>JAESUZ010001506.1:1200000-1551580 GCA_017311185.1 Proteles cristata cristata
TTCCCTGCCATTTTTCCAAGTAACCATGAAAATGAAAGAAGGGAAGAAAGAAGTGAGTAACAGAAGACACTACTTGATGTAAACCCTCAGAAATCTGGGATTCAATTCTAAAAAAATTAAAGGATAAAATAGCTCTCTAAAGTAAAGCTTTTAGAGTTTATTTTAGCAGAAGGTAACAGTGCTACATTATTTTTTAAGTAATATTTACAGAACAGTTTGTTCCAGAGTTCTAAATGACACAAATAGAGTAGGCCTGTTGTACACACACCAAGATGGTGACAATGAAATTAGGGCTTGATCTGGTGGTAAATTACCCTCTGCTCATCTCACCAACACCTAAGTCTCTGAAATGGAGAAGGCATCATGTAAGTCGACCACTTGGATACATATAAGGACACACACCCACTTACCTCCCAATACCACCTCCCCCATGTACAATTACCCAATCTACAAAAGAAAGACACACTGGCTCTATAATTACCAGATGTGAACTAAAAACTCATGCCCTTTTAAAAGCTTAGCTACATTTCCCAGCCACACTCTATCAGCCTCAGAGCAAACTCCAAAGCAGTATGGTGCCTGCTGCCTGAAATGTCTAACAGCAAATAACCACATAAAATCCACTTCCTGGGGACAAAGCAATGTCAGTAATGCTAGAGCTGGGGGTAGGGGTGGAGAGAATGGGTTAATTTCTTGTTTCTTATTCCAACATGGCCCTGTGTGTTACTGCTACAGAAGGAACAAAATACAATTTCCCACAACCAATCTATTTTGCTTCACCTCCACAGATTGTCAACTACAATGAGAACTTACCCATCTAAACCCCACAACCTCATAGCCAAAAGCCACAAAGGAATCATAAAAGGCCTCTGTAGAGTTCGTATGGTTGGCACAAATGCCATGCCCTAAAGACTCCTTGGAGACCTATTGTATCTTCAGTCCATTAACTTTTACTTGATGCAAAATTCTAACTAGTCTATTTGATTTCAAAGTTCACAAATCAGACTTGGGAAATTTCAGTATGAAGACAAATCAAAGGCACTTGGGAAAGAAAAGGACATATATATTGTGAGATGCCAGAACACATGGCAGAGACACCAAATGCAAAAAAGTAAGGGAGTTGTATTAAAGAAATGAAGAGGACTGCATAGCTCATTGCTCAAAGTGGGTCTTAAAGAGACAGTGCCATTTGTTGAAGGGCTGGAAGAGACTGTGAAAAAGGGTAGGACACAAACAGGAAGTACACTGGAATTAAGAGGAAGGAAACAATTTAAAATAGTCCCAGAGGCACATACATATCATGAGTCTCATGGCTGTCAGAGTAGCATCTGACATTTGTTGTGGACTTAAGCATCAGGCTCAATGCCAAGTACTTCACCTGCTTTTTCTTACTCAGTCCTCTCAGCAATCCTATGAGGTAGGTATTGTCCATTTTACAGATGAAGCTACAGTTGCCTAGAGAGTGCAAGCCCAAGGTCACCTCACTAGGAAAAGGCATAACTGAAAAGAAAAAGAATGAGGCTATTCAATGATGCCCCTGCCTCTCTGCCCTCCATAGCCACCACAGCTCTATGAGGGCAGAGACAACATCTCTCTAGCACAGAGCCTGGCACATGGTCTGTGCTCTCTGTATCTAATGAGTGATTGCATGATTGTTTCCATTGGACAATCCTATAATGTAGGTTTGATATCCCCCATTTAAAGAAACAAAGCAATCTTTTAAAGCACTCATTCTAAAAGAGAAGAAAAAACTTCTGGTGAAAGATAAAACCAGGGATTGACAGGCCAAATGACTGCCCTTGTCAAAACAACTGACGGAATACTGAGATGGAAAATAAGGCAGAACTACTGGTGGACAGAAAATAACAGATACCTTGAACTATTCCTTTTTCTTTACTTTAGTACTGAGATAACATAACTTGCAGTAAGATCAGTAAAGGAAATAGCTCTCTTTGCAACAGAATTCCGTTTCTAGACCATATCCCTAAAAAGTTTACTCACGACAATGCTCCAAGGCATGGTCACTTGAAAGAAAGGAAAGAAAGAAAAAGACAGAGACAGAGAAAGACAAAGAAAACTAACAACCCAGAAAACTAGGCAGCTCATCATGTGTTTTCTTGCAAATTCTGCAGAATCACACTTGAAGTGACAGATGTGAAGAGGAAGAAGGTTCACACTCAGAAAAGCACGAGAACTATTTTGGGAAGGTTAGGGGAGGTGGCAGGGTGCCTGGAGAACTAGCGCACAGATGTAGCTCTGGCATGTGTATTCATTCATTCATTCATGCATGCATACATGCATGCATCATTTACCAAGCCCCTACTATGAGCCTGGCTCATCAACAGAAGCTGGAGATACTTTGAAGAACCAGACATAGTCCCTACACTTAAGAAGCTAACAATCTTCTAGAAAATTTCAGGCTAGTAATAAATCAATTAATATGATCCATGATGGAGTATGTCCCAGGGATTCTAGGAACTCAGCCTAGAGGACTCAGAAGGATTCAGGAGGAGGAGTTGAGGAAGTTTTCTCAAAGGTTACATATGAGTCTTTTTTCTATTTTTTTAAAATATTTACTCATTTTTGAGAGAGCACAAGCAGGGGAGGGGCAGAGAGAGAGACACAGAATCAGAAGCAAGCTCCAGGCTCCAAGTTGTCAGCAGAGAACCCGATGCGGGGCTTGAACCCATGTACCGTGAGATCATGACCTGAGCCAAAGTCAGTCACTTAAGTGACGGAGCTACCCAGACACCCCGACAAAGTGGGGGATGACCAAGGAAAGAAGTGGAAGCGGGGTTGGAGAGGTTATCAGGGACAGAGCTTTGCCTGCCATGGCAAGAGCTTTATATTCCATCCTGAGGGGAATAGAAAGCCACTCAGTGTGCCATTATCAGGAGGATCACATGTCCAGATTGGCATTAAAAAACGAAAATCTGTAGGCAATGTGGGTAACAGATTGGAAAGACCTGTATACTGGAGGCAAGGAGGTAAGACAAGAGATTACTGCAATTGTTCAGGCTAGAAATACTAAAACCTAAACTCCTGTAAAGATGGGGAGAAAGAAAAAGAGGGAACTAAGTCAAGAGGCACTTGGAGGGAACAATCAATTGGAATTTGGGACCAATTTGGATAGGAGTTATGAAGAGGAAAAAAAAATCAAGGATGGCTTCAGAGTGTGTAGTTTGGTTGTGCTAGGCTTGGGATGCTAGAAACATTCCCTAAGAAAAGGACACAGGATAAGATTGGGGTAAGGTAGCAAGTTCAGACTTGGACATGTTGAGTTCAGAGGATCTTTGGTGAGAATTCCTAGTCATCTGTGTCTATATCACACTCACTGTGTTAGTTATCTATTGTTACATAACAATATTAGCACAAATTTTGCAGCTTCAAGCAACACATATTTATCTCATAGTTTCTGCAGGTCAGAGTCCAGATATGACTAAACTGAGTCTTTTTTATTTTTTATTGTATCTGAGAGAGAAAGAGGCAGAGAGGCAAAGAGGAGGGGGGAGCAAGGGGAGGACACAGAGTTGGAGAATCCCAAGCAGGCTCCACATTCAGCACAGAGCCTGATGCAGGGCTCAATCCCACAACCCTGGGATCATGACCTGATCCAAAATCAAGAGTCAGACACTCAACCGACTGAGCCACCCAGGTGCCCTAAAGTGGGTCTTCTGCAATACTGCAATCAATGTGTCAGCTACAGCCGGGTGCTCATCTTAAGCTCAGATGATGAAGATTCCATTTCTTAGTTCATATGTGTATTATCAGCATTCAGTTCATTGTAGACTACAAGACTGAGGGCCTCATTTTCTTACTGGCAGCTCCCTGCTCCACAGCCCTTTCCATAGGCAATTGATAACATGGCAGTGCTCTTGAAAGCTAGCAAGGATGAATGTCTCCTTACAATACAGGCATTACAGACTTATGCAACATAATCACACATACCCAATCACATACATTATCATCACTTTTGCTGTATTTTATTGGTTAGAAGCAAGTTATAGATCTCCACCTTATTCAGAGTATAACACAAAGGCATGGATCAAGGAAGTGGGGATCATGAGGGACACCTTACAGTCTATCCACCACACCCATTTCCATTTGGTCTCCAGAAGTTGGAAACTCTTGGACCTACTTTCTTACCTCCTATAGTCCCATGGCCTATGCAACTAGATACTGAACGGTATGTAAATATAGTTTCATAACCCTTCTATCCCTCTCAATTCAGTCTCTTTCATGAAAACTTCCCAAAGAGCCTATCCCCTTCCCCCTCCCATACTGTTCTCCTAGCACTAAAAATCTAAACTAATGGTGTCCAGAATCTGAGGGTCAAAAAATTGCATTATCTCCCAAAATAAATAATAGCTACCACTTCCTAAATGCTTACTCATTATGCTGGAAACCATATATACAATATCTCACTTAATCCTCACAATGATACTGAGTTAAGTGCAAATATCATTCCTTTTTCACATGGGAAAGTTGAGACACAAAGAGGCTAGGACACTTACCCCAAGTCAAATAGCTAATTAAGTGGTGGGTACTGGGAAGTCTGACTCCAGAGCCCACACTCAAAGCCAGAACAGGCACTTAAACATCACCACTTGGATTTTTAGGATCTTCTGAATGAGAAAATATGAAACAGCCAAAAGCTACTTTGAGTTCAGGAACAGTTTTCCATACATTTGTCATTTCTTCCCACAACAGAATCTACAAATATTTGCAGAACACAGTACATACATGTGCAAACATTTTCTCCACAGATAATGTGGATTGGCAACCATCTGCAGAACTCCACAGCCCTCCCCATATGGCTCCTCAGCTGGGCATCAGTGGTCCATCTCACGTTGCCTTGGTACTTGGATTATAATCTACATCAGCTGTTCTCAACCAAGGGTGATTTTGCCTTGCAAAGGACATTTGGAAATGTCTGGAGATATTTTTGATTGTCATGACTAGAGAGAAGGTACTGCTGGCATCTCGTTGGTAAAGGTCAGGGATGCTGCTAAACCTCTTACAATGCACAGGGCACCTCTCACAACAAGGAATTATGCAGCCCAAAGTCTCCACAGTGTCATTTGAGATATTCTAATGCATATCAATATAAAATTCTCTATTTTTTTATATGTATTTGTCCTAACTCTCCAAGATACATGCCATCAGAGCAGGGACTTCATGAGCTCCTCATCACTCTACCTTTTCCAACCTGTGCTTAAGTTCCAAAGATGCTGAATGTCTAAGCAATGCTTTTTGAATCTAAAATTATTTCAAAGACATAGTAGGTTTTATTTCTACAAATTATTTATTCAACAATTAACATATTCCCTCCAAATTAAGAGCTTCTACTTTGAATGTGAAGGCAAATTTACTTTTGGAACTAACACAGCCCTACCCAGAGCAGCCTCCAGCACCTATACAATTGAATTAGCAAACAAAACCTTGGTTTAGAAAAATCAGATAAATGAAACAATATGTGGGATTGAGACAGACAGACCCAGAAGCATCATCAAATGCCAAGGACTAGAAGGTGTTTATTTCCATACACAAACACTCATCCCTTAAACATATAAAAGCCAAGGACATACAAATGGACTGTTCCAAAAATTATCTTTTTTTTTTAAATCACAAATCATTGTGAGGGAAGAGAACGTTTTTGTTCTATAGTACGTCAGATGTATTTGCTGAATGAGGAAAGAGTCCTCACGGTTTGTTAGCACAAGCGTGAGTTGTATTATATACATATATTATATACATATTATATACATATATATATATGTAATCCTAGGAAGAAGGAGTTATTACTCCATTCTTCAACATATATAAATCTAAACCTGTAGTCCAGACAGTCAAATGACCATCCCAGTGAATTTCCTACCAAGTAGGGAAATGCCGTACCCTTTATCTCCATTCCTCTGTGACCCAATCTCAGGGTACAGTCTGGTTCCTCTTTCACACTCAGCTAAACAGGGAAAAAAAAAAAGAAACAAAAACCAAGTCCATTGAATCCCAAATAGCCTAAAACTTTTGGGACCGCGCCCACGCTGCTAAGAAGGCTCCAAAATTGCTCTGTCTGCTCTAGCATTATACTTTCCTTGGGGAGCTGATGAATCAGACTGGACAGGACAATGCAGTCTCTGAAATTCCTCAGAAGTGTCTTGATTATACCCAATTAGTGAGGCTGTACACAGAAGCCCTGTGAATCAGACAGCAATGCAACCCAGCAGTCAGCAAGGCCAGAAAACCAAAACTATTAGCTCCCGCTGTTTCTCACCTCTCAAAGGATCAAATCCATGCTGGTTGTGAAAGACAATGGCTGCTTTGTACAATCAGCCACAGATTATTTTTAATGGGTTCATGAGAGATTCAAAGCAGTAGGGAACCCCAAAATCACTAATGGTCACATTTGGAATTTTTCTGAAGGTTGTTCTTTGAAAGAACAGATCT
Source organism: Proteles cristata cristata (assembly GCA_017311185.1). Taxonomy (NCBI): domain Eukaryota; kingdom Metazoa; phylum Chordata; class Mammalia; order Carnivora; family Hyaenidae; genus Proteles; species Proteles cristata. The sequence goes on from JAESUZ010001506.1 coordinate 1,206,448, forward strand.
AACTTCTCAAATATAATTTTCCTAAACTAATTTGAACATTACCCTTGAGCTCCCTGAGCACATGACAAACGGCAACAGAAAACAGCAATACAGGGTGCCTGGGTGGCTCAGTCAGTTAAGTGTCCAACTTCAGCTCAGGTCATGATCTTGCAGTTTATGAGATGGAGCCCTGTACTGGGTTCTATGCTGTCAGTGCAGAACCTGCTTCAGGTCTCTCTTGCTCTCTGCCCCTCTCCCACTCACACACACTTTCAAAAATAAACATTTTAATAAAATAAAATGAAAAAAGACATTCTTAGCTCTCTGTCCCTCCCCCTGCTCACACACTCTCTCAAAAATAAACATTTTCCAAAATAAATAAACATTCTTAGCTTTCTGCCCCTCCCCTGCTCACACTCTCTCTCTAAAATAAACAAATGTTTTTAAAAAATAAATTTAAAAAATTCTTAGCTCACCAGCAGTTATGCAGTTATGAAAACAGGTAGCCCATGGCCTGTATGAAACATTCCCCTATATACTGTCAATGGGCTACCAGACCTTAGCAATGGCTCTCTCCACACTGTGCACAGTCTAGACTTACCCACAGTAACAGCAACCTATACTGGGGGCTTGTTAGAAGCCAGACTCTATGTTTCCCGAAGACCTCACAACAACCTTCCCACATGGCAGAGGCTAGTACTATGCCCATTTGAGTAGCTGTGTTTTGAGAACTGAAGGAACTTCACAAGGTTACCTTGCTGGTTATCTCAGTTCGTAGGCTGAGATTTAAACCCAGTCAGTCTGACTCCAGAGCTGAATTTTCTACCTGCACAAGCTGTATATGATCAGGCTAAGTAAAGCTGGAACCAAAAGATCTTCAGTGTGAGCACCCAGGATAGAGTCCTAGTATCTTGGCTGCTCTGCCACCCATGTGTCTCCACCAGACATATTCATATTCACATAGCCACTGCAGCCTCTAGCCTCCTGATGCAGGTTTCAGAGAGAGTCCTGACTCTCACTGCTTTGAACATGCAGAAAACATTTCAGCTAACTAAAGATCAAGGGTTGTTTCAAAAGGCTTGATTTCATATTTCGTTGTTAAACCTTAATGAGCCATTATATTTAGTGAAATGAATGATCCAGGGGACCCAATATATCATGTCCCATAATGTAATTTTTTAATTATAAATAAACATTGCAAAGACCAAGGAAATCACTTCCCAGAGCCCCTTTCATGTATAGTCCCCACTCCAGGTGTGCGTGATTCTATTCTGAGGCACCAATCTGCCCTATTAAACCACATCTTCATACAACATTCCCTCCTCCATAAGACTTCTTCTGTCCTAATTCAGAAATATTGGATAAAGACAACTCCCATGCTGCCTGAGGAGAGAAAAGGGGAAATGAGCCCTGATTACGAAGGAATAAATCCTTGTTCTCCCATGGGCTAATATGCTATCCACTGAAGAGAACATGAATTTTAGAGACAAAAAGCTAATTTACTGTTGGAGTGATCTTGAACTTCACTAATCCTCAAGTTCCTCATCTGGAACATGAGAACAAAAATTACTATGGCACCGGTTCTTGATTAAATGAAACAATATTTCTAAAGCAATCAGCCCAAATACTAGTCCTCATGTTCATCTTTCCTATTATATGAGGATTTTTTTTTTTAAAAAAAGCGCATGAAACAGAATAGCCACCACAGTGTTGTTGTTTTGCTTTATGTACATGTTCTTTTAAGCTTCCAAACAGTTATTAGCATAAGATAAAAGAGGCACTGTGACACATTTAAATTGGAATGATCTAAAGTGGTAGTCTTCCTAGATTTGGTTTTGGTCCACAACCAAGTAAATGAAATAGTTAATAGATCAAATGCATACTTCAATCTAGTTTACATACTCAGTACAGGTAATATAATACAGCTATTACCTAATTGGACAGACACAGCTCAGTTCCCAAAAGGCAATTACATCCAAAACTGTACAGTAGATGCTCACTCAGGCTGATGGCTTAGGCCATGGGAACTAAAGTCAGGCTCCTTGGATCCTATCTCAACTATGACACTTAGTAAGTGTGGATGTGGGCAAGCCACTAGCATCTCAGAAACTTGTTATACTGATCTACAATAAGAGATAATGGTGCCTACTCCATGAGCTTGCTATAATTGTGAAGAGATAATCCATATAAATATATATTATGCAAATGGCATATCAGATAAAGGGCTAGTATCCAAAATCTATAAGGAACTCATCAAACTCCACACCCAAAAACCAAATAATCCAGTGAAGAAATGGGCAGAAGACATGAACAGCCATTTCTCCAAAGAGGACATCCAGATGGCCAACAGACACATAAAACGTTGCTCAGTGTCATTCATCATCAGAGAAATACAAATCAAAATCACACTGAGATACCACCTCATGCCAGGCAAAGTGGCTAAAATGAACAAATCAGAAGACTCTAGATGCTGGCAAGGATGTGGAGAAACGGGCACCCTCCTACACTGTTGGTGGGAATGTAAACTGGTGCAGCCCCTCTGGAAAACAGTATGGAGGTTCCTCAAAAAATTAACAATAGAACTCCCCTATGACCCAGCAATAGCACTGCTAGGAATTTACCCAAGGGGTACAGGAGTGCTGATGCATAGGGGCACATGGACCCCGATGTTCATGGCAGCACTTTCAACAATAGCCAAATCATGGAAAGAGCCTAAATGTCCATCAACTGAAGAATGGATCAAAAAGATGTGGTTTATGTATACAATGGAATACTACATGGCAATGAGAAAGAATGTAATCTGGCCATGTGTAGCAACATGGATGGAATTCGAGGGTGTTATGCTAAGTGAAATAAGTCAGGCAGAGAAAGACAGATATGTTTTCACTCATATGTGAAACAGGAGAAACTTAACAGAGGACCATGGAGAAGGGGAAGGGGAAAAAATTAGGTAAGGAGAGGGAAGGAGGCAAATCGTAAGAGACTCTTAAATACTGAGAACAAAATGATGGTTGATAGGGGTAGGGGAGAGGGTAAAAGAGGTGATGAGCATGAAGGAGGGCATCTGTTGGAATGAGCACTGGGTGTTATATGGAAACCAACTTGACAATAAGCAAAAAAAAAAAAAAAGAAATCTAATAAATACATACATACATATTAAATCCATGTAAATCCATATTAAAGTAATTGGGTATGCTGCCTCACTCCTTGTAAGTGTTCAATATCTATAGGCTATGATATTCCTGTTATTATTGTTAGCTTGTTATCATTGAGAAGATTCTAAAGAATGTGCAGCTCTGAAAGGAGAACTCAAAGGGAATGCTGAGTGATAAAATTACTGAGAAAGGTGGACAGCCTAAGGTGACACCTTGACAAGGGGTTAACTCAGTTGGCAAAAATTTATTTCAACATGTGTGCACGTGTCCATGAATTTGCAGAAATGTGTATATGTGCAAATTCTGGCATATTTCCTAAAACTCCACCACATGATCTCGTGCCTCGTGTATCTGACCAGACTGGGGAGTCTATCACAGAAAAACTGTCAAGTTAAATTTAGATCATCACTGTCCAAATGAAGGCAGTTTCTCAATTTCCTTTTTTCTTTCTCCACTTCTCATCACCCTCCCACAAACAAACCTGCTTCCCCATGCCAAGAATATACAGCTCAGAAATGAGATCAGAAAAAAAAAGTAAAAATGAAAAAGAAAGACCTCGGAGAATAAGGATGAAAGAGAAAGTATCAAAGAGCAGCATCATTTGATTATTCACACAGTAAACACAGTGAGCTGCCCTGCACCAGATACTTTTAATATCTGCTTAGTATTGTCATTAATCTGATAATCAACATGCAAAGTACCTATTCTTAATCCCCTTTCAGAAATCAGGAAGCCAAGGCTTTCACAGATGAAGTGACCTGCCCAAGGCCACAGAGCTATAAGTGGGGAGTCAAGATTTGGACCCTATCCTCACTGGTAACAAAACTCTTCTTAATAGCCCTTGCCACTGACAGGCAGAGGGGGGAAACTAAGAAACTAAGGTTGGCTCTTACCTTCAAGGAGCACATAGTGGAATGGGAAGGAAAGACAGAAGCAAGCAATGATGATACAATGTAACAACATGTTTTCTAGGACTAAAAACAATGTGGTATAGGAGCTCCAAGGAGGAAAGGACTCAGTCCAGGAGAGAAGAGTTGAGCACTAAAGGATGAGTAAGAATTTGCCAGCCAGAAAAGTAGAAAAAAGGCATCCAGGCTTGGGGTAATCATTCAAACAGAGGCACAGACATAGGAAAGATCCTTGCATGTTGGAGGTAGTAAGATAAGAGGTATATGACTGACATTTGAGAAATGGAAGCAACCTGGAGAGGAAGACTGGGGGCTTACAGTGAAGTCTTATCAGCTGTGCTATAGAATATGGAGTGGATTCTATAGACTAGTTGCAGGCATAAAGAGACCTGCGAGGCAACTGCTGCACCAGTATAGAGTAGAAAGGATGAAGGACAATGGGGTGAATTTAAGGCACACTAACAGGGTGGAGACGAGGAAGGTAAGGATGTCAAAGACTGACATGAACTATGGAAGAAAAGATTATGCCTTCTCAAAAGAGGTCTAACCAGGCAACACCCCACAAGAAAAATAAGAGCAGTATAGGATCATTGGGAACACAGAACTGAAAACAAAGCAAGCCAATAGCATATTTTATTTAGGCCATTAAGGAAAAGAGAAAGTTTCAAAAGTGAAAGTGGTAGAGATTAGCACAAGGTCTCCAACAGAGATTAACAGAAACCAAAATGTAAAAGGTAAGACTCAATATTCTATGTGTTAATAGGAACTTAACTAAATGGAATAAGAAATTGAAAGGGACCTAAAAATAAAAACAAGCACAGTTAGTTTGGTTTGGAAATGATACCACTGGACCACAGGATACTCAAAGGATATCAAGAATTGATCTAGTGCCATCAGTTAGAGCAACCATGGTCAGCCAACACAACCCAAGTAGTAAAGATGGTATATATTGCTATAGGGACGGGGTCATGCACACAGGGTTAGTTTTCTATATTTTCCTCATAAATCATGAATCACATATAGATGAAGAGCATGGGTCCCAGGGTACAACCCAGAAAACAATAAGACCTAAAACAACAGCACAACTTCCTTATTATCCTCAATATTGCCCTCGTGATGCTGGCTGCAAATCATGACTCATACTCAGAAATTAAAGGTTTCAAATAAAAAACTCCAATTATACAGACTACTTCTGCAAAAAGGAAAGTGATAAATTTCTATTGGTACAGAGAGAACTTTAAAGTCCAGCCAATCCTCTGTCAGGGGGATTCAGAAGAGTTCCCAATAAAGACAAGATAAAGACTGAACACTGTATCTCTTGCAAAATGGAAGGAAGGACACTGGTCAATCAAAACCAGAGTAAACACAGGAAGAAAGGTACATGAGCTACCAGGAAACCAAGGAGTGATTTTAAGTATTAGAGCTGCCAGGTTCCTCAGAGACCATATTGCCCAGCCTTCTCCTGCTTTATTGATCAGAAAAATTAAGACCAAAATAAGGAAGATACTCACAGCCTCACATAGCACATTGGAGTGGGGAGTAGGAGGGAGAAGTGGAGGGGGGTGGGGAATGGTAACCAAGACTTCTTAAATCTTTCATTCTAAGATACTGGTTTTGAGAGGGACCAGAACCCAAGTCCTCAGGTAAATCAGCCCCACCCACATTAGTAGACTCAAACCCCCTTTCAGAAAGAAAGACCAGAGATAAACCAGCCACACCCTAGTTTGGGACCACTCTAAATAACTGATTTTGGTGATAGGTAGATAGCTCTTACAGAGCAGCTCTCAGAGCCTGCTCCTGTTGTATGTCTCCACTCTGCCCTGAATTATTTTTTCTACTATGAAAATGCAGGAACAGTTACATACAAGCCTATTCAGAAGGGACAACTAGTTATTTACATCTGCAAGGAGGTGACAGTGGGCTCTTTCTGACAGATGCTATCCTTTTCCCATGAGAATGCTTGCCCACTGGAACAGAGGGATCCTGCTCTGAGAGCTCCACCTGACAGCTGGGAGCCGCCTTCCTTCTTACAGGACAAGTTTTCTTGGGTTTTCAAGCCTAAGCTTCCCAGATGTCTCAAAACTCTGCCCAGCTATTGGCAGACACACCTAATGAAGGATGTTGTCTCCTCATAGCCTGGTCTCCTTTGGGAGAAGTGAACAGAATAGCTGTAATTGGTTTTTAGGACAGCTACATTTAGAAACAAACAGTAGTCAGTCTATATGGCAGTATAATACATATCAATTCTTCAGAATACTTTTATGATACAGAAAAAATAAGAATTCAATCTGTGGATGGTGATAACTTTAAGGAGTAGAGAACAGAGCAGAATAGAAAAGACTATGAGAAATAGATTTAAAAAATAGAAACATTAAATGTGTAATCAAACCTTAGGAATACACTCCTAATGAATAAAAATGGTCATAATATTTTTAAAAAGAGATTCACTGAATTACAATTTGAACAAGCCATCCACAGCATTGAAAATAAACATACATATTTCAACCTCAGAATTTAATCCCTTGTTTTCAAATCACTGAATCAAATATTCGTGACTGTCAACTCCAGTACCAAATACCATGGGACATATGAGGGAGCAGTAAAGCAGACTCCTTACCCAAAGTAGTTTAAAACCCAAGTTGGTACAGGCAAGGTGTACATGACTGAATAAGATAATTTTATACAGTGAGAGGCAGAAGTCATCAGTCAGTGACAATGCAACATCAGGTATTTCTTCCAGTCAAAAAAAATCCCCAAGTGTTAATATTCTTGCCTTTAAAAAAGGTGCAACTACAAAGTGGCTTTTGCTTCACTTTACATAGAAAGGCATTTTATCTATCATTGAAATTTTAAAACTCAAACTGAGAAAAACTACAAAGTAGTCTTCCAAACTTTAGTCCAATATTTCCCAAAATAAAGTCCCGGGAACATCTGCATAACAATCAACCAGGACACAGGTTTAAAATGCAGACTCCTCAGTGCACTGAGGGAGAACTCTAAGGTGGAACCAGGGAATCTGCATTATTATCAACTTTTTTTACTCCAGTTTGAGACTAAGACTTCCAAAATCACCAAGTCTCAGGCCTCTTCCATACCTATGCCAGAGTGCTCCTTCTGAAACAGAAATCTCATCATGTCATTCCCCTGCTTTAAAAAAAAAGAAAAAAAAATTTGTTTTGCAATTCCCTCATTGCCCACAGGAGAAAATCCAAACTGTATAGTGCGGCTTATAAAACTTAGCCCACCACTACCATCTAGCCCTGCCTGACCAGGAACATTTTCACAATATGCTGTTAAATTAAAAAGTAGGCTACAAAGCAATATGTAAATCTGACACATGCTACAATATAGATGAAATGTGAAAACAGTATGCTAAGTGAATAAAGTAAATAAGCTAGACACAAAAGGACAAATTATATGATTCCACTTATATGAAATATCTAGCACAAGCAGATCCATAGAGAGAGAAAGTAGATTAGAGTTAGGGGAGGCTGGAGAGAAGGGAACTAAGCAATTATTGCTTAATGGTTACACAGTTTCTGTCTGGGATAATGAAAAAGTTTGGGTAACAGTGGCAATGGTTGCACAACAATGTGAATATAATTAATGCCACTGAATTGTACACTTAAGAAAAGTTAAAGTAACAAATTTTATGTTAGATGTATTTTACTACAGTTTTAAAAAATTAATAATGTAACATGCCAAAACCCACTGAATTATACACTTTAAATGAATCAATTGTACTGCATGTAAATTATATCTCAATAAAAGTGTTTAAGAAGATGTACAACATGTACATAAACTACTACCGTGAGAGAAAGACAGGGATCATATATTCCTAACTAGTAACAAGAATTAACTCTGGATGGTGAGATACAGAGGATCCTATGTTCTTATCTGAGATTTTCTACATCCTCTCAATTTTTCATAATGAGCTTGTGTCATGCTGTTTGTATAGCCAGAAAAGGAAGAATAATTGTCATTTTTAAAACAGTAAAACTTCAAACAAGATAAAAAATAAGACATAAGCAGTGATCTCCTGTTGGGTGTCATGGCAGAGGGTGTCCCCAAGCACCTAATGCTGCCTGCATTCTCCTTCACTGAGTCCCTGACCACTTCAATGTGTCTGTTTATGACGTGTTTTGGTGGCCAATAGAGCTTAATAATGCAGCCAAGGACTGCAGGAAGACTGTCATGGTTCTACCGCTCACTGAATCCCTCTCCAAGCTGCTTCCTCATGTGAGCAATGGGAGGAATAGTGTTATCAAGAGAATAAATGAGGTAATTTACATGAAATGCTTAAAACCACAGTTGACACCAAGTACTCTGACCTAAGTGTTTAGTCAACTATTAGCTGCTATTATTTGTATTGCTGCTGTTGTTCTACTACACTTGAGTGAGTATTTATCCATCCCTACTAAGCAGGGAATAGCAAACTATGGTCCAAGGGCCCAATCCACCCACCACATGTTTCTGAACGGCCCATAAGCCAAGAACAGTTTTTACATATTTAAATGGTTTAAAAAAATCAAAAGAAGAGTGAAATTTCATGACATGTGACAATTACATAAAATTTAAATTCCAATGTGCATAAATAAAATTTTACTAGAACACAGGCTCTCCTATATATTTACATATTCTCTACACCTGCTTTCATAGAGTTGCAACAAAGACTGCTGGCCTGAAAAGCCTAAAATATTCACTCTCTGGGCCTTTACAGAAAATGTTTGCTGACCCCCAGGTGTGGTACCCAAGGAGGTCCTTTGTGCCTTGCTGCACCCAGCTTGTCAACTCTGTCGGTATGATGAATCATCACTGGGTCTGAACACCACTCTGTTTTCATGGAGTTCTTGGCCATTTATTCTCCATTTAGTAGTAGCCGGATTTTGTTATTGGTTCCCATTTGTTTGGAGGAATCAGGCCATTCCTTTTTTTTTTTTTTTTTTTTATCTTTCTATTTTGTATTGTGCCATCTGAAAGTATTGTTTGTCATAAAAGGAATCACAGTGTAGAACACAGACAATAGGCCCTGTAAGCCTGTTGTTTGAGCCAGTCTCAGAAATTGAGGATTTTGTGATTCTCACCAGGCCAGTGTCCATTTAGATAAGCTTTTCTGTGAATCACCAATAAAACTGGAAAAGATTCTCCTTCCATCTCCATTTTTTGTCCTGAGAATTTGGCTTTAATACAGAAAGATCTAGTCTTCCTGCTAGGGAGACACATATTACCAGATCTGCAATGGAAGGCAGCCACTGTCAGGTTGAGGATCCAAGACACTAGGTACACAAGCCAAAAGGCTGCCAGCCCTCATGGGGTCATGAAAATCTAATTCTTCTCCTACTGCAGGAAAAAATCCTGATTCGTATGTGAACTTTCACTACATTCCTAATTCTTGTACCTATCTTGCCTCATTTCACCCATTCCACCTTCAATGGACAATCTAGAAAATATTTGATCAAACAAAATGTTTATTTGAGAAGTTCCATAGAGAAAAAAGAAGAAGGGGAATAAGACTTTTCAAGCACAATGGGCAGCTTTTTGTTAACGAGTTAGCATAGAAGAAAATAAAGTACAGAGTGATCACCAAGGTTCCAAAGAGCAAAGGGAAATTATGGTTGTTGGGCAGTTAATATACATCAGGTGCCAGACTGCATGCATGTTACCTTATGTAATCTTTTTAAAAGAGCTGGGAATTAGGAATTAGAATTCTCCATTTACAGAATGTAAAAAGTACAATCTCCTCCCAGATTACAAGAGTCATATTGATTGAGTTTATTGAGAACCTCCTACATTTGAAGCCCTTGTAGCTTTGCATGCACGTGGGTGCACTTTTGCTTACATGTGAACATAAAAGAGACTAAAAAGAAAAATATACATATCTTCTTCGGGCTCTAACATTACAGATTTGTTCCTCCTTCTTACGCCTCATCTCAATAAGGGCAATAGAGGTTCCAGCTGACCTTTTCCCCTCTTACCCCAAGGTCTAACTAGTTATCAAGTGCTCCTACTCACTTGGCCTCTGACATCGTCCATGGACCTCTGACCCCACTGGCCCATCTAATTATATCTTCTGGGGCCCTAAGCATCACCAGCCAAGGAAGGCTTCCTGTCCTACCAGGTCCACCCTATATGACTGAATGGCCTTCCCATGGGCTCCCACATGACTAGAAGCCATCCTATCATGGTGGCATTTTTTTATCAGCAAGTAGAAGCCTCCAAGCAAAATTATGACTCAAAAACTGCCTCACTAAAAGATTATTTGGCAGAAGCTAATGAACAATTTAACAATCTTAAGCAACAACAAACTAGACTCATTTCCCTAGTAAATCCTACTCCCATGTTCCAGTTGCCAACTCTTCCTCTTCCCCCTCATCCTTCTACTTTCTCCGTCTGCACCTTTGCATACTCATCCTCCCCTTATCCAAATCTTCTACCTTTTCCCAATGACTCACCCAAGGGCCCCAAAATGCCAGTTGTGTCTAAAGATCCATTCTATCCATGAGTTTGGTATTAAGGCAACTACATAATTTAAACCTTGGACCCAAGCTAAATGAGAGCCATAATTAAGGATTTTGCTAAATCCAGACAAGAGCAGCTGCTATTCACAGAAGAATTTAGAATTCTTTTGAGTGCATATGATCCAGGGTTATCAGGTTTTTATCAACCTGTACACATGTTGGTTGGAATCCAAATTCTGAGTAGCAAAAGCTAACTGGACTGTCCCAGAAAAAGACCTATAGGATCTCTCCACCATAAACCTGAGGGTAAAAAATAAAATGAAATGAAAGGCCTGAAAAGTAGGGCAAAATCTTCTAAAAGCCATACCCAAGACGTTTCCAATAAAAATAGACTGGACCATAGTTCAATCATGCTGAAGATGAAAAAAGATGAAATTACAGATTTCCAAAATAGCCTAAGAACTGTCAACAACATTCAAGAGTTTTAAAAGGTGCCGATCTAATAGTGGTTCTTTTCATCTTGGCCAAAGGCACTCCCACTAACGCTTATGGCAATGTGGTCCACTTCCTCAGGGACACATTATTCTCCTGTGAATGAATAACTGAAAGGGCCTTATGTTTAGGGATTTTACTTTGAATACTAGATTCTGACCTGCTGCTTGCAGACACGGCAAAATGTTGCAAGGGATTCACGTACTACACCCAGTCATATCTCCAACAGGTGAAGGCCTCCTTCCTACAACATCTTCCTAAACAACCTCTCCATGATCTTCAACCTGAAGATTTATCATCTGGAATAAACATCAAAGAAAAACTTCTCTTTAACCTCGGGGAAGGAGACATTATTTGGAACTGTTAACAACAAATAACAAATACAGCAATGAAACCCCAAAGAGTCAGTCTCTGGACTTATATTCCACAACTAGATACACAGAATTCCACAGAAGTAGAATGCTACTCTAACATGATGACCTAAAATTGAGGATTCTCTGCCACCCTCTAGAAGTAGGCAATTTTCAGAAGTGGATAGCTGACCCAAGAACTCTAGAACAAACTAATGCCCTCAGATAGAGGACAGCTTCCACTCAAGGCCACCTCCGGATCTCTATCTAATTCCTGCTTTTTAATCTGCCTCCTTATAGTCATTTTTCTTTCTCTATCAGCCCCTGGTTGCTGTGCATCCTTGATAGCATTTTTTTTTCTCTCTTCTCTTTCCTACTGTAATTGTTAGGTAAGAAAATATTCATTCTTAGATCACCCCAAAGAGTAGACACTGCCTCAATATTCCTGACTGCTGATATGCCATTCATCACTGTATACCCATGACACAGTCCTCTGGACAATTGCATTGTCATCAAATGAAACCATTGGGAGTTATAGTCAATGACATTTCTACTTACATCTATGTGGCCAAATGACCTTAAACACACCAATATGTGATTTTGTTAGTGACTCTCTCTCCCAGAAAAAAAAATGATCACAATCTGTTGTTCCAATCCTAGATAATTTCACATTTGAATGGAACAAATTTCCTAGAGTAATAGTACAAATACTTGCCACCTGAAGGAGACTCTTAAAGACTCAAATATCTAAACCAGCTAACATAATACTTTGGTTCTGATCTCATATTACAAACAACTCCTTTTGTCCAGAATGTCCACAAGCACCTACTACTCCTTTTGCAGCCAAAATGCCTGATCCTGTTTGCCTCAGACTAATGTCTCATGCACTTTAGGAATAATATTCCAAGATCTGTCCATGCACAGAAACTCTAATTCTATATATCACCAAGGCTGGACATGAGCTCCACAATGAGGCCACCCTTGATTATTCAGGCATTCTATCTGGGGAAATGAATGACTCACTGTTTATGCAAACAATCAGAGCAGCTCTCCCAATGATGGGAATTTTACAAATAGAAACATCTGTAAGAAATTAATGACTAGCTCTGGCAGACATTATTAATAATAATACTTCTACCCCAGATGAATGCGTATCAGTCTCAACTCATTGGCACAAGGAGTGATGAAACTGCACTGCTCTAGATTTCTTTTTGGCTAAGTGATGGTGGTGTCTGTGCCATTGCCAATGCTTCTTGCTTACCTGGAGCAGCAAAACAGAAAGGCAAAATAGGCTAAACATTGCCTTAAGAAAATAGTTACCTGCCTTTCTAAATAACATTGATCCTCCTGGTCTATAGAATTTGTTCTTTTGGCCTGGGTTTAGCAACTGGTGTTCCTAGTTCTGAAGCAACTTATAGGGACTATTAAGTGTTCTCATTCCTGTCACAGTGGTCAAATGACTGTTCTGATAATACAACAAAAAGGTCAAGAAGATCTTGCAATACAATCGTCTATGGAGACAACTGGACTATCTCTGACAGAGGAAGGTCTGAATCTCTAACCTTTCCTGAATTGGTCAACCAATCACAAGCAAAAGAACAATAAAAAGAGAGGACTGAAAGACTGAATATACAACTGGTCGTGAATGGCCATGACAACAGAGTTCTGACTCAGAAACTCTGCTACAACCATCCTGCAACAGTTAGACTTTGGTCAATGACTGCAGCATCCTTATTTTTTTGTACCGGCTTCAAGACCAACTAAAGAAAACCAAGTATTCTCCCCAAAACAGATCACATAAGATAGCTTGCTTCTAGGTAGTCTGTCTGCAGTTTTCCCATGACAACAATCTCCAAACAAACCATATATAACTTAAGTCTCCCCTTCTATTACTACTGTTGAGACTTTTCTATTCCACCAACTGCCTCTCTAACAGTCTTTGTCAAATGTAAGGGATGGTGACTCCATTCCTTGTTATAGCTACCTCTAAATACATAACCTCTGTTTGCTCTCATTTAGGTGATCTTCATTTATTTCCACACAAACATAACCCACACTACCACCACACACAACACACACACAGCAGGACCATGTGCAAGACATTAGAAATTCAGCAGCCATAAAGGTGGGTCACTCTTCAGTGAGGTACCATACTCCTCCTCTACCATCCCCACCAAAACCTCAAGTCCAGTTGCAACCAAATACAAATATGCTCTTCCCCTTGCTTCCTTGGATAATCTGACATTCTATCACTGTACCCAGACTCTACTCAGAGATGGACCTTCCTGACCATATACCATGACAAAGCCATGTGGTTGTGGATTATGAGTGTACTGGAAAGTCATTGATTCTCACAGCACCACCCCAACCAGGCATTTCCAGACATGGGTAACATTAGCCTCTCACTCTAAAGTGACAGAAATGTTACAATTTTCTGTGTAGGTCATGGCCTAAGAAAGCTGGAAAAGCACTAAGACATTTCAATGTCCCCCAGCCCCTGGATATTTTGTATGGTGTGCTAGTTTTTTCCCTGGGAAGGAATCTCTATGGGCATATGGGGCTTTGGCAAGATGCCCAAAATGAGAGAAACATTAACAGGATGCTTTTGATGGGTAAGAGAGTCACCCCCTAAGGAAATGAGCTGAAGAGTTCTGTGACTAGGAGGTGTTCCGTGCTTTCAAATTCTGAGAAATACACAAGCTACAAACTGCAATGTGGCTCCAAACAGGTGGGACCCATAATATTCTCACATTCCCACTGATAGCAGAGCATCTAAATTATACTGATTAATATTATCAATATTAAGTATTATTAAGATTATATCATAACAATATATCAAACACTTAGTAAACTTGCACAATATTTCATGCACCATTACCAAATATTCACATGTTTCTTCTGAATCTCACAACAGCCTGATGATGCAGGGTCTATGAGTGAACCCACTGTAACAGACAGGGAAACTGAAGCTAATAAAATCAGAGGAAGGTCACAGAGCAGAAGAGAAGCTAGAACCCAGCTATAATCAGTTAGACTTCAAACCCTGAGCTATCAACCTTTCATTTAACCTCTAATTTAACCCTCTAACCCATACTTGACTCACCACACATCAGCAACTCAGGAATGATGGTTTAATACAAAGAAAAACAAAGGTATACAAGGGAAAGAAGATTCATCATTACTCAGCATCTAAAAATATATGAAATCAAATTTATATCAAGTCAGCTATTACTAATTTATGTCAATTCTGATTAGATACTTGTGTTGCACTTTGACATATACAGAATATAAATTCCTTTCAGTGTTTCAATTTCCTGTGGTTTTAAAATCAATTTTATGTCAGGAGCACCTGGTGGCTCAGTTGGTTGAGCAACCTACTTCAGCTCAGGTCATGATCACACGGTCCATGGATTTGGGCCCCGCGGTGGGCTCTGTGCTGTCAGCTCAGAGCCTAGAGCCTGATTCAGACTCTGTGATTCCCCCTCTCTCTGCCCCTCCCCTACTTGCGCTCTGTGTGTGTGTCTCTCTCTCAAAAAGTAAATAAACAGTAAAAAAAATTTAAATTGACTTTATGTCAGCAATTGTCTCCCAAATTATTTGAAAGGATAACAACTAAAGTAATTTCATATATTGTAAAGGTCTATTTTATGCACCAGGTCAGCACTATCATTTTTCAGCCTAATATTAATGGAAATTTAATATATTTTAATCATAATGATCCCATAAACTTACATGGAAGACAAGCTGATAACAATGAAAAAAAATCTATATATCATACTAAACGTGTGCTATTCCAGAAGAAATAGATTCAATAACTTGATGTTTTTATACAGAGTCCATTTCTATAAACTAAAAAAAGGAGGGACTTTGAAACTCATTTAGTCTATTCAACTCAGGATGTGTTACTTCCTAAATCTGAAAATGGTATGTGACTAATCTGGGACATCACCATATCATGAAAGCATACTTAAGACTCCACAAGGGATTAGTTGCAGAGCTTTTCAGCTTCCCCATCTCACCATCTCCACCCCCTCCCAACTTTATGCTAGAAATAGACAGCAGCATATTGATCTAAACCCAGGGTCAATAACTTTCCTGTAAAGGGCTAGATAGTAAATATTTTAGTCATTGCCAACCAAATATTCTCTGTCACGGCTATTCAACTCTGCCAATGTAGCACAAAAGCAGCCTGAGAGGATCATGAAATGAATGAATGTGGCTATTATATAAACTGCATTTTTATTTTTAATTAATTTTTAAATTTTGTTTTTAATTTATTTTATAAACTTTCTATCTGGACATGGGCATTAGAATTTCATGTAATTTTCATGTGCTCTGAAATACTGTCCTTTGGATTTTTTTCAACCACTTAGAAATGAAAATCCATTCTTGCTCATGAGCTTTACGAAAACAGGAAGTGGGACTGACTTGGCCCTCGGGTCCTAGTTTGCTGACCCCTGATCTAAAGCAAAATTGCCCAGTTTTGTTTTATTTTGTTTTATCATCACATCCTCAATCAAGTTCACACCTTGCATCCCCAACTCCATGCAGAGAGATCATCCAGTATTTGTTTTCAAACAACAAATACTGCTAATACTTATTAAGTGCTTACTATATGCCTCGCCATATATGAAGTGCTCTGAGTGTATCATTTCATTCACTCCTCTCCTTAATGTTAAAGGGTTCTATCAGTATCTTCATTTTACAGATGAGAAAACTGAGAGAGAAGTAACTCACCCAAGGTCACGAGACTAGAAAGTGGTAGAGCTAATAAGCAGGCTAACTCCACAGTCCTTGCTATTAGTAATGCCTTCCTAAAAAGGCTTCTATGGGGCAGAAGGCAGGAGAGAAAGTAAGGGTCAACCAGGAATCTTTTAATATGAAGAGTAACAAATAGGAAACATCAACAGATCAGAGGTCACAACCATCAACACAGTAAGAAAAGCTCTTATTTCTAAATTTCTTTTGAAAATGACTAGTCTCCATCATCTCTTCCATTTAACAGTGAATTCTGTCAGTTTGAATGTACCAATATTTATCACTGAGTGTGAGTATGAAGAACTAAGGTCTGCAAAAGTCTGTCCAGAAGGGACACCCTCATATTTTAGCTTTTAGGAAATGAATGAGAGCAGCCATTCTTACATGTTCTTCCTTGGCAGTTGCATCAAAGGAGGGACCCAGCATGCTTCCAAGGTTACCAGGTCATATCTGCCCATATACAAAGGGAAATTTACTTAGTAATCATTCACCAAAATCTTTCCTTCTGGGAAAGAAATTCCACACTTCTCTTCTTGGAATGAGGGTGCCAGGACCCTAGAGGCTAGGCTAGATGTGAGGGAAGGGCAGGAAAGGGAGAATGGAAGCAAGAGGAAGTGAGCTCTAGGGCCAAACGAGCTCCTAAAACATCAGGTCTGAGAGAGTAGAAAGAGACACAAGAATTGTATCTAAAGTCAAGGGTCTTCACATGGGATCAGGCAAACAGAGTAGGTCCAGAAAACCCAACAGAAGAAAGAATCTTTCACTGGTGAGAAGAGAAGGAAAAGTTTTTATTGAACCTGTGGCCTCTTCCACTCCTTTGTATTGAACATCACTTTGTGCCACAAACCTAAGCCTTGTCTATGTAGCCATAGACAACACAGACATGGTCCCTGCCTCATTGGTTTACAAGCTATTGATGGAAGGCAATCCATTTATGAAAATAAAGGTAGAGGAGCTGACCATGAGAAAATAAGAGTCCTATGTGAATACCAATTGGAAGAGAACCATTAAGGATACTGCATCAGGCAGCTTTTTTTTTTTTTAATGTTTTATTTTATTTTTTGAGAGCCAGAGCACAAGCAGGGTAGGAGTAGAGAGGAGAGACACAGAATTCAAAGCAGGCTCCAGGCTCTGACCTGTCAGCACAGAGCCCGACACAGGGCCCGAACCCACAAATACAAGACCATGACCTGAACCGAAGTCAGACTCTCAACTGACTGAGCAATCCAGGCACACCCAAGGCAGCTTCTTAAAATGGTTTTCAATGATCCCCATCTCCTGATACACATGCCCTTCAGGGTGAGTCTGACATACCAACTTCCTTCAATTGAACAGAATACTGCAAAAAGGATGGGATGTCACTTCTGAGATTAAATTATTAAACACCACGACTACTGCCTTGCTTACACCCTTTCTCCTTCTTGCTCTCTCTCACATATTTACTCAGGAAAAAAAAAAAAAACAGCTTGCTACATATGAGATGACCTATGGAGGGATCCAAGTAGCAAGGAACTGAGGCCCTCAGTCCAACAACAGCCCACGAGGAACTTGGGCCCTCAGTCCAACAGGTCGCAAGGAACTGAATCCTGCAACAACCTCATGGATGAGATTAGAAGCAGATCCTCCCCCAGTCAAGCCTCCAGATGAGATTGTAGCTCCAGCTGCACAATGATTACAACATGATAGAGACCCTGAGTCAGGGGACCCAAGTAAGCTGCTCCCAAATTCCTGACCAATAGAAACTATAAGATAATAAGCATCATTGCTGAAAGCACTAAGTTTTGGAGACATTTGTTACATAGCAACAAATAAACTAATACAGATACCACACCAGGTTGCCCAGAAATAGCACTAAACTTTTCAAATTTTTATTCCTCCCCCAAAAAAAATTTTAAATGTTTATTTGAGAGAGAGTCAGTACAAATGTACAAGTGGCAAAGAGAGCTGGGGACAGAGGATCTGAGGTGGACCCTGCATTGACAGCATAGAGCCCAACACGGGGCTTAAACCCACAAACTGTGAGATCACGACCTGAGCTTAAGACAGATGCTTAACTGACTGAGCCACCAAGGCAACCCCAAAAGAAACATTTTATAGGGTATTCACTGCCATAGTCCAGAAGCTCTGATATGGTGACACTGATATTACAATTGCAAACCATCCCTCTCAATAGGTTGGACTGAACCAGGTCCAACTATTGCACAGAGACTCTCACTTGCTCCCAGAGAAGAAATGTGAATGAAGAAAGTCCCTCCTTGGCCAACTGGCTGAGTATAAGAATTGGGGTAGAGTAGGGAGATTCTAGTAGAATCAGAAAGGCATAAAATTACAGTAAACAAAGAAATCACAATAAATAGGAGGAGACTGTTTCTAAAATATAATTCAGGAGGCAACAGATAACTGGCTTCCTCTACATTTACTTTTTCAAAAGTAAAATGCACATTCGATTATAAGGTAATATTTCAGTGCTCCAACAGCACCTTATATTTCCCCCCATCAAATCCCTTAAGATGCTGAACTGCAACTGAACTGTTTATTGTCTATTTTCTGCCATTAGAGTGGAGGGCCAATGTCAGTCTCAATCACCACTGTATCTTCAGTGTCTGTACAATGCCTGCCACACAATAAGAATTTAATATACTTCTGTTGAGTAAGTAAAACACAATCTCATTTCTGTAATAAGAAATATGCATAGAAAATGACCAGAAAAAAATACATCAAAATGTAAGAAGTCATGACCACAAATGAAGTCAGCTCCATTTTTTATTTTCTTTGATAAACATGTCTTCATTTTCCAGAATGGCTTTGATGCAAAAAGAAATACCAGAGACCACTGTAAGGCAGACTTTTTGGACCCTATACCATTCACTTTTACAGTTTTATAATCCTGACATTGCTGCCATAACTTTCCAAGTTTAAAGACTTATTCATAATAGATTGTCATCTCACTTGTCAATTTTTCAACCTGACAACTGAACTCTTAAATGCCATGTAGAAAAAATGTAAATTAAGAGATCAACACCTGCAAAGCAATATTATGCATAGTTACCATTTTCATCTTTAAATAGAATTAATCATTTCACACTTTTAGCCCCAAAACAAGTATCAAATGGGAGAAAATATTGTATTACAAATAACCACATGAGAATCTTTGGATTGTGCAGCATTAGCTCCAACCAGTGTCTGAAACACACTGGATCATCTAACCTACAAGACGATTACCCCCAAATGTAGTCTATTAAGTAGAAAGAGATTTAGCACATATGTATGTCAACTTCATATTTTTATCATGAATCACTGGACTAAGTCACAAAAGTAGCAGAAAACAGCACCTCTCCCAGAGCTCAATACTTTACATTTTGGAAACACAAGGCAGCCATGTGAAACTATTCTCCAGATGCACTTTAGATTTATACAGATAGAAAACATTTCTTCCATATAATTCCAAGTTCCAAAGAGAGCTCAAAATCATCCACACGTCTCCAGTTTACAACTTAATCAAATAAGACAAATTGGGCTCAGAGACAGGCACCCATTGCTGCCTCATCATGACTATACTGATAGTGTGCCAGTAACATTATACAACATCTCCACTGCAACAGGCGCATTCTGACTCTGGCAGATGTACCTCCATTCAAAAAGTCTTGCCCCTAAGGTTAGTTCTGCACAGCCTAATGGAGATATAAAGCAAGCTACATATATAATTTTATATTTATATTTTCTAGGAGCCACATTCTATTATTTTTAATCTTCAAATTTTTATTTAAAAATTTTTAATGTTTTATTTATTTCTGAGAGAGAAAGAGTGAGAGACAGCATGAGCAGGGGAGGGTCAGAGAGAGGGAGGCAAAGAATCTGAAACAGGCTCCAGGCTCTGTGCTGGCTGTCAGCACAGAGCCTGATGTTAGACTCGAACTCACGAACCGTGAGATCATGACCTGAGCCAAAGTCAGACGCTTAACCAACTGAGCCACCCAGGCACCCCTCAAATTTTTATTTAAATTCTAGCTAGTTAACATACAGTGTAATATTGGTTTTAGGTGTCGAATTTACGGATTCGTCACTTACATATAACACCCAGTGCTTATCACAACAAGGGCCCTCCTTAATACCCATCACCCCTCTAGTCCATCCCTGACCCACCTCCCTCCATCATCCCTCAGTTTGTTCTCTTATCGTTAAGAGTCTCTTACTGTTTGCTTCCCTATTTTTTTTCTCCTTACCATATATTCATCTGTTTTGTTTCTTAAATTCCACATATAAAATCATATGTTATTTGTGTTTCTCTGCCTGACTTATTTGGCTTAGCAAAATACGCTCCAACTCTATCCATATTGTTGCAAATGGCAAGATTTCATTCTTTTTGATGGCTGAGTAATATTCTATGGCGTGTGTGTGTGTGTGTGTGTGTGTGTGTGTGTGTGTGTGGTGTGTGTGGACATTTGGGCTTTCCATAGTTTGGCTATTATTGATAATGCTGCTATAAACTTCAAGCATATGTACTCCTTCAAATCTATGTTTTTGCATCCTTTGAGTAAATACTTAGTAGTACAATTGCTGGGTTGTAGGGTAGTTCTATTTTTAACATTTTGGGTAGCCTCCATCTAGTAGTCACATTTTAAAAATGTAAACACAAACAGGCAAAATTAATTTTAATATTTTTTTATTTAACTCAATATATAAAAAATATCATTTCAACATGTAATCAACATTACAAGTTGCTAACATACTTTACAATCCTGTTTTTGTACTCAGTCTTTTAACCCCATGTGTATGTCACACTTAAAGCACATCTCAGTTTGGACAGCCCACATTTCAAATGTTCAATCACCACATGTGGTTCATGGCTACTGTATTGGATAGTATGGGGTTAGTGCATTTCTGCTACCTTACTAATCAGCAGAGACTTTTTCATGTTATTACTTACCATGATATCTCATCTATCATGAATTTAAACTAAGGCCCAACTACACACAGATGCAAAAGCAAAATAACCCGGTGTAGTTTCTATTCACTCATTAAATAACATAAATAGTGACCATTTCCTTCATGGCAGGCATTAAGCCAAGCATTTTACATAGCTCATTTCATTTAATACTCACAGCAATCAAATAAGGTGCAACATAATACCCATTTTACAGATGAGAAAACTGGAACACAGAAAATTAATAATCTGCCTAAGGCACGCTTCTAGCAGGTGGTAGTGCTTGGATTTCAACCCAAACAGGCTGACTCTAGAATGTACACTCTTATTCATCATACTTACTCAACAATAAAGAATAAAGAAAAAACAGGAGATAAATGGTTAAGAAATCTTAGTCTGATGTGAGTGTGCAGATCAGAAAAGATTCAGGGAAATATTTGAAAAGGCTGGGACAGAAATGGAGGCTTAAGGTACAGGAATTAATTCATCTACAAGGTAAGGAAAGAAGAGAGCAAGAAACATGTTCAAGGGGAAAAACAAATTGGCAACCAACTGAAAATTTTTGTGTCAGCAACTGATGATGATGACGCTGACACGGATCATTATGTTATAATGTTAATAAGAACTAACATTCTTGGAGACTGCTCTGGACCATGCATTGTGCTAAAGTCAGAGTTTCTCAGTCCTAGTACTATTGATATCTTCAATGGCTCATTGCTGAGAAGCTCTCCTGCTACAACTACCTTTAGCTTCCCCTTCCATCCTGTACACTTTGAGCTCTTTTTGTACTCATGTTTTCATGGTTACTTACCCTTCAAGTTGGCATGCTAAGAATGAACAAATAAACGTTTAAAGCTTCCTTATGGAGAATGTGTGTCCACGTTCTTAATACAAAAGCCTAACCAACAGCAATTAAAAGCCACAAATAAGTTTTTATAAGGAAATCAAGTTATCAACATATCACCTTTGATATAAAATGAGATGTGCCTAAAAATGTAAACTTACAAATGGATCTAAAGTTCAAATTGATATAAGTTGTAAATTTGTTCTTGAAATATTAAACACATGGGAAATAGAAGCTAATTATTTTGTCCTATTTTAGTATGTGAAAATTACTTATAATCTGCCTGTTAAACAATTCAAAATTATTTTAAATGATAATTGAATATTAAACTAGGCCAATTTGCACCTACAATCCCTCTGAAACTACCTAAAAACTGGGACAACAGCAGAAGAAAAGAAAAACACTTCCATGTGTGTCAATTTCTTTCTGTTTCTTAACCATCAGTCCCCAAGGCTAAAAGAAGGAAAATCAGAAAAGTTTAACTACACACAACCAATTAATAAGATAGCACTTTCCAAGCTTTGCAAATTTTACATTATTTGATTTGACTATGCCAAGGAAAATCCCATGACTCACATTTAAAACAAGTCATTATTCCAATGTTGCTCACAAGGAATTTCAGATTTTTTAAAGGAAAAAAATGAGAATTTTTTCTAACTACTTCATCATTAGTGTTTCTAAAGAACTATATGTTTTTAATGCCTTTATCCCATCCCAAAGAAGGAAAGAGCATTAGCATTCATATTTATTTAGTTTTTCATCAAAACTTATCTAAAAAATTGTCTATGCTATGGTGCCCAATTAGAATCAAACTTTTTCCACCAGTTCCCAAAAAAAGCTCTTAACAATTTTGAAGTCCTCATGATCTTAATAAGTCAATTTTCAGTTCTCATATTACCTTATCTTTCTGAAGCATTTAAAACAATTGACTATGCCCTGCCTTGTGAAATACTTTTCTTCACTTGACTTCACTTGCTTTCATTCCACCTCAACTACTGGACCTGATAATACTGCAGTATCTGAGGGCTCAGTTCTTGACCATCCTTTCTTCTCTGTTTATACTATATAGTTTATATTACACTCATGCTCATGGTGATCTGACCCAGACTTCTGCTGATCAGTTCAAAATTTATATCTTTAGCCTGACTCTCTCTCCCTTGAATTCCTAATGTATAGAGCCTAGTCATCTCCACTGGGATGTCTAACAGACATCCCAAGTTTCACATGGCCAAAACCAAATACCTTAGAACCATTCTCAATATATATAAATGGCACGTGGAGATACACACCCACAGAATATCACTCAATCCCCCAAAAAGAATGAAATCTGGCCATTTGTGACAACATGAATAAGCCTAGAAAGTATTGGGCAATGAAATATCAGTCAGAGAAAGACAAATACCATATGATTTCACTTATATGCAGAATCTAAAAAGCAAACAAACAGAATGAACAAACAACAACAGAGAACAGAGAACAGACTCATAAATGTAGAGAACAAATTTGTGGTTGCCAGAGCAAAGAGGCTAGGGGAATAGGCAAAGGGAAGTAAGAGGTACAAGCCAGTATTATAATAACTCTATATGGTGACAGATGGTAACTACACTTATGATGACCATTTTGTAATGTATATAATTGTCAAATCATTATGTTGAAAGTAATATATCATATGTCAACTACACTTCTATAAAAAATAAATTTTAAAAAGAGAGGGCAAAAAAAGAAAATAGAAAGGGTTGTTTATTATGAATAAATGAAACACCCCAAACTACATCTTAAGAGTGAATACAGCTCCGCAAAATTAAGATCTTCTAGAAACTGGGGCGCCTGGGTGGCTTAGTTGGTTAAGCGTCCGACTTTCGCTTAGGTCATGATCTCGCGGTATGTGGGTTCGAGCCCCGCGTCGGGCTCTGTGCTGACTGCCAGCTCAGAGCCTGGAGCCTATTTCAGAGTCTGTATCTCCCTCTCTCTCTGACCCTCCCCTGCTCACGCTGTCTCTCTCTCTCTCTCTCTCCTAGAAATAAATAAAAATATTAAAAAAAAAAAAGATCTTCTAGAAATTATTAGGAAAATAGTCAAACAAAGCTTGTATCTACACTGTGCAGCACCAGACTGCTTGGTAGAGGAGTGAGCATCGGTAGAAAATCGAGAGACCCCAACAGTAACAGAAAAAAGAAAAAAAAAAGATATTTTCAACTACAGAATATTCTAGATGAAATTAAATATCAAGGATTGAGTCACAGTGAAACACCTCAAGCATTCCAGATTCCTCTGACTGTTATTCCTGGTACAATGCTTACAGAGAGCAGCTCAAATTATACTTTTTCTTATTTATTTTGATGGACCCAGATCATGGAATTATCCTCAGAACTTCCCAACCCTGGAGACCCCCCAAAACTTTCTGGAGAGATTTTAGAAATACAGGATCCTTTCTAGACACTAAATCAGAATCTCTACAGTTGGGAGTTGTTACCTGTTTTTACTTATTTTTCAAATTGCCTCCAGGTAATTCTTATAGTAAGTGTGTCTTGGGAACTATTGGTCCAAACCCGATACCTCGACTGGTTTTCCATGCTAGAGGGAAAGCACTGGTAATTGGCACTGCCAGTGAATAGGGAACCACTGTCACAGGAAGACAGCTATTGCTATTAAACATGAATTCTAGACCACATGGAAACATGGAGAAGTACATACAATATAAAGCCAATTATAAAGCCAACACCATATACAAATGCTTTATGTAATTTAAGATTGTGGCCAGGTAAAATAATGGGTACAATATAAGCTCTTTCATCCAACATGAATAGTACATGAAGGTGATTACAACAGATCCTGAAGCCTTCTGTTGGTAGCAAGGAGTTGCCTAGAACTACCTGTGAGAAGGATTTAGGTAGTTTTCAAATGTTTTCATGTCACAGATATCTCTTAGATGAAGACAAGATCTGCCACAGACATTCTCCATCACTATGCCGTCTCTATCTCAATTCAATAGCAACAGAAATCCAACTGCAGTAGTCACAACCAAAAAGTCTTTGTTTTCCTTTAAAAAATAAAAAGTCCAGGAGCGCCTGGGTGGCTCAGTGGGTTAAGCGTCCAACTTCGGCTCAGGTCATGATCTCACGGTTTGTGGGCTCGAGCCCCGCGTCGGGCTCTGTGCTGACAGCTAGCTCAGAGTCTGGAGCCTGTTTCAGATTCTGTGCCTCCCTCTCTCTCTGACCCTCCCTGCTGACACTGTCTTCTCTCTCTCTCAGAAATAAAAATTTTAAAAAAAATTTTTTTTTAAACATTAAAATTTCTTTTAAAAAATAAGTCTGGAGGTAGGTGGTTGCTGGCATCAGTTGTGCCATTTAATGATGCCATCCAAAACCCCGATTCTTTCAGTCTTTCTTCATTCTTATCTTCATACTTGTATCACCAAAGCAAAGTGGCTACTTCAGCTATTTGTCCATGTTCAAAGCAAAAGGAAGATGAAAAGGGGAAGACATCAGCTTTCCCAAAAGCTCCCTCCAGCTTTTTTCCTTTTATGTGTCAGTAGTCCATGGGTTACATGACCACTCCTAACTACAAGAGATGCTAGGAAATAAAAATTCTATCAGAGGAAGTAGGATTATTTTGACCAGTTTATATCAACTTCTGGGCTTGGATATATTAGTGATACAAACAAAGTCCACTTCTGTTACCAAGAAAGATGAGTAACAGTTGTTGAGTAGAAAGTGTCTCTACCACAACTTTCCTGCCTTAATTTAGAAATAAATATGACAACAACAAAAGAACTGACATGCTTTGCTTTAATTTAATCCCATAATTTCTGAAAAACTATGACAGACCAATCATTATGCTAGTCACAACAGGGACTAAATCAGGATCAGACAACGGCTCTGTCTGGAACTTAACCTAACTGAGATTTACAATCAAGCCAAGGAGATAAGGCATGACCACAGTCAGCTAAAATTGAAGTCATGTTAAGATGCATAAACACATACTATTAAAAAGATACCAAAAATGTGCTATAGTGAAATAGTATCCAAAGAAAAGTCACTAATCTATAACAATTTAATACTTATATTAAAATTTTAAAGTATGTCCAAATTTCAACTTAATTATAAATACAATATAGACTAAGGAATGTCAAATCAGCTTTAAAAATCCAAAAGCCTAGCGCGCTCAGGTGGTTCAGTCAGCTAAGCATCTGACTTGATTTTGGCTCAGGTAATGATCTCACAGTTTGTAAGATGAAGACCTACATCAGGCTCCCTGCTGACAGCATGGACCTTGCTTGGGATTCTCTCTCTGACTCTCCCTCTGCCCCTCCCTGCTTGCTCTCTCTCTTCTCTTTTAAAATAAGTAAATAAGTGAACTTTTAAAAAGTGCAACAGTGCTATGAATTGAAATCATTTATAATCACTGTGAAAGATTTAACAATTGTTATTATAACAATAGAGTCCCATACACACACACACACATCTCTGCTATGAAATTCAACAGTGCTGACTTTCATCTAACTTTGCCTAAGCCTCAAGAATTCTTATCACATTGTGCATGTTCCTGGTTTCTCTTGAACCTGCACAATGCAAAGTGATTTTTTAAATCCTCTAAAATGAACTTGCCAATAAAATGGGCAGCGTACCATACTAAAGATTATTTCCCTGGTGTCCCTCCATATTTGACTATTCATAGTCTCTGCCATTTTGTGTCTATGAAACCTGGGATTAGGTCAGGCAGGTGCAGGATAATATTCTTTCACCATGACAACATCATTGCCCCTGCTAAAGCATCCAAGCCTTCCAAAATGATGAGGAGATTTTAAAACCTCTCTAGCTGGGCCCTTCTCACTGCCTGAACAGAGGAGAGGCTAATCAAATTACATTTCAAAGAAAAATATCATTGCCCTTCAGTCACCTCTTTCTTTTCTAAGAGTGTCCTCACAAGAAGTCAATGCTAAAGAGACATGATTGATTGGGTAAGGGGACAGAGAGATATCATGTTCCTGTCTCACTTTCTTTTTCAAGAAAAGCTGTCTGCTTGTGACTAGAAAAATGTGTACATGTAGAGAAAACTGGAATTTGTAGATGAATACTGTATCTTCTTATACATTTGTAGACAGACATGATCTTCACAGATGATTCCTATTTTCATGTTCCATTCTTATTCTTCCCCATGATCACTCCTTTCCTTAGGGTATGACTTTTCCAATGTCATATTTACATATCCAAATCTCAACTGCATTTGCATAATGAATAGTTATGGAGCACCCACTGTATTGCTAAGGACTATGTTCAGCCCTAAGCATACAATGGTACTCAAAAGTATCCACAGACCTATCCCTCATGGAGCTTGAGGTTTAGACCTTCCATGGCTCTTCCAAATGTCTCCTCTTCCAGGAGGCCTTATATGGTTCCTTTCCTCATTCTACATGCCCACATCTGTAGCATTTTCTACTTTGTTTGGCAATTGCATATACATCACATATCCCCTTTCATCCAGAAGTTTAGGCCTTCATTCATTTTTGAACCCCAACAGCACCTCACCTGATACCTTGCTCCCAAATTATAAACTGAATAAAAAACACAAGGGAAAAAAAACATGGCAAGCTTCAAAATCAGGACTAACTACGTTTCCAGAGTCTAGAAAGAAATTACATGTATAAAGATAAATTTATGAAAATTATGGGGCAATAGAATATTCATAGAAGACAAAGAGTATAAAAATTACTGTGCACATATTATGGAACTCTTCTTGTAAGGATGAACAAACTTTCTGGTCTGACCACACTCTACCTGGGGAAAACAAAAAAATATAAGCCAGTTAAGCAACAGCTGTTCGGTATTAAATATTGATCACAGGGGAAAACTACTACAAGGGGGGAGGGAAATATATCAAGGAGTTGAGTTAACAATGCAGAAGAAACGGTGCCAGTCATCCAGACCCTGAGGTGAGAGTATACTTCACTGAGAAAGAGCAAACAAAATACAGAAAAAAAGCAGGTCTCACTGTGGAATGATCTTTATCAATTTTACCAGAAGAGTAAGGTACACAGAAGGAAACTGACTAAGCAGTGTTCATAATCTTTAGACCTACATACATAATATTCAGTTACTCTGAAAGGGGTAGCCAAGCTCATGTCAATGGCATGACAATGAGAAAAGCCACCTCCAAATGAAATGAAACCATCTCACCTACAATGGTAGATGAGGTCCACAAATGGTCTTGTTAGTGCCACCTTAGGGGTTGTGACACAAAAAGATGTCCCAGAAAGACCAGATATTAGGTTGAACCTGTGTTCTCAAGAGAGCTGGCCTGTTGCTTCTCCAGCTGACTTCGGTTAGAGTCAGCAGAGATAATAAATCATGCCATTGCCTATTCTCATTATCTCACTCTGTCTAACCTTTGATTCAATGCTTGGGGGTAAGCCCCAGAAATCAGGAAGCCTAAACTGAGAACCCATAAATGTCAGATGTCATTCTCTGGATAAAGAAATGTTCAACATATTCAAGAAACCTGCAGGAATCTGTTGTCTCTTGACTTAGGAAGGCAAGACCCATTCAGATGGAGACCAAGAACAAGAAGTTAACAACAACTAACCATAGCTCTAAAAACCCGACTTCACAAAGGCTGCTAAATTTTGTGGTCAAATCTACATCTGACTCTGAAAGGGAGCCTAAAATAGGGCTGAAATTTTAACAATGAAAAATGATCTTAGTTAAAAATTCCTTTTTTCATTCGAAACCAGTGAGTCAAATAAATGCCCATGTTTAACTCGGGAATGGAATAAAGTGTTCTTACAATGAAAAAATTAATCCTTTTCTCAAAACTTCTCTCAAAATGATAAAATGCCCTGATTAGTAACTCTGTTAATTAGCTTTTCCATCAGCTTTTCCATCAAGTGCATTTTACCCTCTACAAAAGATCTATCATTCAACCTCTTGGAAATCCTCCTGCTGCGTTTCAGGGAAAAATATTACAACCAACTCAACACTGGGTTTTCAATAACATTCTTATTCATACAACAAAAATAGAATTTCGTGACTTTCTTCTCATAGCTTGCTTTTCAAAGTAATGAGAATGTTATAAGCTACATTAACAATGAAAAGCAACAAAAAACAGCAAATGGTAGTGACTGGCTGTCTGCAGCACTGGGTTTAGAAAGATTCTAGAGCCAAAACTAGGTTTAGTGTAGTGGGAAAGTCTCATGATTGATCAGTAATTTCTGCCATTGAAATGGAGAGTAGCAGTATATTTGTCATTAGGACAACCTATACACACACTAGTTGGAAATAAGAGGAAAGAAGTGAGAAACATTTTCCATAGCAAGAAGATTATTAAATTGTTTTATTTTTAAGATTCTGCTAGTTCACATGCAGCCTAAGAGTTCAATGACCTGGACTGGTGAAAGGGTGAGATTATTAGGCGATAGAATGTAATCTAATGCTTGGGTTTAGGTCACATCCAGGATTAAGAGGAAGTACTATTCACAAAGACCCTTCCCCGGTTGAAGGAGACCATTCATTTTGTTGTGTTCAGACAGCCTAATAGAGCTGTGGGCAAAGGGCTATGAAGAAAAAGAACCGAACTTAGAGCACCTGCTCCAATTTCTAAATGTGACTCAAAATGGTCAGACTGACCCTTGAGCCTTAGTTTCGTCTTCAGTTAAATGGTGATAATGGCTCTGGCACTCATCTCATCTCTTGTGGAAGTTAAAATGAGGACCTAAGTGAAGCATTCTGACCACAGCATACCTTGAACACTTTTTGATCTCACATCTAAAAGACATTCTAAAAATAAATGGTAAATTACATTCCCAAATACCAACATTGTGGATTATTTTCCATTGAAAGATAACCATACGGCACAGGAGGTTGAGTCCCCCCTCCCCACTGTCCCCTGGATTTAAGCCTCCACCTAAGTTGCCTAGTCACAGCTTGCAATGTACACCATTGACTACACCCTCCGCATCAGTGAGGATAAGAACAAAATAATGTCAGTGATTAACTTCCATCTAGTAGAACTTTAGAGTTTATCAATAACTGACCACAAAAAGACCCTCACATTCACTAGAATTGCCATCATTCCCATTTTTGGAATAGGAAGCCTGAGAAAGAGAAAGATTAAAGGAATAGGAAGTGGAGGACAGGGAGAGGGCTCTAACCTTGATTCCAAATGTCATGCCCTTTCTATTGTTTAAGGTAACAATCATCAACTCTAGTAAGTAGGTAAATTGTGACAGATGAATGATAACCTCATATTCTTTGTTATCACTTAAGAAGCGATCAAAGAAAATGAGCTTCAATTATAGAGGTAGAAACTGAGGTTTCATACAAGGTAGACTGTACTGATAAGGCAATCATGCACAGGAATGGGTTACTAATGAGAACATCTCTCCAGGGGGTAGAAAAATATGCTTGTAATTAGATACTTTGTTTATTTGCCAAATTAAAATAGGCCTATAGAATTTAGAAAAGAATACTAATAATAACTTTGTCCCTTGGGCATCATATTATTTCAAATCATATCTGATGGGAGATTATTTTTTCCATTCCATGAATGCTATTCAGTTTGAAGTCAAATCAAGTATTTACCATGCATCTACTGCATACAAAGTATAGTAAGCAGATGACATGCTGTGCTATGTATTCAAGTAAATACATTAGAACCCGTATTGAAAATATTAGCAAAGATGCTATCCTCTGCTAGATAAAGGTAAAGAAACCCTTCAAAGAAACACAATTTTAAAGAAACAGTTTTAAAGAAATGTTTTGAATATCAATAATATCAAGATGCAAGCAGATTCCTCCAAGCAAAAGTGTGTATGTGTGTATATATGAATGCCCATGTAACATTTAATCCCACCACCAAGTTTTATTTCCTTTGTATTTTCTGGCCATAAGCTGTGGAAATATCTGACTTACATCTTTGGCTCCATCTTGAACCAAGTTAACTTCATGGAACGTTTATTTCATTGTGATATTTGCTACCAACAAAAGCTTCCTCTATCTACCCCAGTGGGTCTTGTAACAGGACAATTTATTTTTTTAATATAATTTATTGTCAAATTGGCTTACATACAACACCTAGTGCTCATCCCAACAAGTGCCCTCCTCAATGCCCATCACCCATTTTCCCCTCTCCCTCACCCCCCCCATCAACCCTCAGTTTGTTCTCAGTATTTAAGAGTCTCTTATGGTTTGCCTCTGTAACTCTTCTTTCCCCTTCCTGGTCTTGTAAGCTTCTCAAGATCCACATGAGTGAAAACAAGATATCTTTCTCTGCCTGACTTATTTCACTTAGCATAATACCCTCCAGTTCCATCCACATTGCTGCAAACGGCCTGATTTCATTCTTTCTCATTGCCAAGTAGTATTCCATTGTATATGTAAACCACATCTTCTTTTTCCATTCATCAGTTGATGGACATTAAGGCTCTTTCCATAACTTGGCTATTGTTGAAAGCACTGCTATAAAATTTATGAAGAATTCACCAAACTCCACACCCGAAAAACAAATAATCCAGTGAAGAAATCGGCAGAAGACATGAATAGACACTTTTCCAGAGAAGACATCCAGATGGCCAACAGACACATGAAAAGATGCTCAACATCAATCATCATCAACTGATGAACGGATAAAGATGTGGGAGGTGTGTGTGTGTGTGTGTGTGTGTGTGTGTGTGTGTGTGTGTGTGTTTGTGGAGTCTCAGTTCCCCAGTACCTGTCACATGCCTATTAAATGTCTGGTCTATTCTTGGGGCGCCTGGGTGGCTTAGTCGGTTAAGCGTCCGACTTTCGCTTCGGTCATGATCTCGCGGTTCGTGGGTTCGAGCCCCGCGTCGGGCTCTGTGCTGACTGCCAGCTCAGAGCCTGGAGCCTGTTTCAGCCTGTGACTCCCTCTCTCTCTGACCCTCCCCTGCTCATGCTGTCTCTCTCTCTCTCCTAAAAATAAAAAATAAAACATTAAAAAAAATAATAAATAAAAAAATAAATTAAAAAAATGTCTGGTCTATTCTTTTAGAAACAGTCTACATATCTACTATATATGCATTCCTATAGCCCCTTTTCTTTATACAAATGGTAACATACACTCTGTTCTATAGCTTGTTTTTACTTAATTATACAAATATTTCATATTGATACATATAGATCTAATTAATACCTTCTTGTTGGAGCACAAGCTCCTGGAAAACAAAGGACTCAATTCAGTTTTTCTCTATGTCCTCCACATTATAAATGACAATGCCTGTACACAGTGTTCTGGAGAGCTTCAGCAAGCATATCAGAACTTTAAAAAAAAACAGTTTTTATTGTTAAAGGTTTTTTTAATGGCTTGGGTTTTAAAAATTCAAACAATACAAAAAAACTAAAATGTCTTCCTCTCATTCTGGAGTCTCAGTTCCCCAGTACCTGTCAATGTCTATTAAATGTCTTGTCTATTCTTTCAGAAACAGTCTACATATATACTATATATGCATTCCGATAGCTCCTTTTCTTTATACAAATGGTAACATACACTCTGCTCTATAGCTTGCTTTTTTTACTTACATAACTATGCAAATATTTCATATTGATACATATAGATATAATTAATACCTTATTAATCTTGTTAAATGCATCCCAGTATATTTTATGGCTGTACCATAACTAATTTAGCTAGTGTCTCCCTCACATATTCAGTTTGTATATTATTTATGATAAAATCTAGATTTACTCAAGATAACAGTGTCTTCAACAGGATAAAATTATCCTTCTTTACTACCAAAAGGTGTGGAAGTCAGTATGACAGGGCTGTTCTGGTAGTCTACAATGTCAGACATCCATGTCTCTCCCTTCTTATTTTTCTACCAGGCATGGGCTCATTCCAGGTTCACCACATAGCTTCAACTCCAGCTACTGTGTCCACAATCCAGTCAACAACAAAAAGGAAAAGAAAGGAGGAAGGCATGCCCTCCCTTTAAGTGCACTTTCCAGAAACTATATATACTATTACACTTACAACGTAGTGACATGGTCATACTCTGTTCCAAAGGCTAAGAAATGCAGTCTTTACTCCAGACAGCCATCTGCCCATCCTAAACTAAGAATTCTTTTATGGGAATTCATATAAGAGATGGAAATAATAGTCTCTACCACAGGTTTCTTCCAATCTTTTGCATACCAAAGAAAACAGCAAAGAACACCCTACAACCCTGCCTTTCAATACTTATATGAGAGTATCTTTACAGAAATTAAGAGTAATATAGTAGGTTTTAGAAATTCTATTCCAATTCTCTCATTTTACAGATGAAGACTCAAAGAGGCGAAGTAACTTGCCAAAAATCACATAACTATCTCTCAGCAGAGCAGGGTTGCCAGATAAAATAGAAGACACGCAATAAACTTGTATTTCAGGTAAACAATTTTTTAGCCTAAGTATGTCACATATAATATTTGAGCCATACTTACACTGAAAAATTATCCCTTGTTTATCTGCAATTAAAATTTAGCTGGACGTTCTATATTTTTATTTGCTAATTCTAGCAACTCTACAGCAAAGCTTTAGAATTTAAATCTCTTGACTTTGATCCCACCATTTTTCTTTTCTTTTTTTTTTTTTTGATGTTTCAAGTTGTTTTAATGTGCACCCAGAACGAAGGACATTTCTTTAGATTGATTAAAGCTATACTTAACAACCTTTAGCTAAAATCGGAGGCCCCCCAACACATTTCCTAATAGAAGCATAATAAATCAGTCACTGACATTACGAACTTTTCCTTCCTATCTACTGAGTTTTAAACGTTACAATGTAGTAATACACAGCCGAGAATAGACCAGGTGCTGAGGAAACTGGCCTTCTCATTGTGTCATGGAATTGGAAATTGGAAGGAAGGGCCTATAATGTGCATACATTTCAGGATCAGTAGCAAATGGTGAGACCACAAATTGCAGCAGTAATGCCGCCAGATTGTGTCTCCAGATATAACCAGTCAAACCTTACTTGTCACCAGGCCATGGAGCCCACTAGTGAATCTGGTAGAAAAGCATGAGCTAAGGACACATTTTCATCCCTCACCATGAGGCCCCCATATCCTGGAGCACCACCTTGAAGACAGACCTTCAGGCACATGAGATGCTGAAAAAGTGAGAAGGGATTCAAGTGTTTTCAAAAACACTGAGATACCCTCAGAGACCATTAAAAATATTGCATCTGACCAACATTTCCTAATTGAAATAAATTCTCCTTTGCTTTTTATCTCCTGACTTCCCAGTCATACTGGGACTTAACAAGGAAATCAGATCACCAGGGACTTAAAAAATAAAAGATTAAAAATCCACAGGAAATGAAGAATTATATGTTCTTTAACTGAAAATATTTTGACCAATAAAAGAAAACTAGGCCTTGACTATTCTGCATATTTTTCCCCCTGCACAATTGATTAAAGAATGTTTTTCTGACCAATGCTTGAAGCTCAGATCAACCAATGGAATAAGTAACAAATATGATCCCACCATTTTTCTTATGTACTATGTGGCCATGTCAAATGGACACTCAGTTAATAAATAAAGTAGAACACACCAACAATCCACAAAGAATATAACTTTCCACCAAAGATTAGCTTTTATAAAGATTCAGACATCATGCTATCCATGCCATATGCTTAAATGAGTTCTTCTATGTCATAAATACATGGGTAACACACCAACTGTTCCATGGAGGTTACAGTAAATCGATCAGCTATTAGAGCCTATTTGCTCCTATTCAAAATAAAATTAGCCTTAAATTAATGCAGATTTCCATAAGCTGAAAGTAGGCAAATCCTTGCCAGAGTTCTGCTTTATTATACATGCAGAGAACACAAGGATGGAATACAGACATGCTATAGCATTCAGAACTCCTTTAAAATTCGGTAGTCACTTCACAGTAGTAACAATGTCTGGGAATACGGAACCAAGCTGCAAATTTCAACTATGCCAGCAAATATATTTCATTTCATTCTCTATATATGGTTTAAAATATTTAAACCTAACAAATTAAGACCTCTTCATATCCCCTCTTCCTGATTACAAAAAAAAAAAAAAACAGCTCTGCAAAGTTTTTCGTATCACAAGATTTTGCAGGCACACACATTTTGTAACAAAGAAATCAAGAACTGAAGCTCTAAGCACATTTTCGTGCTAAGTTATGTACATTATTTCCCTAAAAGAGAAACACCTGAAAACTTAACTTTCCAAAATTTAGCAAACTGGTTAAAAAAAAAAGAAAGGAACCTGATTGTTATCCAGGCTCTAAATTCAGCTACCAATTTCCAAAAAAAAACCCACAAAGGACAGAGCAACATTTAAAACTCTGCAGGGATGCAATCAACAAAATCCAGGCCACAGTTAACTCTACAGAACAAACAACCTGGGTCTGTTCAATGTCTAAATAATAAATAGGAAAAAAAAAAAAAAGTAAATGAGACTCAAAAAGCATTATCCAATCACAATGTGTGATCTTTATTTAAACCTTGATTCAAACTGTTCTAAAAAACGAAAACTGTGCACCAATGAGAAGATTAAAAATTTGAACACTGCCTGAATATTTGGTAGTATTAAAAAAGTATTCTTAATTTTTCAGTGCATGTGATAATAGCATTATATTTTGAACCTGTCTGAAGATCCTTCTGTTTTAAAGATAAAGACTAAAATATTTATGGATGAACTGATAGAATGTCTGTGCTCTGCTTCAAACCAATAGAAGGGTAGGAAGTTGGTGGATGAGGATAAGACAGGAGTGGCCAGCTGATGAATTGGGAAAAGGCTGTAAGTACACAGGGAGTCATTACACTACTTTCTGTTTATATTTCTGCATGTTTGAGATTTTCCACAATTTTTTAAAAATTTCTAGTACATGCCAAATATTAAACTAAAACCTGAGGATGGTTGCAAATATCTGAAATATGATAATATTCCATTAGAAAAAATGAGTTAAACAATCCCACTATTTCAGGTCCTATGATGAATAATGCATTAATTCAGATAAAACCTTTTGTCTTAAATATTTTCCAGAAGGGTTTGGCTCACTCGTTATGAATGAAATGAGGAAAAATACAAGTTAAGGTAATTTTGGGGCACCTGGGTGGCTCAGTGGGTTGAGCACCAACTTCGGCTCAGGTCGTGATCTCAGTTTGTGGGTTCAAGCCCCGCATCAAGCTCTGTGCTGACAGCTCAGAGCCTGGAGCCTGCTTCCAATTCCGTGTGTCCCTCTCTCTCTGCCCCTCCCCCGCTCATGATCAGTCTCTCTGTCTCTCAAAAACAAGTAAATGTTCAAAAAAAATTTTTTTAAGGTAATTTAAAACACATTTAAATTTCCTACAAGCCAGAAAAATCAAGACTTCTCTCCTAAAAAGCAATTATTATTTTCTATCTAAAAACTGTAAACAAAACCCTAACAAATGATCTAACAGTTGTTTTTACTATGTTCAATACTCTGTGGTCCAGTTTTTAGTCTGATATATAATTGGAACATCAACCAAGTATCAAAAGAGAAAGATAATTTAGTCTGATTTTAATAGAAGCTAAGAAACTGAAGCCCCTTCTTTTAAAAAAGTTTGTTAGTGAGAAACATCAACAGCTGTACTGTGAAATAATTTTTTACAGCCTTATCAGCCCTAATCTTAGGGGGAAAAAGCTGCCCTACTCTTGCATTCTCCTTCAGTTTGTTTTCTCTCCCCAGCAATTATCTGAAAAGAGGAAAGAAAGCAAGTCTCAAGGTTGTATAACCTAAACAATGCCTGAGGGAAACAGCCGGTGAATTCTTCTAGCTCCCTTAAACTTTTATACCACAAAAGCTCAAATAATTTTAAATTACGCCAGTGCCAACCTGGAGGCATTAAACACAGTGTCTTTTTGCAAACAAAGCATCAATTTCAGCCTAGGCATCTTGTAAAATGAGTAGACTGCTCAGGAATTACTCTCACTTTACACATGAAAAAACTGACTCTGGATTAATAGATTTATCAAATGAGAAGAGTCAAGGAGTAGTTGACTTGAACTCAAATCCCCTGACAATTAATCCTAATATTTGCCCATTTCTCCTGAATGTAAATACATGATCATATGAATCTTTTTCAACATAAATTACTATTCTGTAAACTGATCAATATTTTTTCTGTCACTAAAATCCTTCCATTTTTCAAGGTCCACCTTATTATGCAAACAGCTGCAGAATATTCCATGGCAGAAATGTACCATAATTTATTTAGCAAATCCTTTAAATTGGACGTTTGGGTTCTCTCCAATGTTTGCCAAAATAAGCAATGATATAACGCATGTCCAAACATGCATATCTATGTGAATCTGGCCTGTTATTTCTTCAGGATAAATTCTTAGAAGTAGAATAGCTGGGCAAATAGGTGGGCAAAGGCTATGCCTGTTTAAAATATGGAATAATAGGGGCGCCTGGGTGGCTTAGTCGGTTGAGCGTCCGACTTTTCGCTTGGGTCATGATCTCGCGGTTCGTGGGTTCGAGCCCCGCGTCGGGCTCTGTGCTGACTGCCAGCTCAGAGCCTGGAGCCTGTTTCAGTCTGTGACTCCCTCTCTCTCTGACCCTCCCCTGCTCACGCTGTCTCTCTCTCTCCTAGAAATAAATAAAACATTAAAAAAAATAAAATAATAAAATAATAAAATAAAATATGGAATAATAAACTGCTCCCAAGAGGACTGGGACAATTTAGAGCCCTACTAACCACGATTAGGATCCATTTCATCACTCTACCCACTACTGTGTTTTAGCTTTTCCTTTAAACTTTGGCAATATGATAGCTGAAAATCTCATTATTTTAAGCTGCATATATTTTTATCAAAGATAGTAAGGTTACTATTTTTCCCTAAATCTTTCCCCCCACCGGGAATTGCCCATGCATGTTTTTCACTAATTTCTCTACTCCACTATTAATCTTGTTATCACTAACTTATATAAACTGTATATATTAAAGCAAGGTTCCTCCCCCTCAGCATTACTGATATTTTGGATAATTTCTTGTTGTGGGGGATTGCCCTGTTCTCCAGGATGCTTAGCAGCAATCCCTGGCCTCTACCCTCTAAATGCCAGAAGCATTCCCTCCAGTTGTGACAACCAAAAGTGTCTCCAAGCATTGCCACATGTCCTATGGAGAGCAAAATAGTCCCTGGCTGAGAACTACAGTGTTAAGTTGATTAACTCTTTGTTCCAATTACACACTATGCCTCTTGGATACTAGTACTCCCCACTCCCCATTCAATAGGAGTGTCCTTTCTTCAATATTCTTTAAAGATTCTTTAGAGACTTGATTACTATACTAATTTTCTAGGCAGCTCTGTCAATACTGAATGGCTACAATTGTTCCAAAATTCATACAACTAAAATGAAGTCTAAATCCCTGTAAGTTCCAAGCATTAATTTTAATTATACCGCTTAGAACTGTACTGTTCAATACAGTAGCTGCTAGCCACATGCAACTATTTAAATTTAAATTAAGTGAAATTAAATGAAATTTAAAATTCGGTTCCTCAGTCACACTAGCCACATTTCAAGTGTTCAATAGCCACATGTGGTAGGGGGTTGCCCTAGTGGACAGCACAGATATTGAACATTCCCATCATCGCAGAGTGTTCCACTGTACAGAGCTGTTCTAGAACCTTGCCACTCAAAGTGTTGTTCAAACACCGGCAGCATTGGCACCGTCCAAATACTTCTTAGAAATACAGAATCTTGGGCCCCACCTCAGACCTACTATATATCCGGATCTTCATTTTAACAAGATCCCCAGGTGATTTATGTGCACTCAGAAGTTTGAGATGCATTGCACTGGGTGACAAACATCTGAGGTCTGTTATCAAATGTGTCCTCATTCCACAAGACCTTACTTCTCCAGACTAAAATATCCTAAACTTTTCATCATATGACCTAGTTTCCTCATCTCCACTGGTCCAACTCTTCTCTGCCCTCTATCATCTCCCAGTCCGTAAAGGATAGAAGGTGAGGCTGTGCTTCAGGAGAGGTCTAAAGTTGAGACCATCACTTTCTTTGAGCTGAATATCACGTTTCTTTCAATGTAGCCTCAGTGTGCATTAGATCTGTCCTTATTTAGTAATTTCTCTTCAGTCAGATCACACTAGAGGCACATAATAAGTTTGTGGTCAACAGGTTCTTTGGGCCTTCTTCATGGAACTGCAGTGAAGTCACACATTCCATAAACTTTTGCAGACATTTGCTTAAACTGTTGTTCAGAAATGTACAATTATCTGTATTAAATTTAACCTTGTTGGTTCTGTCTTTTGGCTTCATCTTCCAAACCCCGAATACATCCCAGTTCCTTCACCCAACTTTGAAAACTTGACGAACACGCCTATTTATTCCTCCACTCAAAAATGTTCATTAAACAGGAGGAAGGCAAGAACAGTGACCTAGAGTCCCACAGAAACGTTTTCCCCCTGCCTATGTGAATCTACTGAGACTCTCAGATGTATTTCTAACCCAGTTATTAATGCCTAACTCTACTGATACTTAAATCACTTCCTAACTCCAAAATGTGTTGTGTCAGAAACCAATAGAATTTTTCTAGCAAAAAAAAAAAAATTAAATTAAATTTCTATTGTTCTACAGATTGAAGACCAGCTAATTTTTTCCAAATCCTCTCTCGCTACCAATACTTTATAACAAAAAGCATGACACTCTCTTTTATATCCAGTCCCCAAATTAGGTCAACCAAAATGACTGCCTTTTCAATAAGATATATTCATCTACATCAAAACAAATAAACAAAAGTAGTCTGAACCAACACTTAACCTGTATCTGTGATGGGATCAACTCTCCATTGTACAAAGGTAGTCTACCTTATTTCTTACTTCAATGTCTCAGTTGTCTTTAAGTCTTATAATGTTCTCTTCCTTATTTTTATAAGTACATTCCACATAAATAAATGAATGAGGTACCCAGTGAAGAAAAACAGTAGAAATGACAACACCTATGAAATGGACTCTTATTTTAAAATTATTTTTATTCTTCCTCTAAACTAATTCCAGAGTTTAAAATTTTTTACAGTCCCTCTTATCCTTTTCTCATTTTGTTCTATCTTTTCTGTGTCATCCCTAGAAATTTCCTATTCATGTTGCCCTCGTCAAACATATTAAGTGAACATACACACTAGGAAACTAATACATCAAATGACTCTAATGAGGGAGACAGGTGTATCAAAGATATCCAGTATCTCCTCCTTGAGGGGTTAATAATCAGATGGGGAAAAAAAGACTTGGACACAAATAATGGTGATAGAAAGCAATATACAACATATGCTATATAAGTAATTCAATCAACATGCTATAAAAAACATCAGAGGAAGAACCACTCAATTCCTAGCTGGAATAATTAGAAAGGGGGGAAAAAAACTCCTCAGAGAGAACAGAACTTGTAATGGTTTGAAAAATGGATAGGATTTTAGCATGTAAGTGGGCAGATCTGGAGACTAGTCCTGGCCAACCAAGCAAAGATGCAAGGGGGGTGCAAATATAAATGCATCTACTTTGGCCAAAGTAATGGACGCATGGTGGGAAATGAGGCAGAAAGGGCCAGAGCACAAGTGATAGACACATTTGATATCAGGAAAGAATGAATTGATTTTGATTGGGGCAGTGGCCTTGAGCAAAGTCATTGTCCGTACAATGTCTAAGTGTGTCTATTATCAGGGCTGACTGAAGGGAAAGTATCAATGATTGTTTATTCATAATATACGGCGTAAGATACAGCAATGTCCAGGTCACTGAATATTCTTCAGTTTTAAATGTCTGGATAGTATTTAATAATATAATATTTTACTCTGGATGTTTAGGTTAGTTCCCATGTTTTGTTAATACTTAAAATAAAACAATCGTGATGAACCTCTTTTTACTTTGTGTGCATATAATTCCTAGAAGAGGAATTACTGGTGAAAGGGTAAGAATATTTTTAAGACTCTCTGGGGTGCCTGGGTGGCTCAATCTGTTAAGTAGTCAACTCTTGATTTTGGCTCAGGTCATGATCTCACAATTCCTGAGATCAAGCCCCAAGTCTAACTCTGTGCTAACAGTGTTTGGGATTTTCTTTCTCCCAATCTCTCTGCCCCTCCCCCATTTGTGTACACATGAGTGCACTCTCTCTCTCCCTCAAAATAAATACACTTTTTGAAATAAGAATATTTTAAGACTCTCAATATAAATTTACCAATTTCTTATCACAAAACAGGTTCCCACTAAAATCTCCAACATTGGTATGTGTTTGTTCATTATACGTGACTGTATCCACCTCACCAAAAGATGTGGGCTTCTGGATACTCTACCCCCTTCCTCAGTGGTGTGAGGAAGCCGACCAGAAAGGAGAGGATCTACTGCCCCAGGGAGGTGCAAGGTACAGTTGATTCTTATCTCTCTATATGGCTGACTCCTCATACCCCAGGACCTCATACCCAGGCTGACTACATGGGTATGACCTATGAAGCCTCATAGGGCCCCAGGCTTAGAAGAGCACCAAGCTGGTTTAATGTCTATTGTCCAAAAAATTTTTAATAAGGGTCCTGCATTTGCCTTTTGCAGTGAGTCCCCAAAATTAGCCAGTGTTGCTTATACCCCATAGTGTCTACGAGGATGTGTTGCACATAAAAGACATTAAGAACTTTCCCCAAATAGCACAATATTATTGTGTTTATAGAATGGGAGGAGAAAAAAAATCAAACTAAATCCACACTAATTGCATCTTTAAAGAGTACTGCATTTTTCAAAAAAGTCATTATCAAATTACCTTTTTTAAAAAAAGTTTTTATAGTTTATTTTTGAGACAGAGAGCGACAGAGCATGAGCGGGGGAGGGACAGAGAAGGAGTAAGGCACAGATTCTGAAACAGGCTCCAGGCTCTTAGCTGTCCACACAGAATCTGATGCGCGGCTCAACACAAACCATGAGATCATGACCTGAGCCGAAGTCGGATGCTTAACCGACTGAGCCACCCAGGCGCCCCTCAAATTACCTTTTAATTTCATTAGTTACACACAGTTAGGGGAAAAATGAAGTTAAATCAAAGTCACCGAGATTCAGAGGAGTCATGAAAAGAAAAAAGTAAACAAAGTTTTAAAAAACCTAAAGAGAGGGGCGCCTGGGTGGCTTAGTCGGTTAAGTGTCCGACT
Organism: Proteles cristata cristata; assembly: GCA_017311185.1. Classification (NCBI taxonomy): domain Eukaryota; kingdom Metazoa; phylum Chordata; class Mammalia; order Carnivora; family Hyaenidae; genus Proteles; species Proteles cristata. Next base: position 1,248,456 of record JAESUZ010001506.1, read on the forward strand.
TTCGCTTAGGTCATGATCTCGCAGTTCGTGGGTTTGAGCCCCGCATCGGGCTCTGTGCTGACTGCCAACTCAGAGCCTGGAGCCTGTTTCAGCCTGTGACTCCCTTTCTCTCTGACCCTCCCCTGCTCACGCTGTCTCTCTCTATCTCCTAAAAATAAATAAAACATTAAAAAAAAATTTTTTTTTTAAACCTAGAGAGAAATAATTCAGAAAAATATTAAATTCAAAGTCAATGAGAATTTGGCTTTTGCTATGACTATATCATCTTCCCAGTAGGTTCTTGAACTAAATAAATGTGATTTCTGCTTGGAAATTTTCCTGGAGGCCATCTGGAAAATTAAGACAGACAGGATAAGTGTCTTTTTATTATTCTGAGCCACATAAAACAATTGGTCTCAGGAGCCGATAAAAACTATTCCAGAGGAACCCATACCACTAATCTTGCTACCCTCAACAACTTTCATCAACCCCCAAATTTAATAATATCCCTAGTGTGAACACTGCCCTTTTCCCAAGTTTTATTTAACGCTTAGATGATCAAAAAGTATTTGAATTCTGCAGATGGATTCATGTGAGGGAGGCCCCAGACATCATCAGGCCAGAAGCATTTTCAGGTTTAAGTTCAAATCCAGATCCTTCTCACATGCTAACTCTCATCCAGACATTCTCCAGAGCATGTTCTTAAATCTGGTCTTGGATCAATTGCTTCTGAACTACATTCTTAAGAATGCTGATTTCTGGGTCCTATACTGGACCTTCCAAATGAACATATCTGAGGAGAGCACACAGAAATTGACTGATTCCTTTGACCAACATTGGGTGAGTCTATGTGCAAAACAGAGCTTCTCCCTTCTTTGTGCACACACATCACCTGGGGATCTTGTTAAAATGCAGGTTCTGATTCACTCGGTCTGGGTAGGGGGTTGAGGGTCTGCATTCTAACAAGCTGAGAGCATTAGTTCCCACCCCAGCTGCACATTGGAATATACAGCCCAATTCTGATTCCCAAATGAACCTCAGTTTCCCTCTCTACAAAATGAGAATATACCCACATGAGATATCATTCACCACTATTCATCTTCCAAACTCCCTGCTCTCCCTTCAGGATGTCCTTCACTTTGGAGTCTCTGCATACACAATTCCTCCACTACCAGCTATCCCTCATTCTTGGCCACATTAAACCCTACTCTCTGTCTTCACATTGCAACTCCAATGTCACCTCCATAAGGAAAACTTCCTGACCAGCCCCCAGTGTGAATTCAAATGAGGTCCCTGCATTTATAATGTTCATAGCGCCCTGAACACCCTTCAGAGCATCATATATTTTATAATGATGTATTCTTGTGCACATAAAGAAATAATTCCCATTCACCCCACTAACCTTGGTGGGCCACAGATCCCAGTTCTCCACTCACCACTGTGACTTCAACAGTTACACTCACTTCCTACTAACAAATGCTAATGAGGGTAGAGCTATCTAACTCTGTGCCAGCTTCTGCTTTCAATATTTTACAAGGTTCAATTAATTTCATCTTCACATAATCCTATGAGATAGGTGCAATTTTATGGATGAAAAAGTGAAGCACAGAGAGACTAAGTTGCATGCCAAAGCCGTCACAGCTGGAGGCCGCTAATGGAGGAAGCAGGACTTGAACCCAAGTACTTTAGGTTAAGAAAGGGAAACAGGAACAATGAGGGACTACAGAAGCAGTCCCTGGAGACCCATTTTTCCTTCTTTCCTTCTGCTTTCTTTCATTCTTTTCTTTTATTCCTTCCTTTTTCCTTTCTTTTCCTTCTCTTCCTTTCTTTCTTTTTCTTTTCTTCTGCCCCCCCCCCCCCCCCGTTTCATAATGGTCATAAAGCCAGGGCAGCCACAGTTCAGTTATTGTATTTGCACGGTAGACACATTAGTTCATGCTCATCCGGTGAAAACAAATGTATTACCCAGTCCCTGCTCCGTTGGAGGCATTTTGGAAATTGTGAGTAACAGACTCGACTGATCTATTACCGGACAGATAACGGGAATAAGCAAACAAGGAAATTGGTTAAATGCACGAGGGAGCCGAACGCGGCGGTGAGGCAGGATCTGCGGGCTCCTTCAGGCCCCGTCAGGAAGGCGGGCCTCCCTGCGGAGTGTGCCGGTAAGGCTGGAACCTAGAGGAGAAGGAAGCCAGCTCTTCCCTCCCTCGAGAGGAGCGGGCAAGGCGGGAGAAGCACTGCAGCCAGAGGCCGCGCGAGCAAAGGCCTGGAAGCACCGCCCTGCGGCCACGCCCGAGAAGCGAGAGGCGTCGTCGTCTGGGCGCCCTTCGCTGAGGGAAGAAAGGAACCAGGAACACGATAGAGCGGGCCACGCGGCCAGGGTCACATTTTACCTCCAGATTCACGAGTTTTGCCACCCATGTGACCACCAATCCAGTCACCAAAACCTTGACCCGCGGGTTCACCTACCCTTCTCAGCGTTCTCGTTCCCTTCAGCGGAGAGAAGGCGCCGGTAGCCTGCAGGCTTTGCCTCCAGGACCCACCCGCTTTCGCTCATTGGCCCAGAGGTTAGCACGTGACCCCGGCACACGCAATCCGGGGCCCGCCCGCCTCGTGCTAGCCTTCCACTCAACCAGCCGGTATCGAGAGAGGCGCCCATCAGCCTAACCCGGAGAATGAAAATAACAAACCAGTTACAGGTGAGAAAAGTGGGCAGGGAGGGAAAAGTAATTGTGGAGAAGATATGTTAATAACAGAACTCGAGTTAAGATTTAAAACTCTACTCCTCTGCCCCTAGTGTGACCCATGTATTCCTAAATACAAGCCCCAGCTATACTTTGGTTCTTATCATCAGATTTCTGGAAGATACTAGCCGTCTTAATACCATTTGGGTAATAATATTATATATTGAACACTTTGTGCTCTGCCTTAGGGGCTTTTCATGTTGTGTCATGTAGTGTTCGCTAGTATGTATTGAAGCAAGAATCACTATCCCTGCATTTATACCTAAAAAAGCATCTCCAAGAAGGCGAGTTATTCACCGAGAGTCATAAAGCTGCACGGGGTAGACCTGGGACTCCAAAGGTCTCTATTATTAACCACTATGATTAACTGATTCTTGTTTTCTTAAAATAGAGCCTTGATACTTGAGTTGGTCAGAGTGAGGCTCTGTTCCTTATAGGTGGAACAGATATCCCTTTCAAGTGTCTAAGTATCTATCAGTGTCTGTAATGGCTTTTTAAAAAATTATATGCAAACCTGTATCCAAAATGTCAAATTTCAGGATATAGAGAGAGCAAACTGGCTTTAATTGATGTTCATGTGATACAGAATATAAATTTGGTAAATGAACTTTGGTGAAACATATAAAGATGGGTAATAAAGCATGCATGCTTCAAATGTATCATGTAATGTGATACATAAATATCAAGCCATATGAATCAGTTAACAAAATTACTCCATAGACAGCTCTTCCCATAACACTTTATTCGACAGTAATAATGACTAAGACTTACTGGGCATTTACTATGTGCCACACGTCATGCCAAGCACTCTGTATATATTGTCTCATTTAAACCTCACTATTGGGAAAATGGTAAAAATAACCCTAGTTAAAGCCATGAAAATGGAAACCCAAAGCGAGACTAACTAGCTGATTTTTATTTTAGAGGCAAATTTTAAATGCAGGTATGTCTGCCTCCCAAAACCTTGTCTTAATCACTTCAAGCATCTCAAGTAGAGCATCTATCATATACTGTGTTGTGATGATTTATTTGAAGGTCTGTCCACTATGAATCTACCTTTGAAGAGTTTATGGCTCTCCTATTCACCTCTGTCTCCTCCTTGCCTAAGATAAAATAGGAATACAATATTAATACAAAGCAATTAGCTCATCTATTTCTAAAATAAAACTTGGGCCAATAATCACTCCTGCTGACTCTAGGCTATTGGATGAATTTTGCAAGGCAATGAATTAGCACATAAAAAAAAATCAGGATTCTGAAAACTAAACTTCCTTTTAGATACAAAACTCAAACTGCACTCAGTCCCCACAAGGAGACTGCTAAATTCTTTAGCTTCGTATTAACAGATTGATCTATGACAACTCTGTGCCACTCAGAGAAAAGGGAAAAAACTGAGCATCTCTGAAAATCTCTCATAAAAATTATCTGTAAATAACAAGAAAGATGTTAAAATATTAACGCCTCCTCCACGAGTACATCAAAATGCTCCCTCAGCCACCTTCCATCTGTTTGCCCGCCTCTTCCAGCGTGAGCCCCAGCCTCACTCTGTTTTCAGCTTATTTGATGTCTAAAAAGATTGAGCCAAAAATTGTTTCAGCACGCTGGAAAGTATAATCCTCACATTTCAGACACATTTGGACATCCTAATTTAAAATATGGTGGAAAAATAGCATACTTGTGGGTTGTTCCTTGCCATAGTTTAAATGCATCCCTATAAAATTTGTTTCTCTATCAAAATCATAGGCATAAACTTAACTTCTAAATGGAAGTAACAACAGCAACAGCAACAATAATAGCAGCTAATGTTATAATAACATTGTTCAAAGCACTTTACGGTCATCCACTTAATAATCCTGTAATGTTACTATTACTAGCTCCATTTTACTGGGTAGAACACTGAGGCCAGGGGGCATTCAGTGATTTATTCAAGGTCACAGAACTGGCAGTAGCAGAGCCATTGCTTAAAACCAAGGGTCTGGACTCCACATACTATGTTCTTAACACACTGCACCAATCTTCCCAGGAGATTTTAGCCACTACCTAGCTTTAATTCTTTCTCTTCCAATATCTGTTGTCATTGTCATATTGCAGCAGAAAAAAAGAGCTGGATCGTGAGTGTAGTGGGTTGAATAGTAGCCTCAAAAAATATATGTCTAATTCCTTATCCCCTGAATCTATGAATGTGAACTTATTTGGAATAAGAGTCTTTGCAAATGTAATTAAAGTTACAGATCTTTAGACAAGGCCTTCCTGGATTTAGAGGATGCTCTAAATCCAAAAACAAGTGTCCTATTAAGAGGAAGAGAGAGGGAGATTTGAGACACAGAAACACAGGGGAAAAGGTGATGCGAAGACAGAGGAAGAGATTGAAGTGATGTGTCTACAAGCCAAGGAATGCCAACAGTTACTGACAGCCAACAGAAGCTAAGAGAAGGGTGCGTAATGTATTCTCCCTCAGAGCCTCTAGAAGGAACCAACTCTGAAGACACTTAGATTTCAGTCTTCTGGCTTCTTCAGCTGTACATAATAAATTTCTGCTGTGAAATTGAGCCACCAAGTTAATGGTAATTTATTATGAAAGCCCCAGGAAGCTAATACATTGAGTCATGGGCCCAAAAACCCTGAACAGAAATCACATCCTCACTTTACAGATGAGGAAACTGAGATTCAGAATGAGGAATTCTTTAGCATGTTGTCAATCACACAACAGGTTTATGGCAGGGCTAAGCCAGGCTCTAGCCTATGTGCTGGTCTCCCATTTCCTGGGCCGGCCCCCTTTTCTTAACCCACCTCTAGGAGAGACGGAATTAAACATGCACTTTAGAACCTGACCACCTGTATTGTCCTGCCATTTGATAGCTGTGTAACCCTGTTTTCTCATCTGCAAAATGGGAACCAAAATGACAACTACCTCACAGTGTTATTTTAGGAAACAAGTGAATCAATATATATGACTAGTATGCAGTAGCTCTCCATAAATGTTAGTTGTCATAATTATTTTATTCCAATATCTATTAGGCTGTTGATAAAGGGCAAATTATAAAATCAGAAATATGGCAATGTCTAGAAAAAAACCTGATAGACACAATAGCCTGGCTTATCTTTATGTGTGGAAATTTGTGACAAACTTTACTTCCCGATTTCTTATAAGAGTGTTGAACCTAAAAGGTAATGTCCATCATCCTTGACTTATACCTCTTTGACAGTCTTCACGGGCCCCATTCCCAAAAAGGAATACCGATATGATTGGCCAGGACATTGACTGAAATGTGTGTGCTAACAAAAGGAACACAGCCATGCCCCACACCCTGTTTCCCCACTGCACAGCCCCAACAGAGCAAGTAGCCCCACGCCTCCATCTGCTTCCTGCTCTCCCATGGTGACCACTCCTGAACACACTGGTTTCTTAGGCAGTTCTGCCATCCACCCAAGCTAACTTTACTCTTTCTTTTCTAAGTATCCATGTGGTAAGCACAGCAGAACCTCCTCCTGTTGCTAACCTTGATCTCCCCCTGAGCATGGTGGTTACATGGAGTCAACATGCAGAAGGCAAGACCATCTGTGAGTCTGATGGCAATGGAATAACAAGTTGTCTCACCTAGTCAGAAAATCCCTTCATGAAGGGTTACTGTGCCCATCCTCAGGGATTAATATAGCCATACTGTTTCCCTTATGACTGTTGATCTTTAGGTGTATATCCGTTTCGGTCAGACCCTGGAGAGGGGCAGAAAGAGCAGTAGCATTCAGACACCAAAACCCTATCCAAACTCCTAACAACCTCATATTAGCTTCTAATGGAAAATGTGTCCAAATTATTCTTTTTTAAAGAATAATGCTCATTATAAAGTATCCTCCAATGTATCGAACTTCCTATTAGTCATCTGAATGACAATGCACACTTGGAGAATACCAAGAAAATGAAATACTTGGGGAAATTAAAGCCATTTCTCCCCCAAACCAAATAATCATCATTTTTTATAATGTTACCTGCCCTAATTATAGCACCAGATCTAAACACACACACACAAGCACACATGAATACACACTATACCCCTTGTGATATCTATCCCAATATAAAATCTAAGCCATCTGCTAGAATCAAGCTAAGTTCTATTGGAATCAACAGTGTCCTTAGGAAACATAGGGCTGGGATGCTGATTTCATCACAATTCTATCTGCCTGTACTTTCTCCAGGAAGTTCAAGAACCATAAGCAGCTGTAGAAATCCAAGTCATCAGAAAAGCAAACAAAGGCAGCTCCTCTCCTGCAAAGCAAATTCCCTAAAAGAGCCTCAGCATCTGTGTTCTTAGCATAAAGGGTCAGACCTTAATCTATGGTGAATTTGTAATACTTCTCTCTTCCTTTTTTGTTTCATTCATTTGGGAAACACGATCCCTTTTACTCCAGGCCAGGTACCTGACCTCCACCATCACCCATAATCATGTCAGTTGTTTTTATTTTTTATTTTTTTTGATTTTTAAAAATTAACCAATGCCTGATATACCTTACCTATTTCTCCTTCCCTATATATCAAAAGGAAGTCCTTTTCCATTTCCAAGTCTGAGTGTGTGGCTCTTAAACTCCTAGAGCTCAAGAGAGCTCTCTCATAGATAGGGTCAGGATTTTCATCCAAGACTCTGAGGCTCAAAGATGCTCATATCTTATTAACACCTTAAATTTGAAGATATTGTCCATTTTGCCTTCAAACTAAGAATGTATATCTGTCAACCAAGAAGTGTACTAAAGGAACCTCAAGAGACAACATCCCAGCTAAGGCAAACAATACCTGTTTAGGTCTGGCTCACCGGATTTAAAGCTACCAGACCTTCAGGGCAGCTATTATTCAGGGATATTATTTTAATAAATGGAAGGATGGGTGGATGGAAGGATGGGTAGATGGATGGACTGCCAGATATTTATTAAAGAACTAAAGAAAGCACAACATAATTCTCAAATTTACAACATACCTTTTTAAAAAACGGACACACACAAACAAAACTGAGGCACATATTTAATCCATAACTATCATTTTCCTTCCTACAATAACTTTATTTGCAATTGAATTTGGATCTGAAACTTAAAAATAAGGCACACACAAAAATTCTGTTTACACCAGAGCATCTTCCACTAAGAAAACCATAACTAAGGAAGCATTGTAGCTTTAATCCACAGGTAAAACCTCTTCTTGGATTATTTAAGAACAACCTCTTTACTCCTCTGCACTCTTGGGAGCACAGGATATATTTCTGCAGTGTTTCTATCAGGATGGTAATTAGTATAGCTGAGAAATGCCATCAACAGCAAAAGTAAAATTAGCCTTTACTTGTAAAATGTCTCCTGGGAAAAGCTGGTGGCTCCTGTCTCCACCAAGCAGAGAATTGGGCTTGCTGTGTCATCCCACCGCAAGCAAATTACCCCATCAGCAGCACCTGAATAAAACCACCAACATATCAAACTGACCACCAACACATCTATCTTTACCTGTTTCAACCACACCTGCCTCATCCTAGCCACATGGCCCCCATCATGTTGCACACATGACTCTTTTGCCATCAAGGCACTCTTAATTTTCCTGAAAATTTAGCTTATACCTGTGGCATCTTTTAGCCAACATGAGCCTTTGAGACCATTTTATTCAGCACAGTGATGCAACAGGGAAAACTGGGGCTCAGGGAGAGGAGGCGATTTGGCCAACATCACATCCTGTTTGGCATCAAAGTGATATCTAAATTAATCCCTAGTCTAGAGCTTTATCTTTTCATTACACCAAGCAGCTTCCTTAGGTTTAATCTTCTTTGATTCCACACCTACTGTCTCATTATCTGGACCTTTCCTGAATACCTCCTCTCTGGGTTTGAGGAAACCTCACCACCTGCCCAGAGCTGATCTCATCTTTACCCTCCCCTTTCAGACTTTGTTTCACCAATAACCCTCCCTCTCCAGGCCCATTCCCTGCATAGTAAGAATATGGTCAATTGTGTCACATACTGGTGCGAGGAGCTTCCCCAAACTTTGTATCTCCTCCAGTTACCACTTTTCAAAGCCAAGTTCCTTGCAGGAAGAACATAATCATCAACATTACCACTTCTACTCCACCACAACCCAATATGCACTCTCACCACCTCCATGATGTTCTAGCAAAGGCCACAAGACAGCCAATTCAACCAGATCCCTACTTAGCATCACCATTTGGATAAATGAGCCTTTGCAACAAAACATCATCAAAGACCCAAACTCCTAATCCCCCACATCCTAAACCTATTTTGTGCTCAGTCTTCCCCAGTGGCTCAAGCCCAAAACTTTTGACTCCTTTTCTTCCACGGGAATAGAAGTTCCATACAGGAAGGAATTTTTGTCTATTACTATACCCTCAGCATCTGGCCCAGCATGTTGTAAAAGTCCCATATTTGTTGACTTGACCCATTTCAGCCATTCAGTCATCATCTTGCTTTACCCTCTTGAGGGACACCAGTGTCATCTCCAGTGGAAAATGAGTAAATACATCTAAAGTCAGTGGAGAGATTTGTGTTAGAGAACTTTATTTGAGAGACCACTCCTTTGGCACAAACTGTTAAAGTGTCATTATAAGAGTTTTAGTTGGCCAGAGATTATGTAGCAGATGGATTCAGTAGACAATGATTACCAAAACAGGCCAAAGTTTACAAAAATCAATCATTCAAACACCTCCTGTGAGTCCTCAAGTTTCTAACTGGTTGGATTAATGTGTGAAGCAGTGTAGACTTGGAAGCCATGTGACCTTTTTTGGGCAACTTGAGAGTTTGCCTTTCCTTAGGGCTCAGACAACAGCATTCACTGGGAAGTCATAGTCATCTTTTTTTCTCTATTGCTCCCTATAGTGATAGAAAAATTTACAATTTCCATCTCATACCACAGAAAATATTTCAGTTCAGCCTACCAGAAAAATATAAAGTGATTCTTACTTTTTTTTTTTAAAGCATGAGAAAGCTCTGGCTATGGCCCAAAATTTTCCAGAGCAGCCATCTGCAAAACAACATGAACTGGCTTGGATTCAGCTAAAGAGGTCAATACCTTGGTCATGAAAACTCTCCTAGCCACCCCTAAGAACAACAGGACGACGACAACAACAGCAGCAAAACTGTTCCCCAAATTGTAATATGGTATCTCCTTGGCATATAACAATACTTATACATCCAACAATCCCCTTTTCTCTCTCAGACACACGCACGCACAAACGCACACACATAATAGAAAAGGGATGTCAAAGAATTAAGCCAAGGAAAATTAAGCCATTCTCAACTCAACAGACCCAGAGCTTCTGCTGGATTCATAAGCACTTTTCCCTTTTGACCTTCAACATATTGACAGAGGAGCTCTTAAAGTCATCCTTCTGCTGTACCATGGCAGTCCCAGAGGAGTTCACAGGGCTAGGAACACATAGGAAACATCACAGAAGCAAAATACGGTTTGTCCCAACATATGCCTCCATATATATTAAGCACCATACATCTCTTAATTCAGGAAAATAAAAAGAGGTGATCTCCAAGGGTTAATTTCTCTTTCTACTCTTTAGAGGTAAGTGCAATACTTGGACCACTACTTTTTTTTTTTTTTAATGTTTTATTTATTTCTAGGAGAGAGAGAGAGAGAGAGCGAGTGTGAGCAGGGGAAGGGTCAGAAAGAGGGAGTCACAGATTCTGAAACAGGCTCCAGGCTCCGAGCTGGCAGTCAGCACAGAGCCCGACGTGGGGCTCGAACCCACGAACCGCGAGATCATGACCTAAGCGAAAGTCGGATGCTTAACCGACTAAGCCACCCAGGCGCCCCCTTGGACCACTACTTTTGCCCTACCTTTGCATCTATGCTTTATGAAATAAATCTCCGGTCGTCTAGTTTCTCTTGGCCATTCCCTCCATTGAGAACTTCAACTCCCCACCACTGACCCCTGCTCCCACCTACCATCCTAAATAGTTGTCCATCCTCAGAGACTATCTCTAATGCCGCCTTCTCTATATAAAGTCTTCCTTCATATCTTCCTTCTTTAGGCTCTTAAATCAAATTACATCTTTAATGGCACGGACAAATTTCTTCCCTTTTTATAATTCTTTTTTATGGGCTTTTGGAGTACAGCATTTTCTCTGCTAGACAAGGTTCTCAAGGCAGGAGCTGGGACCTACTCGTTTTGTAACCACAAAGCTTCTAAACAGAAGCCCTGAATATTCATGGCTTTATCAAGATGCACTGGGCTATTAGTAATAAAGCCTCAACTCAAATCAGCTTATACAAATTGCATAATAATCAGAGATGGGGCAAACTTCAGTATGACTCTACCATACCATTTCTCTGCAGCTCTTTTAGCACTTTACTCCCCCATGTGATGCCTTTGTCCTCAGTTCTCCCTCATGATTATCATCATCTATTAATTTGATATTTTGCTCAGATGAGCATGATGCTAAATATTTTTACATGAACTCCCTCATTTAATCCAATTAAATTTAAATCCTATTACATTTACTCCACTAGCAGTAAATTTACCCCTAAAGCAGGTACTATCATTACACCTACTTTACAGGTGAGGAAACAATTTCAAAGAGAGAAGTTGCCTAAAGTCCCGTAGCTGGAAATGGAACCCAAGCAATCCGCCTCCAAAGCTGATGCTCTCAACCACTGTCAAAGACAGTCAAGCAAGACCTGAGGAGGCAGGCCACACTAAGGCCACATTACCAGTCTGCTCACAGAAATTCTGAATGGAGAGCACATCAGATACAAAGGGTAAAACTGGGGCTGCCAGATTACAATACAAGCATTGTTTAGGAACGTCACTCCACATCTTACAGTATGGGCAGGAAACACCTAATAGGTGTTAAGAAGGTGGTCAAGACTCATACCAAGTTGAGACTTTCTCATTGAAGTTCATTAGAAGTACTGGATGGGATCTGGAAAGGCAATGACTTTCTCATTGGAAAGCCCAGTGGCTTGGGCTTCTAAGTTGTGTAATGCAGACTCCATGCCTGTCCTAAGATCACCTTGTGTACACAGGAATGGCCACTCTATACCATAGTCAGGGCTGACTGACTAAAGACCAACTTTAGACATAGTCTGCCTGGACTCAACTCCAGCTCTGCAGCTTGCTCACTATAACCTTGGACAAGTGATCTCTCCTCTAGCCTTACCTTACTCGCATATGAAATAGTGATATTATTAATAGTACCTACTTCACAGGGTCATTATGAAGATTAAATGAGATACCATATGTGAGCCCATCAGCACAGTGTTTGAAATATCACTATCTCATTTAGGATATACGTAGGAAGTGCTTTACGAGCTATACTGATCATTTTTATTCTTATCAAGGGAACATATTGTAGTCAGGTGGGTGTTCTAGATGGAAAAGTGATTCACAGACTCACATGCTTTCCTGAGAAAGGGAAGAGCCCAGACTTTCTCTAACTCCCCCTCCCCAACCCTTTCAAGAAACCTTACACTATCTGGCTGTTGGGAGGATGTTGAGCCCACTCTCCTGGACTCTGGCTAGGCTTCCACAGAAAAGAGAGAAAGCTCCTATCAAGGGTTCTCCTCAGAAAGGTAAGTAAATTGAGCAAGAAACTTTCTTCCCTAGCCTAAATTTCATGCTCAAGTTCCAAGGTAGAGTAAACTGTCCATCAAAAGTAAGGTACGTGACTGCTATGTTCCTTAGTCACATTCCACATAGAAAAAAAATAGGTTTCTAATGATTTTCACAGGATAGTAAATGTGTCTTACATTAGAGTCTTCTTCAGCCCTTCACCTGTTACTGGGAACACAGTAGGTACCCAATTACCTTTACTTAGTAATTTCCAAAAATCTTTTGGTTCTTGCACTATCACAAATGCCTACAGCATAATTTGGTTTGCAGTGTTCAATTTTATTTGTAATCACAAAAAAGTGAAATAGAATTATCTGTGGCGAACTAGGAGTGTTGGTATCCCAAGACAAACATAATGAACCAAACAAAGATCTGTAATGAAAATATTTAAACATATACTTAAGTATGACACCCAACACCATGCAGACTCTTCTGGGATAACTTATTCCTGAGGGTGGACTAAAATCTATCACCTTTAGGATATTGTATTTGAATATTTTTAGTGAATGGGTACTGTCCATCTATCAGTTTCCACCATACCAAGGTACACACCTTCAACTGTCACCAAAATCCTGGCACATGTCCCCTACTTCTCAGCAAAAATTGAAGAACAGTGAGGTGAAGACATGTCATACATTACCTAGGGCTCATTCATTTCATTACTGCCAGGAACTACCTACTCCTAATACATATGCAATATGTAATATTAAATGGCAATATCCAGACAGAGGCTTTACCTAAATATTCTCAGATACTCTTGGGGTTCAGAGCAGAGATAAGGAAGTGAAATGTTGTGCACAATTCAGGTTATGCACATTCTTCTAGGGAAAACGTAAGTTTTCATTGGCTCCTAACAAAAGTACATGGCTCCCCAAAGTTAAAAACCACAAACAGAAGTTTAAAAATTTTAAGAAAGCAAACTTTATTATTTGCTACATTTCTAAATTTGAGCAATTTCTAAATGTGGTCATCATGTGCACTGTCCAACTTTCCATCTCATATATTTACTTATTCCTCTGGTTCCAGGATTCTTTGGGAACTTTTATATTACTTTACATGGATATTTCAGAAAGCTCATCCAAGGGACGAATTTTAATTTTTTCCAATTCCTTTTTAGATAATATATGCTCAGGAGACAAAACTTTTTAGAACTCAAGCTAACTGCTGTAACTTAAAATAGAAGATGCCAGATTATAAAATGCCTAGTTCTAAAAGTTTGTAACTGGCACCATAATCTCATCCACTTTGGAGACCCAATTTTCCAATGAGACTAAGGAAGCTTACAAAAAGTGGAGAATTGTTTAAAGTTCCATAGAGGATGCAATCTGACATTATATAAAGAAACTGCACAGATCCACTAAGATAAGACAGCATGAATTGATCCTCATGTGAGTTAATACCATCTTTGGAATTTCTTCAGTGGGCAAAATCAGAAGTAGAGATTGACAACATGGATGAGAAAGCCCAGAGATCCCAAAAGGCTACTAAAGTTGCTGTTGAAATAGCTGTCTATAGACAGGTGATAGTAGTTAACTTCCTTTGGGTCATGGTCTTCTTAAAAACTGAAATAAGGCAAACTTCCATTTATCTGTTGCACAAATGTATTTCCCAGCAAGGGCTGTCCTTTCCTCCGTACCACCTTACCCATATGCTCCCTTGTTAGAGAATCTACCCATCATGCCCTGTTTTCAGCAGTCTTTTTATAGCTCCCTTGAGAGACAGTGGATCTCATGATTCCCTTAGCCACAGCTGATTGGACCTAGCACAAACTCTGGATTCAAGCTGGGCCAATCAAATTTTTGGTTCTCAGAATTTGAAACTGAAACCAACCAACTCTAGCCAGTCTCGATTAAGGACTTGAATGGAAAAGATGCTTTCCTTGAGTGGCCACTTTTTCAGAAGCACCATATAAAAACATATCAAGAGGGAAATAAGAGAGACATGAGAGAGAAAGAGAAAAACTGACTTTGTCCTTATTTCTGATTATTTTCCAACTAACTTGATTCCAGTGCCCCAGAACACCTGGCTGCCCTATATACACTGAGGGTCAGAAAAGAACTCTTATATGTTCCTAGTAAATCCCTTTCTTTTCCCCTTCAACATGTTTGAATGGGTTTCTGCTACTTGTACCTACATTTTCCCTTAAATAAGTGGTGATTAAATCAATTAGTACATAAATGAGCTGGCTTCTCAAAAAGAACAAAGAGGAGGTTTCATAGGGGAACGCTGCTGGGAAAGGTGGAAATAAGGATCGCTGGGACCCAAGAAGGGAAGATCTGACTTTGAGACACCAGATTTGGAACAATTCAAAAAACATATCCTAAGTAGGTGTGACCACCCCAGTGAGGCCAGAAACCACCTGAAAAGGACACTGAGAGCTCCAGCTGAGGGACCCCTGCACCAGGAAGCTGTCCATGTATCTTTAAGTTCCTGTAGATAGAGGCAAGTTTGGGAAGAATTCTAACTGGATTAACGAGACCATCCTTGCTGACGTACAATAATCCATAGTAAAGAACTTCCCCGTTCCTGAAGCCCTGCTCTTACAGATCCAGTCAATTTGTCAAAGCCATAACCACTAAATGGATCTGCCAGACCTTTAATGAACATCCTGAGAGATAATCTTTCATTCTTCTGCCACCTGCAGTTTTAATTTTCCAGCCAGTTCTTGGGAGTTACTTCCTCCCATCCTTCTCGGTGGGTTTCCAAGATAGTTTTCCTTTGGCATCCTTCTCTGCTCATGTACTCAAAGGATGCATTTGCTCCTTCCTGCTTGCCCTCTCTCCTCTGTTTCCCTTGACAACATGCACCCTTCCTCATTCTGGGTTTCTGTCCTTTCTATAAAACTCCTTGACAGCACCCTCAAGCAGCGCATTCCTACTTCCACACTACATTAGGGCTTCCATTTCCACACCAAATTCCCTGGTTTTCAAGCAGATCTGTTGTTTTCCCCCTTTAAGACAATAGAAAGAGCACACCTTTGAAACTAAGCATACCTGATATTCAAATTGCAGCTCTATCTAATGGTGAGACCTCAGGCCACTTAATCTCCATGTCTTGTTTCACATCTATAAAATGAGGGTGCCATGTGTCTTGCAGGACTGTTGAGCTGACACACATGGAAAGTAACTAGTAAATTCCTGGTACAAAGTAGAAGCTCAAAAATACTCCCTTCCCTTTCCAAAATCAATGTCAGACATAGTCAAAAAACACCATAAAAACACATTAAGGTGAAAAGAAATGATGGTTTAAAAAAAAGGTTTCATTTTTGTAAAGGGTTGTCTCTTTCCTTAAAAGATTAATCTCTATCTGGGCACATGGGTGGCTCTGTCAGTTAAGTGTCTGACTCTTGATTTCAGCTCAGGTCATGATCTCACAGCTTCGTGGGTTCAAGCTTCATGTTTGGCTCGGTGCTGGCCATGTGGAACCTGTTTGGGATTTTCTCTCTCCCTCTCTCTCTCTATTCCTCCCCCACTTGCGCTGTCTTTGTCTCCCTCAAAATAAATAAATAAATAAATAAATAAATAAATAAATAAACAAACAAACTTAAAAAAAGATGAATCTCTGTTTACCAAATGTCTACCTCTAAAAGAATCAAGGCATTTGAAGATTCATGGTTACTAGTTCAGGTCAAGATTAAAAAAAAAAAAAAAGACATCATTCATAATTAATCCTTTTCCACAAAATGGTGAAAGTGATAAATCAAGTTTACCTTTTGTATGAATATTTTTACATAAATATATACACTTCGGTCATCACAAAGTGAAAGAATTGAGTATAGGCAAAGTATTAAGAAAATGAAGATATAGGGCCGCCTGGGTGGTTCAGTCAGTTAAGCGTCTGACTTCGGCTCAGGTCATGATCTCATAATTCATGGGTTCCAGCCCCATTGGTCTCTGTGCTGACAGCTCAGAGCCTGGAGCCTGCTTTGGATTCTGTGTCTCCTTCTCTCTCTGCCCCTCTCCTGCTCATGCTCTGTCACACTCTGTCTTGCTCTGTCTCTCAAAAATAAATAAAAATAAATAATATAAAAATAAATAAATAAATAAATAAATAAATGAAATGAAAAGATAGTAATCCCCCAATTAACTCAGGGTTTCTCATCATTGTAGCTATTGACATTCTTGGCCAGATACTGTAGGGGGAAGTTCTATGCATTTTGAGCTATTTAGCAGCATCCCTGGCCTGTACTCACTGCATGTCATCCCATCCAGTAGGGACAACCAAAAATATCTTCAGACATTGCCAAACATCCCTTGGGAGGCAAATTGCCCTCACTTGAGAACAAGTAAGTTAATTTGATCAATGTATATAGCCAAACCAGACAGTACAAGCCAAGCTATGGGATTATAAGACAGGAAGTAGTTGTACTTTTTCTCTCCAGAATGTTCCCACTAAAAAACAAAATGGCTGCACATCAGTTCCAAGATACAATCAAATGCTGGCTTCATGGAAAAACAGAGAAGAAATTGCACGTGCCAGAATTCTGTTTGTCAAGCTGCCCTAGCTCTTGGCTGCATGCCCATACTGCCTAAAACCTACTTCCCAAACTTTTGAAAATGCTTTCCACAGCTTTCAGAACCTGACCTTCAGAGCAGCTTTATCTATGTGTGTGTGAAATAGATTTACAATTTTCTATATTTCTGCAAAGCCAAAACCACTTATTGAGTCCAAATGCCAACTGGGGGTGGTGGGAATTTGCACACAGATGTCAGTGGACACCAAAACAACAACACAAGAGCTCCACCTGCAACTAATTATAGAAACTGAAATTGCACTTTGGCCAGTTGAGGCTAGGTTCAGAACCCACCCCATCTGCTTTGGCCGATAAAATCACTCTGTCACTTTTATTCTGTCAACATACACTTGCTTCTTAAAATTCTCTGAGGATGTTTTCTACAGGGAATTATATTAGGCAATGTTTTGGGGGGGTGACCATTTCCTCTTCCTTCCCCACTTGGAGCTTGGTTTCAAAAAGTGCCTTTGGCACAAGTGAAATTAAAATAATCTATTCATTGAAATATTCCAAAACATTTTCTCTAGTTGCTTTTGTGTTGTTGCTATCCCATCGCCAAAATAAAGTGATCCAGAGAGAAAATGGAAGATGGAAGTCACTTAACTCACCCTGAATACAGGAATGTTTATATTCCTCCCCCCATTTGCCAAGTCTTTCATAAAATAAAACCTGGGAATAAAAATCTTTAGGGCTACTAATGCAGTGCATATGGCTGATCTTAGGGCTGACTGCAAGAGATTACGGAGGCAAAAACCAGCTGACATCTGTGACAAAGATGTGTGTAGTTCACTTCAAATCATTCTCCTACATTCTAGCAAAGAAAGAAATCAACTGTTGGCTCTGTGCCATCTCATCTATCTTCAGAACCAAAGGAAGTTTTCACCTACCCATGAAAGCCATTTAAAATTGTAATTTTAGTCTAAGTAGGTCATTGCCTAAATCTGGACAAAAGGTTTTCCACCTTGCTGGAAAGGTAGACAAAAGCTACAGTACTCTGAAGAGCTGAGGAAGACTATTTCAAGACGAGGAAGGCAGACTTTTTGTTGTTGTTGTCCTTCTAAAATTAAGCATTCCAAAGTATACTGTGGTGCTAAACTGGTTTATACTACCCAGTTCTAAATCTGCTCACCTATGTAACATTGGGAAAGGCATACATAAACACTCATGCTTTAAATAAGAGTTACAATGAAAAAAAAGTTATACACCTATATGATATTTGATTGACTTAATCTCTCAGGGCTCTTAATATGACTATAAACCCTTAAAATATTTGAAGAAAGAGGGTAAGTAAGGACAGCTCAAGTCAGTGCATTGAACATCTGTTTTTGTCCTACAGCATCCCTTTGCCCTTCATCTCAGTTTTTTTAAAGAACTGCCCCTCAGGGTTCCTGGGTGGCTCAGTCAGCTAAGAATCCTACTCTTGATCTCAGCTCATGTCTTGATCTAAGGGTCATGAGTTCAAGCCCCTCATCAGGCCCCATACTTGAAATAAAGCCTACTTAAAAAAAAAAAAAAAAAGAAAAAAGAACAGCCCCCTCCCTAAAGTCTAATAGACTCACCAGTCATAGTAACCCCTTCTCACATACCTGCCCCTTGTCAGGGGACACACTCACCAAGTCCTGGAGACAGGATATGAACAAGGCAGGACCAAAATCCTTCAATAAATTTTCCAAATGGGAAGTGAAGACAGGGATCTCTTAACCCTTCAGTTATGACCCTGGGGTACTGGCAGCCAAGACCACCCTCCACATGAAAGACAAAAATGAGGGTTACACACAGAGGTAGAGATCAAGAACTAGAGATGAAACAATGAGGAGAGACAAAATCCTGTTACAGTTTGAGGCACTGGATCCAGTTAACCCCAAGCTCAACATCTTAGCCTTTCTGCAATTTCATTGTAAGAACTAATAAATCCCCTTTTTTTGCTTAGATAGGCTTTGAGGTGCTTTTGTGAGACTGTTGCCCAATACAATTAATAAGTACTTTTCTTCAATCATATGTGTAAGTTCCATTAAGGTCTCATTTCAGCTCCTGAAATACACCTATTTTTATGGTTATCATGACTGATAATTATTATGAATAATAGTTTTCAACTAATAACTTTCTCTTTTATCAGTTAGGAAGGTATTGAGCTGCAAATAATAGAATATCCAGCCAACAGTTACTTAAACTCTGAGGGGCTATTTTCTCACATGACTAGAGGTCTGGACAAGTGCTCAGAGATGGCAGGACGTATGCCTCTGTGCTTGACTTGGCCTTTCTCTCATGGTTACTATATGGCTGACACAGCTCCAGGCAACATATCAACAGTCAAGACAGGAAGGAGTGGGAAGAAGCACCACTGGTGACATACATTTACTCTTTTTATCAGGAAAACAAAAGCTTTTCCAGAATCTTTCAGATACCCACTTGGGTTTCATTGCTCAGTTACATGAGATAGAAAGGGAGGAGCCTGACACTGGGCCATTAAACAGGCATCATTAGGACACTCTGGAAGGCCCCGCCACTGAAGGAGCCTTTCACCACACTGAAAGTGCTCATCTACCTTCACAGGTCTCAAAGTTTAATATATTGCTTCTAGAGCTACTCCTAAAGCGGCCTTTCTCAAAGCGTGGCCTTTAGTTCTAGGAATATTTATAGTTTATGACAAATGGATTATTTAAAATATATAAACAAAATACCTATAATAATAACATATATGTTAACATGTAGAACAGAATAACAGATATATACATATATATACATATACCTATACATATATATGTGATTTGGCAGGAAGTACAATCCCCTGACCCCACTGACTTTGGGGCTTGACCACGTAACATGCTTTAGGCAACAGAATGTTAGTGGACTTGATATAAACACAGGTTTTAAGTGTGTTTATGTGGGTTGGTTGGACACTTGCCATCTGTGACCCACAATAAGATGAATTCATGAAAAGCTTCTATTCCAAGAAGAATATGAATACACATAGAATATATTTGAACTGGACTTTCAGCCTAGAGCCTGATGCCCTGAGTCTAGCCCTGTTCAGCTAAGTTGCAACCAACCTGCAGATATGTGAGGGAGAGGTAAATACTTGGTTTTTTTTGACAGTAGGTTTTGTAATGGCTTGTTACACACCACTACTGCAACAATAGCTGCTTAATAGATGCTTGGTTTAAGATAAAGCTTTATGGACTTTTGGAGGTTAAGCAAACTTAATAATTTTTTTAACTGTAAGAGTTAGAGCATTTCATTTCACATGGGGATATATTGTATTAGTTTGCTAGGGCTGCCATAACAAAATAGCACAAACTGGATGGCTTACACAACAGAAATGTATTGTCTCACAGTTCTGGAGGCTAGAAGTTCAAGATCAAAGTGTCACCAGGGTTACTTCCTTCTGAGGACTGTGAGTGAAGAATTCAGGATTCTTTCCTTGGCTTGTAGTTGGCCATCTTCTCCTTGTCTCTTCACGTGGTCTTCCCTCTGTGCATGTTTATGTCTGTGTCCAAATTTCCCCCTTTTGTTTTTTGTTTTAATGTTTATTTTGAGAGAGAGGGAGTGAGAGAGAGCATGAGTGGAGGCGGGGCAGAGAGAGAGGGAGAGGGTGAATCTGCTGTCAGTGCAGAGCCCAACATGGGGCTCGATTTCACAAACTGTGGGATCATGATCTGAGCTGAAATCAAGCGTCAGATGCTTAACCAACTGAGCTACCAGGTTCCCCATATATTTCCCCTTTTGGTAAGGACATCAGACATATTTGGTTAGGATCCACCCAAATGACCTCATTTTAACTTGATTACCTCTGTAAAAACCCTATTCCCAAATAAAATCACATTATGAGTTACAGGGGATTAAGATTCCAACATATCTCTTTGGGAAGAACATAATTCAATCCATTACATAAGCATTCTTAATTTCCAGGATAGAAGTATCTAGTATATCATGACTCAAGTTTATTTGACCAGAAAATCCCATCTGAAAAGTGTTGTTTTCCTGGATACATTTTGGAAAACTGGCTTTGGGAGATCAATAGATCTCAGACTTAAAGTAGCAGAAGGAATGGAGCCTGAAAAAAGGCACAGGGATAAGACAGATCTCAGTAGTGAATATATTTAAGTCCCATCCACAAACTGGACAGATCTGGACACTCCATGGCTGAGGCATTAATCTCACAAACACCCAGTACTCAAGGTGACTACAGCTGTATTTAACTGTTAGTGGATACCCCCTCACAATGCAGCTACCTTGCCACTCTCCCAATAGGAGATAGAATTCATTCTATCACCTACTCTTCATATCTGTACATGCCCAGTGAAATGAGCATTTTAAAACAGAGTTTAATGATCCCATCCAAATGGCCCTACAGTTATACAAGCAAAACAAAATGATAAAAGAAACACAGAAATGTGATCCATCTCGACCTTTTCAAGTTAGGCTTAAAATGAGAACCAATAAACCATACATTGAAACTAGCTCAAAAACTCATCAAAAACCCATAATAATATTGATTTAGAGAAGATTATTTCCTATTGCGTTAAGCCAGAAATAGAAATTATCACATAACCATTGCTTAAAAGCTGTAAAACTCCCCAGGCAGGTTTACTTACACTTCTTAGGTTACGTTTCCCAATGACCTTGTCCCACTTCTGCACTCACAAGATGGGTAAATATTAGATCTAGTACAATCTCCCAGCGTGTGATGCTATTTATATTCATGCAGATCCTTGGCCAGCCTTGTGCAAATTAGGAAAATGCTCAAAATTGTTTAATATACATATAATTTGGAAAAAAGTAATCTATTAAAAATATAAAATTAATTATTGTAAAAAATCCAGGAATATGAAAAGTCAATAACTTATATGCATCAAATTATAAGACATAAGTCCTTATGAAATTTCTGAAAATTTCTCCTTTACCATGTTTTCCCTTTGTGATCTCTATCACACAGGTAAATAGATAGGAGCTATAAAGAAAAGACAGTCATATAATCTTTTAGAGAAAATTAGGTCACTTTACTTTCCAATAGTTGCATTCTCCTGCCCCCAAAATCCACTCCCAACCCCTTAGGAATTACAAATAACAAGGAGGCTGCCTCAAGTGGCAGACAAACATCCACTCCATATCTTTTCTTCTCACCTCTCCCCAAATCATTCTACAGGTTTGACATTGAGTTCACATCATTCCAAAGATTAACTGTCTGTAATACTCTACTACCCTCTCCTTCCATTCAAGACAGTACATGATGAAGTAAAAATAAAATGTACAAATGATAACATAAGAGTAACTAGGCACCCATGTACTCCAGTTTATTCAAACATACCAATGATGCCAACTGCCAATACTGTAACTCTTAGAAATAGAATATACTTCTATTCATGCAGCTCTGTGTGGCTGAGAAGTAGGGCCTGGGAGAAAACCTGGGCAATAGGAGTGGGGAGGTAGTCTGAGATGAAATATCCATCCAGGAACCTGAGTATCTACTCTTTGCACATAAGAAATTTGGTCACAGTCACCTACCCATTGTCTCCAAGGTTCCAACAGTCATGTGCTTCCTATAACACAGAGAGGATGCTCAACATCCTCCCTTTGATCTGCAGTTGGGTTCAGCTCCCTTGGACAGAACCACTAGATCTTCAAAATATACCACAAAACAATTCATGAGTGGGAACCCTCTTCAACACTGCACATAAAGGTGAAAGGTTTGCATTAGTAAGCATTAAATTCACAGAACCATGAGTTTCATATATGAGAGCACTTTGAGCTGCCTCACCTCCACCCTATGATGGATCTGCTTCCCATTTGTATTCACATAGTATAGTTCAAATCGTTTTAGATCACCTGAATTTAGGTTAGTGAATTTCTAATTATCTGGATACCCTTCAGCAGAACTACATTTGTAGATGCAGTCTCTGGTTGTTGTCCATACAAAACCACAATCAAATGTCCCTTATCTTCTTTACTTTCTTTTCTTCCATACAGAAAAAGTTTCCATGATTTTTTTCTCTGAAGGGAAATTATAGTCAGTTATGGTAAATGGCAGAAACTCTAAACAGCACAAAAAAAACACTTCTGGGAAAAAGAAATAAATTCCTAATTAAGAATAAAAATCCCAATTAAACTAAATCACATTCTTAATCATTTTATCAGAACTAGTCATTTTTTTCATCTAACACATATGATGATAAGATTATAATTATAGCTCAGTGATTCTCCAAGGAGTCAATGAACCTAAAGTCTTAGACATTGGCATAAACTATACCAAAGCCTTAAAGCCCAGCTCTCTCATTTACTAGGGTGGCAAGCTGCTTATTCTCCCAACATTTATTTTTCATCTGTAAAATGAGAAAAAGTCTAGCACCTACCTCAGGTGACTGATGCAAACACTAAATAAGATAATGTACACAAAGCTCTAAGAACAATGCCTGGCACATAGTAAGCCTCCAATAGATGTCTATTGGTAGCAGTAGCAGTAATAACAGAAACAGCAGCAACAGCAGGAATCTGGATTGTTCCCCAAACTTTATTCCATCTAGCTCCATCTTTTGACAAACATGAAAACTCCACTGGTAGAAATTTCCAGTGTTCCTTCATATCTGACTCTCCTTCCTGGAAAGAGGCAAAGACTAGACCTCCCAACTCCTTGCAGTCATGTCACTTCCAGTCCAAGGAGTTGTGAAGCCAATGTGCCATCTCCAGGCACTCCCTTCCTCTGGTGTAGCAACTCTTGAAGCCATGTGCCAAGATGCAGAAAGCCTGGATCCTGAGTCACTGCCTGGAGGAGGGCTGCCCTGGAGAGTCACTTGACCTACTTCATACTTACAGGTGAATAGGAAAGGAATCTTGATGTGTTAAGCCACTCAGATTTGCGGTATGTTGATTACTGCAGCAAGATCTACCCCATCCTGACCAACAGAACTCATCTACCTCTAAAAGGGACCCTGACAGAATTCCCAGAGGAGAAAAAGAGGTTGTTAAAAAAAATAACTTGCTTTTTGTAAATATTTACATTCTCTACTTTGTAATACTACCTCATATTGCAAGCAAATTGACTTTTCAAATTCTCTGTGCTTCTTCCTCCTTTTATATTTTTAACCTAAAAAAGAAAATAATTAGATTTTACTTATATTTAATACACAGATTAATACTGAGGTTCTTACTGGATCATATGTCACATGGTCATATGGCACCCATAGTACCCAACATAGCCTGTGATCATAGTAGTTTCCAGAACTAGGAAGGGGTACTGGGAGCACCCTCAAGTACTCAACTGTTTCTGGCTTAAAGCAACAGGGGACGGTTAAGTAGAACTATGGATATTTTCTACTTTAAACTAAACTAACCCTTATGAAATAGACAAGGGGATTAAAATGTTTTTACAATAGCAAAAATGTTTTGTGTGTCATTAAAATGTACCTCAATAAATTATTTGTTTTGTGTTATCACTTCCATATTTACATCTGTGTGAATGTCAGAATAGACACATAATATATTGGCATAATAGCACATCATGTAATTTATAAATAAATATACACTTATAAGTTGGGGTCTGTGCTCAAAAAAATTTAATGGTAGGAGCATAGGATAAAAGTAACTTTGGAGCTGACAGTTTAAAGAATGGCTTTCACACTTTTTGTCACTACTTACATCATTCCTAAACTGCTGTAACCATTTTCCAAAGCAACTAAAAAAGAAAACCAAAACAGAACTAGGGAAATCCATATAGCAGTAAGAGGTTCACAAGGACATGATGAACCAGCAAAGTCGGGGGGAAAAGCAGAAATGATAGTGAAGAGTATCAATTTGATTTAAGATTGAAGAACAAAACTTTCTGTTCTAACTAAAAACCACGTTTCCACATCTGAAAACCAGCAAAGGCTCTGTCAGATAGTCAAAAGGATAAGGTGATTGCTTTCTACACATAGAAGTAGGACAAAGAGCAGATTCTCATACAGATCAGCAATGCTTCTAAAGATACTTGGACTCCAAAGAGTGGTATCCAGGGAAACAGGAGGGGCAGCAGATAACCCCAAGAAAGGCAGAGAGCTTTGTTAGGCCAACATCCAAACCAATTATTGAAGAATCACTAGTTCAGCCAAGTTAGAATTATCTCAAATTTCTACAGAAAGTTAAATGATATCTGGGAATTTTTCATCCAAATGGCACAATGCTCTCAATTCCCCATCTCATAGCACTTACCTCACTACTAGTAAGAGGTAAGGCTGGGATTTAACCCCAGGCATGTCAGACTCCAAAGCCCTTATGAAAATGGCAGCAGATAAATGAACATCACAGAATAGGTAGGATTTGGAAATGGAGATTGGCTGGCCCTGAAAGGGAAGAGGAAGGGAGAGGAGGTGCTAAGAAGGCCATTAGTGAAAGGGAACAGAAAGAGCAAAGAAACAAAGGTGGAAAATCCTGAGTATGTGCAGGAATTAACAAGTACAGTGCAGGTAGCATAGGAAATGTGCAGAGACTCTCCACAATAGCTAAAACCTGGAAAGAGCCTAAGTGTCCATCAACAGATGAATGGATCAAGAAGATGTGGTTTATCTATACCATGGAATACTACATGGCAATGAGAAACAATTAAATCTGGCCATGTGTAGCAACATGGATGGACCTTGAGGGTGTTATGCTGAGCGAAATAAGTCAGGCAGAGAAAGACAAATATCATATGTGTGCATGTATAGGAGGATTAGGAGGAACTTAACAGAGGACCAAGGGGGAGAAGAAGGGCAGAAATGGTGGGGGAAAGGGGAGAGGCAAACCATGAGAGACTCTTGAATGCTGACAAAAACTGAGGACTGATGGATGTGGGGAGGAGGGGTGGGCATGGAGGAGGACACTTGTGGGGATGAGCACTGGGTGTTATGTGGAAACTAATTTGACAATAAACTATTTGTAAAAAAAAAATAAATAAATAAAAAAAATAAATGAGAAATCTTAAAAATAAATAAATAAATAAATAAATAAATAAACATAAAAAAAAAACAAAGCAAATTAACATAAAAAAAAAAAAAAAGGAAATGTGCAGAGAGGACATATGAGATAAGGCTGGAAAGGCTTGCTCGGGCCTTCCAGCTGATAGTGCTGTCGGCTCAGCCAAAGAGGCATACTTCACTCTGAAGGAAATACATAATTATTGAGAGCTTTAAAACAGAGAAATGGCATATAATGCAAGTAGACACTGGGAAAACTAATCTTGCTATGGCATGGAAGATAGATCACAGAAGAGTAAGACAGTGACTTGCACACAGTACATGCTTATTTAGTATGAATGGATAAAAGAAAGACCAAGTTAAAACTTACTGTGTTTCTCCAACATGATACCAACCCCACTGCACCCAGTGCTATGTAATGTCTGGTTTGTTATTTAGAGAATAAATTCCACTCATTCTAGAAAGAAATAAAGCTGCTGTGTGGCTTCAAAAATAAATCAATTCACCAATCAAATGTGGCTCTCTAAATGTTGCTGTTAAAGTGTCTACTCTTGCAAAAATTGACATTTTCCTCTTCTATGCAGAGAGAAGTACATCTGAGCTGCTGTTGTTACTGCTGAAAAAGAAAAAAAAAATTAACCAAGTACAAAAGTTAGGCAATGAAGAATGATTCCTCCCCTTTAGCAACAGGGTGAAAAAGTTATTGGAAAATAAGATCACAAGCTATAATTTCATATTTCTTATGCTCTTTGGTGGTCTCCAAGTCAAACACGCACTAAGCCGTA
This sequence comes from Proteles cristata cristata, assembly GCA_017311185.1. Taxonomy (NCBI): domain Eukaryota; kingdom Metazoa; phylum Chordata; class Mammalia; order Carnivora; family Hyaenidae; genus Proteles; species Proteles cristata. Next base: position 1,275,008 of record JAESUZ010001506.1, read on the forward strand.
TCTTTCTTGATGATGCCAAACTTCCTTCTGCACAGGTCGTGGTGCCATCTGCAAAGCATCAGTTAACTCAGTGAGAGGCCAAGGCTGAAAAACCCTGAGAGGAGTCATAACCTACCTGATTTTCTTCATGGGAAACCCTCATCTGCTCCTTGAGGACAGACATTCGGGCTGCCTCTTCCTTCCTCAAGACTCTCTCCTTCTTGAGCTCGGGACTCCAGAAGGTCTTGATACTGTTCATGGAAGATCCCAACTTGCTGTCCTTGATGTCTAGCTCTTTCCGGAGGAGGTCATTCTCTCTCTGAAGTTCCTTGAGCTGGGCTTGAAGGTCTAACATTGTGCTATCCCTTACCTGCCTCAACATGGAGGGAACCTGGTGGTGGTGATGATGAGATGAGCTAGTCAGACCTCCATGTTGATCCGTGTATGAAAGAACATCTGTGTGGGAAAGTCCAGCAGAAGCAATATTGGGACTACTCCCCATGGCTGTGACTCGGCCTCCATATACAGCTCGATTTGTGGCTCTTCCCAGAGTCATGGTGCCCTTTGGGTAAGTTGTTGAAGCCACCCCCTCATGATCACTCAGATACATAGGTCCAGATGTAGCATAGGCTGCATTAAGGGACTGGATATTCTCCATGGACAGTGTCTTGCCTGTTCCTCCACCTCCCCCACTGCTTGTTCTTCTGTGGCCCAAACGAGGAGACCTTGGCAAACGAGGAGATCTGGAAGGGCTACCTTCCAGATTGGTGATTGTTCTTGCACTTCCATACATTTTTCTTCTATTATGAGGTGCTACTGAAGAGAAGGAATGCTATACTAAGTTGGGAGGTAAGCCAGTATTTCCACTATTGGCCAGAATTTTCACTGCATATTTTTCACCATCTGTACCAGAAAATGACTCCAAACAGAGATCTGAAAAATGAGAAAAAAGATAATCAAAAACAAACTATCATATTTTTAAAAATACATTGATAGATAAAATGGTGATAATGATAGATACATGAACAACAGATGGTCACACTCATATTCATTTTTTTAAATTACCCCACACTTTACTTACTACATGCAAACATTTTGTATATTTCTTCCACCCTGCTCCCAAGTAAGGTCAAAAGTTCTCAGAGCAAAAAATAAACTTGTTTTTCCTTAGGAAAATGAAGCTTCGCATTTTGGTTTATGCGAAGTGACAGTTGGGACCTCCAGAAAATTCACCATAGAATTCCTTATCATAGAGAACTATAAAATACTCCATCCTAGGGGTATAACCCCTCCCCCCCCCCATATACAAGTGGCTTGACAGTGACTCTGAGAAGCTTTTGATTCCTAGGATATGGAATAACAGTCAAGCATGTTCTTACTTCCCCATTCTGTACCCATTCCTGACATCATTAATCCATCACAGTCCTCATTTCCACTAAGACTGGAACTCTTCAGGGGCGCCTGGGTGGCTTAGTCGGTTAAGCATCCGACTTTCGCTTGGGTCATGATCTCGCGGTTCGTGGGTTCGAGCCCCGCGTCGGGCTCTGTGCTGACTGCCAGCTCAGAGCCTAGAGCCTGTTTCAAGAGTCTGTGACTCCCTCACTCTCTGACCCTCCCCTGCTCACACTGTCTCTCTCTCTCTCTCCTAGAAATAAATAAAAATTTAAAAAAAAAAAAAAAAAAGACTGGAACTCTTCTCAACATAACATTCTAGATGGTTTACCACCAATCAACTGGCATCAACTCAGGAGTTTGAACCTACTGGTTATTTTGGAGCTAGAAGAAAAAGAGATGACTCAACCATCAAGACTCCTATATATCTACCCAGATCCTAAATGCTATTACCAGAGAAAATAGCAATCCTGTCTTTTTCTCCTTTCACATACATCTTTCAGGCTGGTGTTGTGGGATGTAAAAACATTTTGGTTGACCCAAATATTTACTTCACCCTACCCCACACCTGTCCAGAAATGGTGAAAGAACAGTACACCATGTTAGATTTCCTGGTTCCATACCCCCCAGAGAAAAGTAGTAGAAGTTCTCTGTCATGGTTACTCAAGCACTTTGGTACACAATTTTATGTAACTGGCTTATAGGATTGTGATTATCCCCTTAGTGTTAGGACCCATGTGGCCTTAATGGGGTCCATGATGGCCTCCTGCTCTTCTTAGGGTATGTGTAATATACTTCATTTTTCTTCAGCTTTTTAGACACTAAGACCACAGATTTTGGAGAGGGGTAAACCAAGATTCAGACTTCCACTCTAACACTGCCTAGCTTAATGACCTTACATTAGGGATGAGCATGTGACCCACATTGGTCCAAAAAGATTTATACCACACATAAGCTGAAACAATTGGAAAACATAAGCTCTTTTTCAGCTAGAATTTACTTGCTTTGAGGTGCAAGTACTCACTTAGTACTACCGTGAGGAAATGGCTTCTCTGGGAGTGAAGCTAATGCAAAGCAAAGCAGAGACAAATGTTAGATAGTTTGAAATCAAACCAAGTGACATTACTTGATACCCTGGATCCAGCAGTCACTGAAGGCATATCTGCCCCAGGCCACTTTAGTTACATGCCAGGTAGAGTGGCCGCATTAAAGGCCCCAATTCTTTACCCCTTCTTGCATCTGTGTCCTTGGCAGTGCCCTCTCATCTGACTCTGAGTTCAGTCATATGATTTGCTTTGGCCAATAAGGTGGTAGCAAATGCAAAGGAAGCCTGAAGGAGCACTTGTGTATTTATTCTCTTGATCATTTTCCTCTGCAGTACTAATTAGAATATGCCCAATGTAGCTTGCTGGAAAATGAGAAAAAAAATAGAACCAAGGTGTCCTAGCCAATAGCCAACCAACTCAAGACATTTGAGCAATCCCAGCCAAGATCAGCAGAGCTGCCTAGCCAACCACCAGCTGACCACAGATGCATGAGCAAATCGAGCTGACATCCAATGAGCCCCATACACTCATGGACTAAAAAAATACTTCTTAGTATGTCACTGATGTTTTGCAGTTGGATGTTCTGCAGCACTTCTAGAGCAACAGACAATGGATGCATTCACTGGGAAGTTTCTTTTTTCATTCCATTCAATTCTAGTTGGGATATCTGTCATTTATACCCTAAAGAGTCCTCATATATATTATGAAAAATATTTTCCATAAAGTCTCCTCCTTTCCCTAAAAAGTCCCTAAAATGAATTAAACTCCTGTTTAAAAAAGAATGAAAAAATATGTTTATGTTGCTCAGAACTTTGTTTTACTTGAAATAATACACAAATTATTTGGGGGGCACCTGGGTGACTCAGTCAGTTAAGCGGCTGACTTCTGCTCATGATCTCACAGTTCACATGTTCAAGACCCGCATCTGGTTCCATGCTGACAGCTCTGAGCCTGGACTTTGCTTCAGATTCTGTGTGTGTCTCTCTCTGTGTCTGTCCCTCCCCTCACTAGCGTGGATGCTCGCGTTCTCTCTCTCTCTCTCTCTCAAAAATAAATAAACTAAATATTTTAAAAAATCATTTTTTATCTAAGATTTTTTCATAATAATCTGTTATGTAAGAAAAGTGAATCAACAGTTTCAATGATAGCAGTTACATATATGATGAGAGAGAAAGATCGTAGAATAATGTGACCGTAATATGAATAGTTAATGAGATGGAAAGATGTTCATCAGGTCAGAAGTGGGGGAGCCGACTACAAAACATGTTTATGGTTTAATCACATTGTAAAACACACATACATATACACTAACTTACAGAGAAGACTGGAACAACACATCAAAATGTTAACAGGGGTGTTGGGGTGGCTCAGTTGGTTAAGCATCCAACTCTTGATTTCAGCTTAGGTCTTGATCTTACAGTGTGTGAAATCAAGCCTCAAGTCAGGCTCTGCACTGACAGCATGAAGCCTGTGTAGGATTCTCTCTCTCTCTCTCTCTGCCCATCCCCTGTCAAAATAACTAAGCATTAAAAAAAATGTTAACAGTGGTAGAATTCCAAGCAGTTTTCATTTTCTTCCTTTTATTTGTATATGTTAAATGTTCTATAATAAAGATCTTTTCTATTGTCTTTTTGGTCTCTATTTCATTTATTTCTGCTCTGATCTTACTAACTTTGGGCTTAGCTTATTCTTTCTCTAGTTCCTTAAGGTATAAAGTTAGGTTGTTCATGTGAGATCTTCCTTTTTTTCTTAATGTAGGTGTTCCTCACTATGAACTTAAGAAAATATTTTTTCTCCTTCTATAAATTTCAACAGTTAAATGAACATGTTATTTTTGCTATGCTTAGAATCTAGGAATCTAGGTCCTAACTGAGCAACCACTTATAGAGTTATCTTCCTAGAAGTGATAAAAATCTAACTTGTTCTTTCCCTGTCTTCTACTCTTGTGTCTTACAGGCAGATATTTCTGAGGTCTCTAGCTAGGCTGGAGGTCCCAATCCAAATTCAATAAAATCTATATCCACACAGATTTCATTTGTGGTGATTTTATCAGCACAGCTGGCCCAGGCTTTGGAGAATTGCAATAACCAACAAAAGTAGATCTGATCATTTGGAAACATACATACACATAACACACATGTAACATACCTCATATAACATACGATAAACAGAGATAGAGTAAATTATTTGAAATTTTTTTAATGTTTTATTTATTTCTTTTTTTATATATATTTTTATTTATTTCTAGGAGAGAGAGACAGCATGAAGGGGGGAGGGTCAGAGAGAGAGGGAGACACAGACTCGGAAATAGGCTCCAGGCTCTGAGCTGGCAGTCAGCACAGAGCCCGACGCAGGGCTCGAACCCACGAACATGAGATCATGACCTGAGCTGAAGTTGGACGCTTAACCGACTGAGCCACCCAGGTGCCCCTAGAGTAATTTATCTGAAACAATGTTTCTTTATTTAAAGAGCAATACATATTGACAATGGCTCCCAGTTTCCTTGGGTTCTCTTTTCTTTTCTTTTCTTTTTTTTTGTTTAGTTTCAGATTTATATAGTGTCATGGTATGGATTGAGAAGCTTTCTATTTTTCACATTTTCTGGAACAGTTAGCATAATAAGAGACTACGCCAGCCCTGAAATGTTGGCCAGAACACATCCATAAAACTGAATGGGCTTCGCTATTGATGACCTTTTTATTTTTTACTATGTTTAGTGAATTATTCAGGTATGTTTCCTATTTTGTATCAATGAGCATTAAAATGTTTCTTAAGCAATAGTCCATTCCATACAGATTTTTCAGCCTTACTGGTAAGGTTGAAACTGATAATTGCTCTGTGTAAATATTCCTGAAATTTTTTTAAATCTCCAGTTATGTTCCCATCTCATTCCTAATGTTTATTTTTTTTCTCTTTCTCTTGATGGCTATATGACAAATGTATGTCTACTTTTTCAGTGTTTTAAAGATACAGTTTTTGTTTTCTAAATATATTCTACTACATACACTTTCATTTTATCAGTATCTCTTTATCCTTAATAATAATTTCTTTGTGTGTACTTTGCCTTTTTGCATTAAATTTTCATTTATCTTCAATCATATTTTCTGATGAATCCATGTAAGATTATACTCATTGGCTGCATATTCCAGGATTTTATGTATAGAAACCCTGTCATATGTAAATAGCTTGTTATTTTCCTTTTTATTTTTTTTCTATCCCAGGTATTATTCAGAAAGATGTATTTAAATGTCAGAGTGGTTAGAAGTTTTTGGCTAATTGGTTCTAATTTTGGCAAGTGGTTCTAATTTTTGGCATTGAGATCATGGAATATAACATATATGTTTCTAATTTTTGAAATTTGTCAAAAACTTTCTAATTGGCCCAATAAATAATCAGTTTTCTTAATTTTAAAGCAACTAATAGATGATTATAGAAATTTTTTAAAATAGAGATAGGCATACAGAAGAAAATGAAAACACTCCCAATCCTGGCACTGATAGGCAGTTATCTGTTAATAAGTCAATGTTGTTGCTTCCAATTCCTTTTAAATGTGTGTGTGTGTGTGTGTGTGTGTGTGTAATTTTAAAGAAAATTAGTTATTATAGTCTATATAAAGTCTTTTACTCTCCTTTTACTCAATGTTTATTTTTTTTTATAAATAGTTTATTGTCAAGTTGGTTTCCATATAACACCCAGTTCTTATCCCCACAAGTGCCCTCCCCCATGCCCATCACCACTCCCTCCCCCCCACACCCATCAGTCCTCAGTTTGCTCTCAGCATTCAAGAGTCTCTCATGGCTTGCCTTCCTCCCTCTCCCCCACTATTTCCCCCCTTCTTCTCCCCCATGGTCCTCCGTTAAGTTCTTCCTAATCCTCCTATACGTGCAAACATATGGTAGTTGTCCTCAATGTTTATTTCAATATCATTTCCTTCTTTTCACTTAACATTAATATACAAATATCTTAATAAAACATGATTTTTTTTCCTTTTAAATTGTGTTGCCTTTTTATTTTTTATTTTTTTATTTTAATGTTATATTTATTTCTGAGAGAGAGAGAGAGAGAGAGAGACAGTGTGAGCATGGGAAGGCCAAAGAGAGAGGGAGATACAGAATCTGAAATAGGCTCCAGGTTCTGAGCTGGCTGTCAGCACAGAGCCCAATGCGGGGCTCGAACCCACTAACCATGAGATCATGACCTGAGCCAAAGTCGGACGCTTAACCGACTGAGCCATCCAGGCGCCCCAATAAAACATGATTTTTAATGTCCACCAGGAGTCTCCAAGATGGCCACCAATTCCTCCCCTTTCTGTATACCTTTGTCCCGCCTTCCACAAAGAAGTGGATTCTATATTCCTTCTACCTTAATCTAGGCTGGCCTTGTAACTGCTTGGCTAGCAGATGCTGCAGAAGTGACACTCTTACAGCTCTGAACCTGGCTCTAAAGAGGCCTATAGCCTCTGCCTTTGCTCCCTTAAAAAACAGAGATTTAAGGTCTGAGCTACCTTACTGGAAAGAGAAGTCACACAGAAAGACGTACCCAGAAGATGAGACACCACATGAAAAGAAGCTACAAAAAGGAGAACCAAAGTATCTCAGCTAATAGCCAGCATCAAGACACCTTAGAGACATGGCATCTTAGACCTTCCAGCCTGACTGCCATCTGAAATTAGGTGCATGAGTGACAGCTAACACTATGTGTAACAGAAGGACCACTCAATCAACCCAAAGAGTGATAAGAAATAATGAATTATTGTTTAAAACCTCCAAAGCTTGGAGAGGTGGCTGGGTGGGGGGGGGGGTGCGGTGGGGAGGTGGAGGGGGGTTGTTGTTATGCAGCAAAAGAACTGAAACAGTCACTTAATGTTTCATTGAATGATTATCTAATCATCTATTCAACTAATCACCTATATGGGGACACTTAGGTAATTTCTTTTTGAAATGTAACTCTCATAGGGGCACGTGGGTGGCTCAGTTGGTTAGGTATCTGACTCTTGATTTTGGCTCAGGTCATGATCTCAAGGTTGTGAGAAAGAGCCACACTGGGTGTGTAGCCTACCTAAGATTCTCTCTCTCCCTCTCTCTCTGCACCTACCCCACTTTCTCAAAAAACAAAAATTAAAAAATTAAAAATGGAAATATCATAATTAATATTCTGATTGATAAAACTTTGTATACATCTCTTACCATTTCCCTAAGATAAAGTTCTGGAAGTAGAATTATAAGATTTGCTACCCACTATTAAAATTCCCCCCAGAGGGGCGCCTAGGTGGCTCAGTCTGTTAAGCGTCCAACTTTGGCTCAGGTCATGATCTCATGGTTTGTGGGTTCGAGCCTCACATCAGGCCATGTGCTGACTGCCAGCTCAGACCCTGGAGCCTGTTTCAGATTCTGTATCTCCCTCTCTCTCTGACCCTCCCTTGCTCACGCTGTCTCTCTCTCTCTCTCTCTCAGAAATAAATAAAACATTAAAAAAAATTATCCCCCCAGAAATGTTGAAATAATTTACACTCCCACCCTTCCCTTTACTTCACCTCCACAACTCTACTATTTACTCTCAATATATCCTAGAGCCACCATCTTCTCTCAAGGCTATCAAAAATTCTTGAATTATCCAACTCAGGATCGTAGCTCTACATATTCAGTAAATACACGTTAAGAAGTATTTAAGTAAACAGCAACAAAACCAAAAGGCAACTGATGGAATGTGAAAAGATATTTTCAAATGACATATAAGATAAAGGGTTAGTACCCAAAATCTATAAAGAATGCACCAAACTCAACACCCTAAAAGCAAATAATCCAGGGAAGAAAAGGGCAGAAGACATGAATAGACACTTTTCCAAGGAAGACATCCAGATGGCCAACAGACACATGAAAAGATGCTCAACATCATTCATCATCAGGGAAACACAAATCAAAACCACACTGAGATACCACCTCACACCGGTCAGAGTGGCTAAAATGAATAATCAGGAAACCATAGATGCTGGCGAGGATGTGGAGAAATGGGAACCCTCTTGCAGTGTTGGTGGGAATGCAAACTGGTGCAGCTGCTCTGGGAAACAGTATGAAGGTCCCTTAAAAAAATAAAAATAGAACTACGCTATGACCCAACAATAGCACTACCAGGAATTTATCCAAGGAATACAGGAGTGCTGATTCATAGGGGCACAAGTACCCCAATGTCTATAGCAGCACCTTCAATAATAGCCTAATTATGGAAAGAGTCTAAATACCCATCAACTGATGAATGGATTAAGAAGATGTGGTTTATATATACAATGAAATACTACTTGAAAATGAGAAAGAATGAAATCATGCCATTTGCAGCAACATGGATGGAACTAGAAGGTATTATGCTAAGTGAAATAAGTCAGTCAGAGAAAGACAGATACCATATGTTTTCATTCATATATGGATCTTTGGAAAGTCAATAGAAGACCATGGGGGAAGGGAGGAGGGGAAAAATGGTTACAAACAGAAAGCGAGGGAGGCAAACCATAAGAACTCTTAAAAACATAGAAAAAACTGAGGGTGGATGGGTGGGGGAGAGGGGGAAATGGGTGATGGGCATTGAGGAGGGCACTTGTTGGAATGAGCACTGGGTATTATTGTATGTAAGTGATGAACCATAGGAATGTACCCCAAAGACCAAGAGCATACTTTACACACTGAATGTTAGCCAATTTGATAATAAATTATATTTTTAAAAATAATAAAAATAAAAATAAATAAGTATTTAAGTACCAATAGTGTGCTATACCAGTTCTGCTTTATGCCATTGCTTCCTCGACAGTTTGGCAAATGTTCAGATAAACACGGCTAACAGGGTTTTGATTTTACACCAAGATGTGTCAGAGACTTTAGAACACTAATGTTTATTGTGACTCTTCCAGTAGTGAATATATAATGTAGCTTTTCCCAAATCTATTTGACAAGAGAATCTTTTTTCCCTTCAGAAGTCCTGAAAATGTTTCACTGAATTCATTCACATAATAAATACTTTTTAAGCATCAGCCTAATTCCCAGTGTTGAATGCTGAAACACAGCTTCTGTCTATGGAAATTTTATCCTCTAGAATAGACTTTCTTAGAGTTTTCTTAATCTCAGATGTAACCAGGTTTGAGGAGCAGATGGTTACAGGCAGTAGGCACTATTTTAAGGGCAAGGACATGAAAGTGACCCAAAAAAAATCAGAACTGACCTCTCAAAGGGAAATACAGAAAATCAAAATAATAACTGGTTGGAGTTTTGACCGTACTAGAACAAGAAATAAATACAATTCTGTATTTATTTTTCAAACACTCAATAGAAAAGCCAAAGTGTCAAAAGGAATACAGGTCCATCATCGTCAGTCTGTGTGTCTAAGAAGTAAGGATACAGGTGGATATTGCCTGCTCCAAGAGCACACCAGACAAGATGCATTATGTGCAATTCCACAGAACTTATTAAATCAAATAGGAATTTCAAAGACCATCAAAATGGTAACAGAATAATTTCTTCATCAGTATACATCTGCTTCTTAACAATAAATTATAATTACCAACATAGGTCCAACATTTTATTTGGGAATTACTCTCTTTCCTCAGATTTACAAAGAGCAGAATGTTTTCCTGGAACAATTTCACCCTTATAGCTAGCTGTAGCACATAGCGTGATGTTCACTTCACAGGTGAGGTAGGCCCAATTGACAAGGTAAGCCAAGGCGAGTTCCCATGGCTGTCATGTCCTCCTAAGCCTCATGATTCCTACTTGTTCTACTGAGTCACCCATAACCCGCACCCCCACCCCCAGCTGTGTTTAAATCTCCTGAAATATTTTTAGGTACTTATTTTGACACTCAGGTTTTTTTGGGTTGTATTCTTCTAATTCTCATCTATCCTGAATTTTTTTTAGTTCTATAAAATGAATCCCTGAGAAAGAGCAAAGAGATCAACTTTATTCAGCAATTAATAATACAATAATGCTTTCCATTTCCTGTGACTGACTTCAAGAAAACCATTTCTAAGCTTTTCCACCCACCTATAAATGCATTTTAGGAAATCAGGCCAAAGTTAAGATCTTACTGTTTTAAATAGTGTTGTGAAGCCAAGATAGGCTAAATCATTGAGCTTTCTTGTAAACTCCTAAAAACACTTGCTTTCTTATATAGGTGTGATGCACAATCCTAAGAAGGATAAATTATTAACCAGATTAAACTGAGTATAGAAACAGACAAATGTTGATGACTATAACACCACAGAAATTCATTGCATGACACTTTTCACTTCAAAAGCACTTCATGAATAAACTTCAAAGTTTGGGGGTAAGTTCCATTTAAGGTTCACACACAAAATCAAATCAAAGATGCTGTTATGGACCTGTAAGAATAATTCTTCTAATTGCATATGGATTCATAAATAAAATATACACTCTTCCACTTATTCTTTAAAAGGTTTATGGACCCTTGAACTGTAAGCTCAGGGGAGAAAAAGGTGTAGTCTTGATTTCTGTCTACCTCAAGTGTCTCAGACTATCATGGTCTGGAATGGTCTATTTTAAGACGAAAGCACTTCCTGCTATCTGCTCTAAATTAGGTTAAGTTTATTTCCACAGATGTCAGCCTCAGCCCATCACCTCAGCCCTGCTGACAGACCGTGTGAGCTGAGATCATCAGTATCTTCCAAGATTTAGCCCAAATTAAAATATCCTCTTTTTTTTTTCTTTTCGGTATCCCTAACTTTAAAAAAAAATTTGTGTCACAGGACTACAGTTAATTCTGAAATCTTTCTAGAAGATGACAGAATGTAGAACAAATCTCAAGCAAGAAGCAGCTGTCCAGCAGCCAGATGCTGCCCACAGATGTTATACATGGCTAGCACAGTGTTCTTTAGTTTTGGTCTAGTTGCCAACATAGAAGTATAGACATTTCACATTAAAATACAGAATCCAGCTTCTCCTGAAAAATCCAAACATCTGACCATGTCAAACCCATTCCCCTACATGACAACGACTGGCTAGAGGCAACCAGCAGCCACCCCTTCAAAAGAGAGCATGCCCCCTCTAGTATGCCACAGTCCTCTCTACTCCCTATTACTTTATACTCAGTCTGATTCCCTTTTTTCATGCTTACCCCTATAGGCATTTAAATTTTACCACTCCTACTCATATATCTTTAAAGAAAATTCATTCTCCTTCACCATCCATTTAAAGTCTATCATCACACCTCTGCTGGGGCACCTGGGTGGCTTAGTCAGTTGAGCGTCCGACTTTCGCGTAGGTCATGATCTCACGGTTCGTGGGTTTGAGCCCCGCGTCGGGCTCTGTGCTGACTGCCAGCTCAGAGCCTGGAGCCTGTTTCAGTCTGTGACTCCTTCTCTCTCTGACCCTCCCCTGCTCACGCTGTCTCTCTCTCTCTCTCTCCTAGAAATAAATAAAACATTTAAAAAAATTAAAGTCTGTTATCAAACCGTATCAATTCTGCCTCCAAAATCGATCTTGATCTGCTCCCTTGTTTCCACTTCTACCATCACCACTCTATTGCACTGACTTAACTTCTTGCCTCAGCTCTCCCATATCATCCCAAAGCATCTCTCCTTTTCTAATCCTCCCCCTTCTGTCTTACAAATTATATTCTAAAGTATACTTCTGAACACAAAATATCTCCCCTGACCCACTTAAAACCCTTCAAAGCATCCCAGTTGTCATTGGACAAAGACCAAAATCCTTTCCATGGCCTGAGGCCATACACAATTTGGCCACTGGCAACAGTTCCAGCCTCCTCTCTTGCCATTCTCCTCACTGATTCTGCCTGAGTCTTCTTTCTGATGCTCAGTAGTATCAAGTCCCTTCCTGACTCAGAGATTCAACTGTGCTATTCTCTCTGCAGGGCTCATTCCTAGTCATCACTTAGATCAGTACATGCAATAGCATACTCTCCACATGGTCTATTCCATCCAAATCAGGTCTCTTGGCTATGTTCTCTTAAAGTATAATGTTCTTTTTTCATGGTAGGAAAGGCCCAACCAAGATTGCACCTCCTCAGACCCTTGGTTTGCAAAATAGGAAACCATAAGGGAGAGCAATCACTATGCACAAAGGATTTTGGAGCCTTCAGGGAGGAAAGTCACTGACACTCTAGTCATAAAGCCCAAGATTCAGAGTAAATGTGCTCTGTGGGAGGAGATGAACATGGTTACAAACAACACTACAGCTGCCAAAAACAAAATAATTCCTTCAAGATAAGAGAGTATCCAGGCTGGTGATTGGGACTCAAAACAAGTGACCCGGGAGCCATGGAGAAGCATGTATAGACAAAACATGTGGGTGAAGGGGGAAACTCCTAAGACCACTCCATGCTGTTTGGAGTCTGTGTCGTGGGGCATAAATGCTGTGTACAAGGATATGGCTCATAAGAAGGCCCATTGTGTCCCAGGAAGGGTTCCCCACAATCAAACACTGAGACAAGGAGGGGCGCCTGGGTGGCTTAGTCGGTTAAGCGTCTGACTTTCGTTTGGGTCATGATCTCGCGGTTCGTGGGTTCGAGCCCCGTGTCGGGCTCTGTGCTGAGTGCCAGCTCGGAGCCTGGAGCCAATTTCAGAGTCTGTATCTCCCTCTCTCTCTGACCCTCCCCTGCTCACGCTGTCTCTCTCTCTCTCTCCTAGAAATAAATAAAAAAATATTTAAAAAAAAAAAAAAAACCACTGAGACAAGGATTTGGGTACAGGTGGTTCATTTAGAAGGTAATCCCAGGAAGCACTCAGGAGGGAATTTAGTACTAAGCCATAGAAGTGAAGGAAGTCAATATAGGGTACATTTTCGAGGAGAGTTCTGCTAGGAAACTGGGTTAAGTCCTGCTAAAGGAGCTCTGAAACACAGTGAAGTGCCTGCCTCAGAAGTATACCTCCATAAGGGTACGGTAGCCATTCACGATTTGCAGACATCTGCTCCCCTGGCACTTCCAGCCTGCACTGCATAGAGGCCACAAGGAAACCCTCATGTTTCAAATACAGTCATGAGTGCTGAGATGTGGTTGAGACATCAGTGGCATACACTGCAGCATGCATGACACATCAGTGGCTGAGCTGGCCATTGGGAAACTAAGGTTGGCCTTCCCTTACAGGACCAGATAGTGGGGACAACAGTATCTTTCCGTCTGAGGAAGACGAGTCTCAATAGCAACACCTTGTGGCACAAAGATGCAATCATATGGCAGAAGAGTTGGACAGAAGCCATCGCTGGGCTTGGGTGTGGGATTTATGTCCTATTCCCCTCACTTTCGGGCAATGTAATTCTGGGATAAGGGGTAAGGAAAGGAGACAGGGAGAGTGGAGAGAGGTGGGGGAGCCTTGGAGGAAAGACCTAGAACTTGCCCCTAAGCTCGCAGGTGGTTTCCAGCATTTTTGGTTTAATTTGGACAAATGAAACTTGGAGCAAGGTTTCTGAACAATCCACATATGACTCAAAAGCCTTCTTCACTTTATTATTCCATATTAATTTGTGTGATTTCTCAGGGGCGCCTGGGTGGCTTAGTCGGTTAAGCGTCCAACTTTCGCTTAGGTCATGATCTCGCGGTTCGTGGGATCGAGCCCCGCATCGGGCTCTGTGCTGGCTGCCAGCTCTGAGCCTGGAGCCTGTTTCAGACTGTGACTCTCTCTCTCTCTGACCCTCCCCTGCTCATGCTGTCTCTCTCTCTCTCTCTCTCTCTCTCTCCTAGAAATAAATAAAAAATATTTTTAAAAAATTTAAAAAAAAAGTTTTAAAAATTTGTGTGATTTCTCATTGAGGCCTCTCTAGCCTCCTACTTTAAACCCTTACACTGTACCCCAGGGTTTAACCTTTGTTCTAACATTTCTGGGGCCCAAAGCAAGACTATACATAGAGGCTAAAGTACCACATATCCATACATTTTACAGTTAACAAATCAAGATACAAACTGGTAAACAAAATGCATTCTATCTTCCTATGTTGGCAAATATAAAAATGTGAAAGGCAGCTGGATGGCTCAGTTGGTTAAGTTTCCAACTTTGGCTCAGGTCATGATCTCACTGTTTGTGACTGTGAGCCCTGTATTGGGCTCTGCACTGACAGTTCCAAGTCTGCTTCAGATTCTCTGTCTTCCTCTCTCTCAGCCCCTCCCCGACATGCATGCACATACTTTCTCTCATTCTTTCTCTCTCAAAAAAAAAAAAATTTAAAAGAATGTGAAAGGTAAAGTTTGAATCTTAAACTAAGAACCCTTGGATTCTTCAAAGTTCTGGCCAAAACATGGTACCAAGACAGTTCTGTCCCCAGTCAACATCCCTCTCTCCCTCTCCCTAGCTCAGCCCAGGGGGTCTCACACATTGAACTCTGCAGCCTGCACACTAGACTAGCTCTGTATAGATCAGGAGGCAGCAAACTTTTTCTATAAAAAAATAGATAGTAAATATTTTAGATTTTGTGGGCCATTTGGTCTTTGTCACAACTACTCAATTCTGCATTCCAGCACAAAAGCAGCCATAGACAATCTGTAACCAGATGAGTGTGGCTGTGTTCCAATAAAACTTTATTTATAGAAATAAGCATTAGCTGGATGCAGCCCACAGGCAGTAGTCTGTTGATACCTGGTCTATACTTTTACAAATAGGTGTCCCTCGGCAACCTGAGGCTTAAGGGTATACACACTAGTAGCATGAGTTTTCCTCAGAACAACAGACCTGGCAAAAATGCCCATAAACCCTGAAAGACCACTCAGGGTCATTTAAGAAGGGAGGTCCCAGGCCTGTGGGTACCCAAAGGGGACCCTGGAATGCCAGCATAGGCTCCAGTTGGGTACCTCCACTTGACCTGCAGACTCCTCCCCCCATGGAGAAGATGAAGGCCAGACAAAGGCCAGAGTGGGCCTTCTAGAGCCTGAGGGTGGGGACTCTTCCTGACCAGACTTAAGGGTACACAGAAGATATGCAAAACAATTTTGAATGTTTGAAGGAATATATTTAATATTATAACACTTTTATCATATCATTGAAATCACTTCCATGACAGTTAATGCAACAATTTTGTAACTGTAGCCAGGAAGGTGACACATAACGTTTTTCAAAATGAAAAAAAGGGGAGCATCTGGGTGGCTGAGTTCGTTGAGTGTCTGACTTCAGCTCAGGTCAGGATCTCATGGTTTGTGAGCTTAAGCCCCACATTGGCCTCTTTGCTTTCAGTGCAGAGCCCACTTCAGATCCTCTGTCTCCCTCTCTCTCTGCCCCTCCCATTTACTCTCTCTCTCTCTTTGTCTCTATGTCAAAAATAAATAAACAACAAAAACAAAAAACAAAAAATAAAACATTTAAAAAAGGATAGAAAGGATCTGGTTGGAGACACATCTTTAATTTCTTGGTGTGTAGCCTGAAGTAAATTACTTCACTTCTCCGATCCTCACTTACAAAAGCTGTAAATGACTTTTCATAGTGATTTGGGAAAGCTTAAATAAGATAATAAAAGAAAAGTAATTAGCACAAGTCCAGCACACAGCTAATGGTCAAAGACAGCTAACTGTGATAATCTCCAGGCTACCAGAAAAAGACCCACCGGTTTTGAAATTCCAAGTTATCTTAGAGTTCTCCCAGTCCATGGAGCTTGCCTTGTCAGACACTCCTGAGTCAAATTCAGCCTGCTATTCACAACTGCTCAAGACAGCAACCATTTTTTAAAACTGGAAAGAAAAAATGGCCATTTTCTCATCATCCTCAGGCCACAATATTATACATCTGTAGGTATTGCAAGTCCCAATAATAAACCATTTCATTTTTAAATTTCACAATGACATGAATCGGGGGAAAAAAGTCAAGCTTCACATGGCAGAGATTTTTAAAAATGCTTTCCCATCATTCTCCAAGAACCACTCTGCATCTCAAACACATTCATCCACACATCACTACTCTCTCCTTTAGTTTCCTCAAATTTGCTTTATAATGACTGTTTTCCATGTGCAGATTTAGCATGATTACATGTTCAGCTGCCTTGGCTCTATTTTATGGTAAGGTGCTTAAGTGAAGAGGCTGAATATATTCTATACTACAAAGTAAGGACTCTGTATATCCACGTATTAGTTAACTGCATTTTCCATTAGCCATTTCTGCGGCTTTAATATCAAACTCTATCAATTTATTCTAAAGATTAAATTTAAAACCTTGAAATACCTAAAAACTTTTGTCAAAGGAATAGATCACTACCTAGGACATGGGTAGATACACAAATTAAAAATATAGCAAAACCTCAAACAACAAACAGTAAAAATAGAAAATCTGTGATGCTAAGTCAAAAATAAAAGATAATTATGATTAATATAATAAACTGACTATAACAACAATATTCATTCCCTCATAAAGTTTCATAAATGTAACAAATTAAGCTGGTTGCACTGAAAAGATAAATAAGGTTTTTAGATTCATATTAAAACATCGGTGCATTTTCTTTAATCTGCAAATGTAAAATGTTAATTGGCAAAGCTTTGGCTATAGTGTACTTACAAAAAAGACTACTTGGGAATTATTGGGTCTCACACTAAAAATTTCTCAACCTGTCAATTAACAGATGTTTCAAAGAAAGCAGTTGAAAGTTAGAAGAATAAGAACTCTACTCCTGTGCCCTTAAAAATTCAATAACACAAAATTTTTCTACATTTAAAATCAACATGAAGGATTATGTCTAAATAGCCTTTTGCTAGAAAAGAATAGACATATAATCACAAACACAAGGAAAAATTTTAGCAAAATTTTAAGCTATTCCAAAAAAGAAGAAGGCGGGGGGGGGGGGAATAAAGGACCACCATCAATAGCAAGAGATGGGAAAGAGTTTAAATGTTCACATTTTAGAGACAAGCATTTATCCATGTATTCTGCAGAGAAGAGAACAAATAAATGCTATATCTTAAATCTAGGGTCTCTCAAAAATATGACTGATGGCCATGGAGGAGTCACATGAGCCTTTCACAAGGGCCAAGTTCAGGGTGCTGAATGGTACTCATAAATTCCTCTAGGGGTGCCTGGATGGCTCAGCAGGTGGAACATGTGACTCTTAATCTTGGGGTTTTGAGTTCAAGCCCCACCTTGGGTATAGAAATTACTTAAAAATAAAATCTTAAAAAAGAAACCCCTCTAAAAATTGAAATTATAGTTAATGAGAGTTAATAACTGTACTAAGTCATCAAGAAACTCAGTTAAATCTCTTAGGATAAGGGTAAGCTTACCTAATATAAAGATACATTAATATGCTGAGCGAAATAAGTCAGGCAGAGAAAGACAAATATCATATGTGTGCACGTATAGGAGGATTAGGAGGGGCTTAACAGAGGACCAAGGGGGAGAAGAAGGGCAGAAATGGTGGGGGAAAGGGGGAGAGGCAAACCATGAGAGACTCTTGAATGCTGACAAAAACTGAGGACTGATGGATGTGGGGGGGAGGAGGGATGGGCATGGAGGAGAGCACTTGTGGGGATGAGCACTGGGTGTTATGTGGAAACTAATTTGACAATAAACTATTTGTAAAAAAAAAAAAAAAGATACATTAAAAGGAAAATTATAGCACACTGTTCAAACCTCTCAAACAATATTTCTAGAAAACAAATCTGTAATATGGTTTCTGACCTTCCAGAGACCCAAAGCCCTCCATATCAAAAGGGAGCCACAGCCCCTTTATTCGAGTTTACATGAGCAATATCTCTAATTATTGTGCAAGACTATCAGGTGTTATGAACATTGCAAATAGATGAGAACCTTTCTAGGAGTACAGAGTGTGGTCTCAGATGGAGAGAGTCCTATGAAAGGAAGGCAGAGTAGCACTAGAAAGAGAAAATCCAGTTTTGTAACCTGAGCAAGAACCAAGGAGGGGGCAGAGCCATAACGGTGTATAAAGAATTTACAAATCTTGTGAGAACTTAAGGTTGTTTTTATTTCAATACTCTGAAAACAAATAATGTAAGGATATCCTTGATCATCACAGCAGCCGTGCACATTGTGTTTGAGCAACAAGCCCTGCCCTCAGGAATCACCTTGGGTCAAAGAGAAAGGAAAAAAGATGGACTTGGGAATCTAAATGATGTGTTCTCACTTGGTGAAAGGTAAAGAAGGTCAAGTTCATCAGCATGAATCAAAGATTCACAGAAGTTGAAAATTGTAAATATGGTGAGAGAGTTGAGTCACCATTCACTATGCAGCAGGATAGACCAGTTGACTGCCAAAGAATCCACCCAGAAGAGTCAGCATCATATTTGTTATAAGCAGAAATTTAACTAATGTCCTTAAATTAACATAGTTAATTTGAGTTAGTAATAAGAAAGTATACTTAATTTCTTTTTTTAAGTTTATTTATTAATTAACTTAATAAATTATCAATCTCTACACCCAGCATGGGGCTCACACCCACAACCCGAGATGGAGAGTTGTATGTTGCTCCAACTGAGCACAGCCAGGCACCCTGGAGCATACTTACTTTCTAAATTGATTTAGGTTTTATAAAGGTGCAAGAGCTAAAAACAAAACAAAACCAAAAAACCCAAAACAAACAAGCAATACACAAAAACTCACCTGCAATTAAAAGTATCATTACAATAATAATGATTTAAGTCAACCCTGGGATTCTATAAATTATTGACTTTAATTTTTTGTGTTTATTTATTTATTTTGAAAGAGACAAAGACAGTAGGAGCAGGAGTAGAGAGAGAGGGAGAGAGAGAGAATCCCTGCACTGTCAGTGCAGAGCCTGACACAGGACTTGAACTCACGAAACAGTAACATCATGACCTGAGCCAACTGAGAGACAGATGTTTAACCAACTGAGCCACCCAGGAGCCCCAATTATTTACTTTAAAAGGTATCTCATCCAACTTTGAGAAACTCAGGTTAAGTCCTGAATCCCACATTTATTATCTCTTTAACCTTAAGCAAGTTCACAAAACTCTCTGAGCCTCAGTAAGTAACAATGACCTCAGAAGTTAACAATGGCTACTTCACAAAACTAAGGTCAGTCCTAATGAAACCGGAGAATATGCAAGTACTCAGCACAGTACCTAAGGCTTAATAAATACCCAGTACAACAACATTCATCGTGATCAATACTAACTACAGACACATTGTATTGTTTTCTTAAAGGATAATCATCTTGTTGTTCATAATTAGTTCTTTGCTTTCTACTAATTTCACATATGACTACAAAAAACCTTCAAATTTGAGACTTCTGTTCCCTTCAATCTCTATGATCAGTTCTTGAAAGAAAGTAGATTGACTGAATTATTAGAAATAATAATACTACCTATGTGGGTGGTTTTACATGTATCTCAGGAAGAGAACTAGAGCCTTAAGCACAATATGTTTCTTATGTATAAAGGAGAAATAACAATACTAAACATGTTGAAATGGCTCTACAAAGATTGGCTGATTTTAAAAGTTGCTAAGCAATTGCAGCAAATTGCATCATTTGTTCAAAATATTCCCTGTCTCTCTCTAGTGAGCTCTTTCCTACATTCTCCTTCCCATAAAAAAGAATCCTTCCTCCCCCTCTGACATCAAGTTTGACCATGTGACTTGTTTTGAAAAACACGAGCTGAAGTAACACAAGCCATATCCAAACAGAAGGTGTAGGAGCCATCTTATGAGTAATCCATTGGTTTTTTCTTCTTTATGGTGAGACCGGTTCATCCAAGAAAGGGACCATTCCTTCAGCCTGAGAACCAAAATAAAGACAAGGTAGGGCAGCACTACAGAGAACCACTGAGAGAGAAATAAACCACTGAGATTTGGAGGTTGTTACCTCAGCATAACCTAGCAGTATCTGACAAATATACCCAGATCCCACAAATGCAGTACTAACATAAAATATTTAACATTTAGGTTAAAATATAGAGGAGTGTTTTCTCACTGATTCATCTCTCTCATCTCTTTCCTCCTTTTGCCACAATACCAATTTGGTAACGTTACTCTTTCAGGGATAAAATATCTCATATTAGGTCTCTAAATATATACAAATCATTAGTAAGTGATGTCTTTTGAGGCACAGATACACATAACTAACCATTTTAACTGCATCCAAATGTATTCTCTTTATCATTGCTGGGCCCTGATTTCTTTCCTAACAAATAGTGGCTCAAAATGCTTGTATATCAAGAGGAAGGCAATCATTGGAGCACCTGAAGAAGGATAAACCCTACTGAGATAATATAGTTATACAAACAGTTCAAGTGAAGGGCAAGACACATCAATGGGTGTAGGCAAGAACTCACCACATCAATGGTTACCAGGTGTGTGAGTGCCTGCCCTGGAGCACAGTCCCATGAAGAGCCCAGTCATGTCTGGCCCAAGCATGCGTCATTACAGGATGTCAAGAGAAAGGAGCCCCATGCACTTGCTCTCTGTGAGTCCATCTTACAATGAATGGCTCTGTGAGTTCCAGATTGCACCAAGTGATGTCACTGTCTTCCCATGAGCCTTGTGCAAGACAGATGATTCAACGCTAATAGATACTTAAAGGCAATAACCATGTCTCATTCGTCTTCATATCCCAGTACCATTACACTTGTAATTATAGGCAGCTTAGTGCAGGGCAGTTAAAAGCATGGTCTTTGAGTCAAGAGTTCAAGATTCAAATACCAGCGTCTCCACTTACTAATGTAACAACCTTATGAGTAGATGCTGTTAAATGCCTTTCTAATGCCCCTCTGACTTGAACATTTTAGAGCAAAGGGCTTTACACCACCAATATCTTGGCATCCCTGATGAAGACTTCCTTTGAACTGGGAAAACTACTCTGCTCTTGTAGGGCTCAAGATACAAGTTCAAGGAAATTAGCCACCCTCAAAAACAACTGGTAGAGATGTTTACACATCAGTGCTCACCAAAGCATTATTCACAATATCCAAAAGGTACAAACAAACCAAATGTCCAACAACACATAAATGGATAAACAAAATATGGTATATAACTACAATGGAATATTAATCACCCTTAAAAAGGAACGAAATTCTCATTCATGCTACATCAAGGATGAGCCTTGAAAATATTATGCTAAGTGAATTAAGCCAGATACAAAGAGACAAATATTGTATGACTCCACTCGCATGAGGTCCCCAAGATAGTCAAATTCATAGAGACAGGAAGTAGAATAATGGTTGCAAAGAGACTGGGGCAGGAGGGAATGGGAAGTCAATCTTTAATGTGTATAGAGTTTCCTTTTGGAATGATGCAATAATTCTGAAGATGCATGGTGGAATGGTTTCACAACATTATGAATGTACTTAAAACCACAAAGCTGTGCATTTAAAAATGGTTAAAATGGTAAATGTTGTGTTCCATGTATTTTACCACAATAAAAAATAAAGATAAGAAAAATATATTTTTTTAAAAAAAGGAAAAAAATAACTGACAGAAGCTGATGGTTACACATCTCTGCTCCCTTAACCCTCATGTGAGATCTTTCTAAAGAAGGTGTTTTATCCCATTTCCAGAGTTTCCTTGTACGATTAAACTCCATTCACTACGGGAGTAGTTTACTGAATAATGTCCCATCTATTGTCTGCCTTCTCCTCTCTATCTCATACCCTTGTTCATCTACTGGTGATACCTGTATGTTCCAAATAATTACCTTCACAAAAATACTTGTCTCAGGGTTAGCTACTGAAAGCAAGTTCCTTAACTTCTCTAAACACTAATTTCCTCATCATGAGAAATAATACTTGGATCATGGACTTATTCTAAAAATTAAATGAGATAATTCTTGCACATGCTTAGCAAAATGCCTGTCACATAGTAGTTACTTTTTAACTTCTTTAACTTCTAGTCCAATAGTCACCTGCTATTTTGATTGAAGATAAACTAAATCTCTCAGTTTCCAGAAGAAATTAAAAATCAAAGAGCTATTGTTTCCCATCCTCCACCTGTCCTCCACCTGATTAACACCTCCCATGATTCATCAATTGCCATTTAACCACAAGAGGCATCAAAAGGAACTAGAATTCTGCATCCAATTCAATCCTTTGCTTAGAAGTGGGCTAATCTCATAAAAGTTAAATATGGTCCCAGATATCAACAGATTTGCCAAGACAGGCAAATTGCCACCATACCCTCCTGACCTGGAGAATCAGGGAGCTGTTGGGTTAACTAAACACAAACATTAATTCCTACCCTTTCTCTTTGCCTCTAAGTGTACCATCTTAGCATCATTAAGGCTTATGATGAAGACTAAATTTTATTTTTTTTCTGCTCTACAGTGCACCAAATGAAACCATAGCATCACGAAAATCCATTGAAGTGTATCCTTTGCTAAGTACCATTTTATTTTTTTTGGTTTCTCTTTACTTGTTTGACAAAATACACAGAGAATTTTGTTAATACAGTAATCACCTGTGCCAATTAGCAAACCAGAGGAATAGGTTACTGACTCTGGTGGACTCTCGTAAATGACACTGATGAGAAATTCAGGGTGCCTAGGTAGCTCAGTTAAGCATCCGATTCTTGATTTCAACTCAGGTCATGATCTCAGGGTCGTGAAATCAAGCTCCTTGTGGTTGGGCTCCAAACTGGGCATGAAGCTTGCTTATCCATGCTTATCTCTCTCTTTTTCCCTCTGCCCCTCCCTGTTCTCTCTCTCACACACTCACACACACACACACACAAATAAATAAATGTTTTAAAAAAAGACTAATGAGAAATTCAATTTCTATCCCCTACTTTTGTAGAAAAATGGCTTTCTGAATATGTGGGGTTTTTATGGTTCTTAATTTTTTTATTTATTTCTGAGAGAGAGAGAGAGAGAGAGAGACAACTTGAGCAGGGGAGGGTCAGAGAGAGGGAGATACAGAATCTGAAGCAGGCTCCAGGTTCTGAGCTAGCTGTCAGCACAGAGCCCGATGCGGGGCTTGAACCCACAAACCGTGAGATCATGACCTGAGCTGAAGTCAGATGCTTAACCAACTGAGCCACCCAGGCACCCCTAAAGTTGAACAAAAGTTGACCAATATGTTAAAAAGGGAAACTTGTTACCAAAACAAATAAATAATAAAGTCCCAAATTATATCTTGTCCTTTAACATAATCCCCCAAAGCTTTTTTTCTAGTACCTAATATGTCCAATAGCCTTTAATTTTGTTCTTCTCCCTCACAACTATATACAGGTGGCCAACTTAAGTCCAAAACATCTGACTTAAGGTAAACACCATCCATAATGGGCATGTCTAATGGTTTCCATCTTTGCCTCAATTACATTAAGTTTATGAGGCTCATATTTCTCCCTACATCACCGCCTATATTTTTTCATCTCCACTTACTTTTTGTAAAATAATGACAAGATTCCAGAAATATTCAAATGATCACACAAACTCTGCTATACAAATATGGTAAGTGTGTCTGAAATAAAACTACTTCTTAAGAGTTAAGATCATAGTTACAATAGTTTAAAACATTGGCTCATAAGTTGAAGCACAGAAGATTAATGTATGAAAGGTATTTTAGCCATGTTACTATCTAATGTACAAAGTGGTGTTAAGTCATACAAAAGTAAAGTCATAGGCAACTGGTATGCATAGGGCATTGAATACAGTTCCAACACATAACTTTCAATCTTTTACATTTCAGGGAGTAAACCATTTCCATTCATGAACTTTCTCACACCATTTTCAGAAGCTATATACTTCTGAATTTCCTTCTAGTCTAACAAAGCCAGTTCAATGCCATCCACTAACTGTAAACATTTTCAAAGATTTTTTAAAACAAGAGCCATACTCTCTGTGTTCTGCTCAAAACTCACTGAAAAAAAAACTTGGTCCCTGATGACATTTGGAGAGATTCTCAAAACCGGCAAGCAGTATGGAGTCCCATTATAAAACAGGGGCATCTTTACCTGGAAAGTGGTCATTTAAAGGTATTAAAACTGCATAAATTGTGTTTGGTCAATGAAATCATAACGAACAGTACTAGGATTTCCAAGGCCATATTCATAATCTTTCTATTGCTTTCCAGGTCATTCTACCACTCACTCACGCCAATTTCAAACCCTATACTCCCACAAACACCAAAAGCAGGTAGCTATTGCCATGCAAGTGGAATGAAAAAAGAATAAAGAGAATCCAGCATTGCTGGTTGTGTCAGAGATGAAATTCCCTGATTGTTAAGCTCAATCTTCATATCCTTAGTAGATCACAAGGTCTTCATGCCTTCACTCTGTCTGGCCTCTTTCATCATCCCCCAGCCCCAGCTAAACTAAACTCCAGCTCCACAGGTCTACTTTCACTGCCCCCAATCCCAAATCTCCCATTCTCTTTCTCATCTTTGGATCTGGGCTGTTCCTTCTGTTACTTGAACCATCAAAACCAAGCATACCCCTGCTAACTCCATTTAGACTTCCACCTCACCCTAGGTGTCAACTTCTTCAAGAAGCCTTCTTCAGCCTTCATCCATGAATCTCCTAAGCCCTCCATGACACCCTGGGTCCTCCCCCATAATAATTCCCATTACTATTACAAATAGTCTGCTTATTTGTCTAGTGCCCCACTAAAAGCCACAATCCCAGAACCCCTAAATATCATTAGCTCTGTTTACAGTTGTACCCCCTGTGCCCAGCAGGGGCACATGCGTTTGGTGAATATATAATACAAGCACTTAACTCTTTGTTAATAAAGTCCACCATAAAAGCACACTAGCCATTCTTGTTTTCCAAGATAAAATATTGAATAAAGCGGCAATTACTGGGGCACTCAGTTGGTTAGCATCCAACTTTGGCTCAGGTCATGATCTCACAGTTTGTGGGTTCAAGCCCCACATCGGTCTCTTTGCTGTTAGCACAGAGACCACTTTGGATCCTCTGTCCCCCTCTCTTTCTGTGCCTTTCCCCCATTCTCTCTCTCTCTCCCTTTCAAAAATAAACATTTTAAAAATGATAATTACTTAATCAATTCTTTGCATGAAAAATCTATTGTAAAAAAATATCATTTTAGATCTGGAAAGAGACCAGATGATTTCGACACATACCGAGAGATCCCCAAATAAGGACAAAACTAGTGCAAAGCCAAAAATGGAACTTAGGTCATTTGACCCACAGGTCAGTACTCACATCTATATATCCAAAAAAGACCTGCTCTGAAGTTATTCTAAGCAAGTATTCATGTTACTGAATTCAAGGTGGCCTGTCAAAGTATTTGAAGCCTGTGTATGAAAAGATAGTTTTTTCTTAGACTTAACAAAAAAGGTAAAGAATTTCCCTTGTGTACCCCTGCTAACTGTTTCGTGCTTACAAGCCTGATGAACACCAGCCACTGAAATTCAGTTGCCTTTGTACCCACCCAGCATCAAACAAGATCTATTTTCATCGAGCTCCTAAGAATGCCAAGCTATCATCCCATTCACAACCAAACCTCTTGCTTCCCCCCATGGGGAGGTTCCAGGAACAAGATGGCTAAAGAGTGAAAATGCAAGACAAATAAGGGGTAGGAGGGAACTTTACCCAGAAGGAAAACACACACACACACACACACACACACACACACACACACACACAGAGGAAAGAAAGGAGATACATCAAAAGCCCTCTCCTGAGAGCAAAATGTGAAAGAGTCAAGTACTTTGCTCCCAGGATCCTGCCCTTTGAACCACAATCTTGCTCTTCCAAGTGTTGACAGTTAATTTGGAACTGGCCAGAAGGAAGGCAGCAAGGCTAAACTACCTCAACAAGGCATAAGAAAGCTATCTTGGTAGGAGTTTGGCAGCCACCAGTGTCACCAAGAAAATAACCAGGGATCATTACCAATCTAACCACATATCTTGCAGAGCAGCTCAAACCTCCATGTTCAGACAAAAGTTCACCAACAGAACAACTCCAAGACCCCATTCCCACTTCAGTCACCTTGGACCCACAGAGCATGAACTCCCCACCCTGACCATACCCACCTTGTTTTACAGAAACTCGCTACATGAAACTACAATGCATAACTAGGTTGAGTTTCTGATATAAAACCCTGCTCTTTCTTAAAGCCTCTCACAGTCTATATAAAGATCGGAGAGTATTCCTACAGAACAGTCACATTGCTCAATTTCCATTCAAGCTCTCATCTTCTGAGCCAACTAAGAAGTTGCCTTGAATTAATAGTTTGCTCTTAATACACTTACGGGGAATGCACTATGCTGCCTGCAGTTCATTCATATTCTGAAATCATGTAATGACATACCTTTAGGGGTGGAAAGCCGGAAGTCAGGGAAGGAAAAAAAAAAAAACAGAACAGGAACATTATCAGAACCCGCACACACACACACATGCACACGCGCTAACGCACAGCACACATACAAGAGAATCAAGTGAGCAAAATGTGGAATCTAAAGAATAAACCATGGCAAAGTAAAGCTGCTTGTATAAAGCATCTATGATCACTGTCATTGGTCTTTCATCTACAGGTGTATCTCAGAAATGCCCTCTGACCCCACTCATACTTTTCATCTGATGGGGCCACAATCTCACTGTTGACTTCCAGGAAAAAGTAATCACTTAGTTCCTTCCTGAAAGTGTTGGCTGCCTTTCTTTCATTTCTCTTCTTTTTCTTTTTAATTTTGTTGAGTGCCACTAGGTGCCAGCAACTAGAGATTTCCTGGATCTTCATAGCAATAAATCTGAAAGATGGAAGTGGAAAAGGAATGCCCAAAAGTTAAAAGCACAACTTGAGGTGCAACGCTGGGAAACAAAGCCAGCCAAGGGCCAAGGAAATCTGACAATGGCAGAAGTTGAACTGGCCCAAGAGAGGAGTGACCAATTATATGAGCAATTAAGTCAGTGAGGCTATAGCCTTGAGCTTCTCCAGCTGAGGCACAGTGAGTAGCAAACCACACAAAGGACTTAGCCTTAGCTGTGAAAGAAAGACAGCCTGGTTTTTCCTGGTGCCTTTGCACTGACACTGGGGCTCAGTTGTTGTTTCTGTTGTAATCATGGGGCCACACACTACCCCTATGATGGCAAGGGATAATTTAGGAATCTTGAGGGTCAGGCAGATGCAGGTTCAATTTCTAGATCTGCCATAGCATTAACTTTGAGCAAATTCTTCTGTTCATTCATTCAATCAACAGATATTTATTTAAGGATCTAGTATGTGTTAAAGATTCTTCTAGGCACTGGGGATACAGCAAAAGGCAAAAGCTCTTGCCTTCACAGAGCCTAGCAAATTCTTTGACCCTCAGTTTGCTCATCTACAAAATGAGAATAATATACCTACCATTATAGGTAGTTGAAATGAGGAATATAAAGCACCTAGCACAGAATGATATGCTTCACATAAGAGAGCTAACTTAGCTACAACTTCCAACTAGAGTGTAAACTCCAAATGAAGAACTATCTCTGGTTCACCTCTATACCCCACAGTACCTATCATATAGTAGATGCTCAATGAGTATTTCACAAATCAATGAATGAGTATTCAGTCAATAGTAGCCATTATAATGGTAACCAATAATCATTATTCTTCCCCAAGCCACTGAGGTTCTATGACCTAAAAAAGCAACAGGGCATGGGGTACCTAGGCGGCTCAGTCAGCTGAGCTTCCAACTCTTGATTTAGCTCAGGTAATGATCCCAGGGTCCTCGGATCGAGCCCCATGTCAGGCTCTGCGTTGAGCATGGAGCCTGCTTAAGATTCTTTTTCTTTCTCCCTCTGCCCCTCTCCCTTGCTCACTCTCTAGCTTTCTCTCTCTCTCTCTCTGAAAAGAAAAAAAAAGTAACAAGGCATTAAATTAAAGCCTTTTTTTAAGACAAGTAAGGTACACTGCCCAATATATCTTCAGACTTCTTTTTACATAAAAGAGAATGTTACTAAACATAAGTATTCCAATTCAAGAAACCTATTAGTACAGAGACTGGTGTAGGCAGCTGAGATAGATGCCTGCTCACTGCTTTCTTAACCACAAAGTAAGGACAAGTTGGCCAGGTTTCAGGTTGATCCAGAAGACACTTAAAAAGTAAAGTTAAATGAGGTGCCTGGCTGGCTCAGTCGGTGGAGCATGTGACTCTTGATCTTGGAGTCTCGGTTCAAGCCTCATGTCATATATAGAGATTACTTTAAAATAAAATCTTGCAAAAAATGAAATAAATGAATTTTGGCATTTGTACTAAAAGATCATCTATCATAAAGGTTAAGCTTTAAAAAGAGTGCCACACCAACAAACAATCACAAAATCTCAAGGGCTTAAAACAAGGAAGGTTTATTTCTTGGTCTCATTATACATCCAATGCCAGTTGCTCATTTAGTGACTAAGGGAATCAGGCAAATGAAGGCTCCATCTCAACACTCGCTTCCATGACCATCACAGCAGAAGCAAGCACTTTATGGTCTCACACTGGAAATTAAATATTCTAGCATAGAAGCAACACTAGTCACTCCCAACATACACCTGGAAGGAGAGAAAAGTATCTAAGATGAACACAATCTTTACCAAAGGTGATGCTAAGGCCAACAAGCTGTGGAATAATAAAAGGCTTTGTTAAAGAGGATTCTCCAATAAAACAACTGGAGAGCTCTAAGGTTCTCAAGTCCTAGACCTCAGAGGGTGTATTTTAGAGCATTGGCCTTAACATGAAGACATCGCACGCAAACAACACAAACCTAGTCTCTGAATTTTCAGAGTAACTCTGGTTTTTTTTCTATAACTATACTGAGGGACCAGATAAGCTTTTATTTAGGAAACACACACACAAAAAGTTTCTACAGCTGAAAAACATTAGAAAAACCTCTAATGTAAACCAAATTCTTTGTATTACAGATTTTAAAATGGGGGGGGGGGAGTAGGAGACCTAGGAAGTTACAATGACCCCACCCCACCCCCAGGAAAGATCCAGAATGTTTACCAGATGTAAAAATAAGTCCATTGACAGATTTGTTGTATGGCTACACCACCCTCTGGCCTTACCCCTCATCTCTGCTCTCTTTAACTGGCACAATAGAGCCAGACCCAGACCAAAATCATGTCACACGATAAATGGTATGGACAATAAGTAGTCCCCACCCTGCTGCACTAAATAATGATTCACATCCCATTAGCAATTCTCTACATTACTCATTCTCTACTTCCTGGCAAATGTGAAGCCATTAGTAGATGTTAACACTAACCTTCAGGACACTTTCGTTTTATTCTCAGAAGACTACAGGTTACCAGCCAGCTAGGATGTGTGTTCACTCAATTCCATTCTCTTCTCATGTTCCCAGCTTTGCTTCGTGCCCAGCTTTTCCTCCACCTTCATTCACACTAAAGCACTTGGTGCCACATACTTAAGCCTCAATGGTCTTCTCACCTCCAATCTTTCTTTTTCAAATCATCTTATAACTCTCTACCCCATGAAATAAAAGTCAAAGTTTTCAACCCGGAATGCAGTTACCTCAATTTTACTCCAACCTATTTTTCCAACATTATCTCTGCTGTAGTACTGATCCTGCTGAGCCAAAGGCAAGATGATGGGCCTAGAAGTCAAAATGACATAGTAATAAATCCTAGATCTTGTACACGTTCCTTAATCTGAGTGTCAATGTTCTCACCTATAAAATAGGTATGATGGCATCTACTTTGAGAGACTCTTGAGAGAGTGTAACAATGAGGATTATGTTTGACTATAAGCCACAAACAGTGGCTTGCAAGTAAGGAGGTAATTTGTTTTGTGCAATAAGGAGTATAGGAGAAGCCAGTCTAGGCTGGTACAATGGCTCAACGACATCATCAGGATCAAGATCCTTCCAGGTTCCATTTTTATGGAACTGTCATTAAAACCATGGAACCAGTAAAAAATGGTGCTGCCATTTTTAGTATCTTTATTGCTGTAGTTGGATGCTGCCCTTTCAGGCACTGCACCTATGTCCCCAAGGGCAAGAAGCAGGAAGGGACCAAAGCTGTTGCAGTAGACTAGCTATGTGTGTCCTCCTCACTGAGCTTTTAGGAAAACTCTCATCCAACAATATTCACTTATATCATTATAAAACCTGAGTTTCATAGCCACCCTAGGCTGTAAGAGAGTCTTGGAAAGTGAGATGGGCATACTTCCATCTCAAAATTGAGGTTCTTTTAGTTAGAAAGGAGAGAATGAATATTGGATAGGCAATCCGTAATGTTCATCCCAATGTTAAATTATATATTTTAGGTACAGTGCTAAGCACAGTAGTTAACAGGTCAATAAACACTGAGCTGTACTTATTGCTCCTATAAATAATTACTGTTTTATTATTATTCACCTATCTTACCCTCAGAACAAATGGAATAGCTCATTATATCTAGATGTTCTCCTTACATTTCTACTCTATATGTATCTATATGCTCTATGTGTATCTCCAACACCATCTCTGCTTCAAGGTCCAGGAAAATGCCATTTCACCCAAGAAGTCTTTCTTGACACCTACCCCTAATAATAAGTTCTATGGTGGCAGAACCCACATCAGACAATAACTCCTATGTTCATTACTCCATTGAGCATTAGTCTCTTGGAATACAGTAGGCTCTAATAAACAGTGCCTTGATAATTTAAGTAATTCATATACATATTCATACACACATTTACAGTTAGTCCTCTAGAATCAAACATGGTATATTCCTGTAATGTTAAAGTTAAACATTAGGTTTATATGTCATAAAGCTAGTTGTGGGAGAGAGAGGATGAAGACTGTATTCCCCAAGAATAAGAAGAAAAAAATTCTCTAAAACACCTTACTTTTTATATGCTGTGGGAGTTCAGATTATAGTTCACTAAATATTCCCTCCTCTACTGGGAACAGTCTACTTTTACCCTTGGATGTTGATCTTCACCATGTGACATGCTATGCCAAAAGCGTTGTTAGTGAAGATGACATTTGCTTGTGTAGTTTGACTTGGCTATCAAATCCAGTTACCTGTCACAAGAGCGGTATGCCTTAAGTAGCTGCCATCCCTTCCACTTGGGCTGCAGAACACATGGGGAACAGACCAGAACCCAACATGTAGCCTACAGGAGAGCCACCCCAGGAACCCAGCCTAGATCAACCAAATCACAGTCAGCTTAAAAATTCAGGAGTGTGAGAATTAATACCTGTTGCCGTAAATCAAGCTTTGATACAGAGCACAAGTTGACTATTATAACTTCTATCAATTGATATATTTTAGCATTTCTTACATATTGATTCATTTTGTTCCTTTTCTTCACATAAGAAAGAACGGTCTGAAGAATATCTGTCTTTGGTACATCCAATGATGTGTGCCTTTGGATCAACTGTTTTAGATTTATGAGACCTACATTCCCACTAATATCAGTGTTTTTCCATTTGTTTATTTTCCTAAAATAAGGAAAGTCACAATAAACCAAGGAATAATATAAACATTGCTGAAACTGAACTGTTGGCTGGCAAGTAGATCTCCCATATAACAGCCAAAATGTTAACTTCTTAGCTGATAAAAGGGATTTAAGGGTGTCTGCAGTAAAACAAACAAAAATGTAGATTATACAAACTCAATCTCACCAAAGTCAAAGACTATCTGCTGAGGTGAATTTATGGATTCCATTCATTTAAACCCATATTTGAGGATATCTGTTTTGGCAAACCATGACCAGTGAGTTTTACCAAAGGGAAGACATTGATAAGGTTTAAGTCTTGTGGCCTTTCCAATATAATAAAATAAGAGGGCCATACTATTTTAATAGAATAATTTAAAATACAATTATATTTACTCACTAATGAAAAAGAATCTCTTTGTAAGTGAAAGAGAGAATAAAATTTCAATCCCTTAGCAAACGGGGGGAAAAAAGCCAACTGAATGATAAGGTCATGTTTTCAACCAATACCTATTCACAACTCCAACTGGAAATTTAAGGTATCAATAAAAATAGAAGAGTGTGGATTTTGTTTTGTTTTACCTTCTTTTAAATAATCATCATTACATTTGGAACCAAATTTCCACTCAGCCAAAGCTGACCTACCAGAAATATATAAAACATGAAGTTACTAAATTTGCCTATTGGTGGAAGTGATGGCTTTCGGAATGGCAAACAACATAGGACAATGCAAGAACCATTAACACTGCAATGGACTCTTAACTGAACAGGCCCTATGTATGCTGGGAGCGTCTACTTCATTTCAGAACAGACACATACAGCGGCACAATCCAAATTTGAATTCAAGGCCATAGCCAAGGTCACAGGCTCAGGGTCAGAGAAACCTACACTCAAGTGATCACTCTTACACTAAACTGTGACAAGATACAAACATCCTTTTAGCTTCTTTATTTATAATTTGGTGGCAATAATTACATCTACCTCATAGGAGCTCAAAGTTTTAAAAAAGATAATGTGTGTAAAATACAATCACAAAGTGCTAGCATATGCAATAGCAATAATAATAGTAATAATAATAACACTATCTTAACAAACCTGGCTCCTACATGAAAACCACCCTAATCAGTGTACTCTGACTCACCATCTGTTCATGAAACACTGAATGTATATTCACATCCAGACACAGCTTCTATTAAGGTATCTTACAGCTCTCTGATCAACTAGTAATTTTTCTAGTGAATTCAGGAAAAGGGCACTGAAAAAAATAAGGCTTTCACTTATAGAGAATTGAGCCCACACTCCCTCCACCCATGAAAATCTTGCTGGTGAAACCATGCTTCCATCACCATCCACACATCACCCTCCCAAACTGTGCAAGGCTTTTATTAAAGCACAGAGGCAGACAGACAAGATGGCTCACCTTGAAAGCAAACTCACCTTAAAAGCAAACTCTTCTACTCTCCAGAAATGATCTGGCTTGACCCCACTGCCACCTCCAAACTGACAGCCAAACTCTATAAGTGAGGAAGGCAAGCCCTCACTTCCAGAAGTTGAGTTACACTGTCAAAAACTAAAGGAATCCCTTCCATTCATGGTCATTCTAATAAGGCATGCGTGTCTGCTTCAAAAATATCTTATAAACCCATTAATAGAGGCAAGAGCTAAGTACAATATACTGAGAAACAATGTGACTTTACAAGGACAGGAGTGACCATAGGAGACAAAGCGCCACACCCTTTTTCCAGATAGCTCAACGGTAAAAGGTGTCTCTTATAAAGAAGTCTGCAATTCTAGAGAAATAGGTGGACACTTCTAACCCCCAACACCCACCCTCCAACACCACTGCATTATTTTTTACACAGATCATTTTCATTTTTAAGCCAATGGCCTGAGCATCCCCAACTACTACAACTAGCGAGGGGAGGAAGGGGGCGAGAAGAAACAAATACAAGTCAAGCATACTTGCTTCTAAGCCCATTTTCGAAGAGTTTCCTTCCCGCTTGTCTGCCTCTCACAGCTGGAGCCTCATACCTGGTGGAAACCAATGGTTAAGTAAAACCACTGATTTAAAAAGCCAACCAGGAAACTAACCATGACAAGTGGGAGCTGCCCTCCTCTCCCGAGCGTTGATTGGCTCTTGAGGTTTTACCGGTCCCCGTTCTGCCCACATAAGTGGCAGGTGTGGCTGTCAATCACAGAGGGACCTGACAATTCACCACTCGGAGAGTAAATTGCCTTTTATCCAGCAAAGGCAAGTAGCCGCCTAAAATCGATCTGCTCTTAACAGAGCAGACCCTCCCTCTCTGGAAAGGAGAACAGAGACCCTTAAGTACAAAATAAATAAAACCGGGCCGATCCGAGAGTTTATGAGCGCTGTTTTTATTATCCCGCACCAAAGCAGCCCTTACTTAATCTTCACTGTCCTAAGATGATGTTTTAAAGGCTCGGATGAAATTTAAAAATATATATATATATATATATATATATATATATATATATATATATATATATATATATATATATATATATATATATATATATATATATATATATATATATATATATATATATATATATAAGGTACAACCTTCTAAGTATCCCTTGTCTTGTATAATTCGGAGATGGGGAGGCGAGAAAAAGAATGCCGTTCAGTTTAATTTCACAGCGTATTCGTTTTCATACACTGCCACCCTCTACCCCTCCCCAGTAAAGCCGGCTTCATTTTCCCTGACACGGATTTTTTTTTTTTTAACACGCTCCCCTCGGAGCCCACCAAGGCAGCCAGGCACTCTACCCCCCTTGGGCTGGAGCTCCACCTTTCTCCACTTTGTTCCGCTTGGGGTTCCCCCAGACCCTTGCCCCTGCGCACACCCCACCCCTAGAGGCAAGGGGGGAAAGCCAGGCGAAAGAGGGGAGCTAGAGAGAAGAAAGGCGATGGCAGTGAGGGTGGCTGCCGGAGAGGGACTGCGGGAGGTGGCCGGGGCCGCCGGGGCGAGCGAGCGGCGCCCGCGCGCCAGTGCAAGCCGTGCACTTGTTCCAATCCCGGGGTTTCTACATCAAGGCAAATCCGCCCTTAGGCCGCCCTATCGTTTCCCCCGCCCCAGAAAGCCCCCGTGGAGGCGGATGGTTCACCCCTCGGTTCCCCGTGATAACGCATTGCAGCTCCCCACTAGTGAGGGGGACCCCGCACGAGGGATGCCCGGCATGGGCGCCCCGAGGGAGCCGGGTGCCCAGCGGCCCCGGCCCCGGCGTCGACGTCTCACCTTTCCGATGCTCGCCCCGGGGCCGTCCCACATGGATTTTTACAACCTCACGTCGCCCTGGCCCCGGGCGGCCGGGAGGAGCTGGAGCCGGCGCCGGAGCCGGAGCCCGAGCCCGAACGAGCAGAAGCGGGAGGAGGAGGTGGAGGAGGAGCGGGCGGGTAGGGAGGGACGGCACGGCTCGGAGAGCCGGGGCCGGGCGCGGGGCCAGGCGGGGCTGACGGCCGAGGGGGCGGCACCCGCCGCAGTCCCGAGACGCGCGCTCGCGAGGCGCTGCCAGGGCTGCGCTCCGCCGGGTCCCCCGCCCGGCCTCTCCGCGAGCTCGCCGGCTTGCCACGGCCCTGACTCACATTCCCAGCATTCCCGAGGAACCGCTGGGGGCGGGGGGCTGGGCTGGGACGCGGGCGCCTCCGCGGGGGGCAGCAGAGAGCCCGGCCCCGGGTGGCGGGGGTCTTCGAAGCGCCTCCTCCCGGGAGGCCGTCTCCACGCACCTGGTCCTCCTTCTCCTCTCCCCGACGCCCCTTCCCAGGTACCCCCCTTCAAAAGCTGCCAGGCACCCCTGGGACTAGTCAAGTGGCTTTGGCGACAGGGGCAGGGATGGCATTTGGTAGAAGAGATTGCAACTGTCTTTTAAGTTAAGCTTGGGGGGGTGGGCAGGGTCGAGGTTCCCATGCCCTGGCACCCTATTAACTTAATCTTCTTTAGGAAGGTGAAGGGATTTCATAAGATTTTTACGTTCTTGTTCTCCTAAGAAGAGAGAAGGGAAGATGTAAAAGGAAGCAAGAAAAATCATCATCATCTTCATCGTCAACATCATACTTGCCATTCATTGCATCCCTTCTCTGTGCCCTGCAATGTGTGTGCATCGTCCCACTTAAGGTAGAGGGATGGCATCTGAGTTCATTCATACACACATACACACACCTCAAGATAAACTGCAGCAGGAGTTGGATGTGTTTTTCATTGGAGAAAGCTTCCAGCCAACAAGTCTGAAGCCCCAGCCACTACCATTTTGTATTAGGGAGGGGACTCCAAACCTCACTGGAATCTCCAGATTTGGTCTCTCACTGAGTAGTCAATTTGCAGTGATTTCCATTTCCTTTCTGTCCTGATGAGTCTGCTGCCAGCTGTTTCAGTGGCCAGATCTAAATGTTTCCTGCTGGGAAGCTTGGGCAAATGAAGCTAAATCCATCCATGGGATGTCTAGATGAGCAGAGGTATGGAATCAGCATAATGACTATGGATGACTCCTTCCTTCCTCCTACGATGGGAATTCAAATATTAAATGGAGGAAGTAGGCTTTATCCAAATACCCTGTTCCTTAAGCCTTCCTTTTACACCTCTGGTGTTTATAGTTTTTCACGGACTCATGTTCCCTGAATGATTGTTGCCCTTACCGCTTTCTTTCTATCAGTCACAAGAAATCCACACTCATTTGATTGGCCCAGATGCTCCAAGCTGAAACCAAGCTACCCCTGTTGTGTTTAGTATCCTATGTACCTCCTTGACAGCCTCTGCTAAAAGGCATGGTAGGTAGGTAGGTAGATAGGTAGATAGATAGATAGATAGATAGATAGATAGATAGATAGATAGATAGATAGATAGATAGATATACCTTGTTGAGAGTCCTTTGAGAGATCCTAAAATCCCTTATCTTTTGAAATATGACCAATATTTATTGACTATCTCCTATGCGCACCACTCACATTTTTTCTACTACTCTCACAAAAACTCTGTAAGATGTTTCTGTCTTTCAGAAAAGTCAGATAACATACCCAGGTGAGAATACATTTAAATCTATACCTAAAACTCACGATTCTTGACCACCCATTCTCTTTTCCTTTGATTCATGATTAAACAGGAATCATTGGACTTCATAGGGACAACTTCTTATTTATATGCCTACATACATTTTTCCCCCAGAGAGAAGATCTATGGTTCTCAACAGATTTCTTTCACATTGGATCCTTGAAAAAGTTAAGAATAATCACTTTAAATAGAAAGCAATTTTATGTAGCAAAACAAGAACTGGAAGTTTTAGGAATCTTAGATTGTCTTTATCCTCTCTGGGACTTAGTTTTTTCTTATCTAAAAAATTTAAAAAGTGACCTAAAGGATTTTTTTAATGTATACTTATTTTGAACAAGAGAGAGCATGAGTCAGGAGGGGCAGAGAGGGAGGAGAGAGAGAATCCCAAGCAGGCTCTTCACTGTTAGGGCAGAGCCTGACATGGCCCTGGAACTTACAAACGGTGAGATCATGACCTGAGCCAAAATCAAGACTAGACGGTTAACTGGCTGAGCCACCAAGGTGCCCTTGACCTAAAGGACCTTAAGGTACAGTGCAGCAAGGGAGACAGGCAAAAAACCAGGCCATTACAATACCGTTTATGAACGGACAAAGCTCTGGGTGCTATAGGAGCATATAAGAAGGACAACCAATCTTTTCCCTGGAGTTCAGAAATGGCCTCCCAAGGAAATGTCATCAAATTTCCACCTTTCCTGTCTTACCCTCAGCCCAGAGCAGCAGCCTGTATACTCTGTGAATCCAACCGTAGGAGATCAAATCTTTAGAGAACACCTGTGCAGGTCGGGGGGGGGGGTGAGGGGGGCTGTCATAAGCTCTCTCCACAATATTTGAAACTGGGCCATTGGAATGAGTCAGCCAGTGGATACTGAATGATGAGCTTGTAGCCCAAATCAGAACTAGGGCACCAAAACCATGATGCCAAAGTCACTGAGAAATGAGCTCTAAGACCTTTGCCGATCTGCAGAAAGGAGAATAGATAGCTAGGTAGACAGAAATTCAGATTCCTAAAAGTCTAAAATATTTGACTATCTAACTGCTTACTTGATAATCCCAATGTGGGTATCTAACTGGCATCTCAATTTGATTTGCTCTAAACAGGACTCTGGGTTTTTATGTTCGAACTCTCTTGTCTCCCAAGGTCACTGATCAGGTAATAACACCCCCTTTATCCAGTTGCTCAGGTCCAAACCTAGAAGCGTCTGATTCCCCCTTTTGCTTATACCACACATCTACTCCATCAGCCAGTTTTGCCAGCTCTGCCCAGTGCCATATTAGAGCTTGAAGCAAAAAGAAACTGTAGACTCCTATATATTTTTTGAACCAAGTGGAAAAATTAATACAATCTCTACAATGAAAAAACACAACTATACCTAAAGCCCCATGTTCCCCAATATGTTCAGTCACCACTGCCAATCCTCATAATCCTGCCCAATAGATAGACACAATGGCCAAATGGCCCAGAAACTGAGCACTGGTTAGAAACAACTGTTCTTGTTGTGCAATGATATAGGGTCATAATACACAATAACAACCACATCTCTCTCTCTTTTATACATACATACAGCCAAGAAGTTGCAGGACTGAGATTCAAACCCATGTGTTGGTTCACAAACTGACCCCCTTGTGTGGAGGGGAAGGAGAGGCCAAAGAAAGAGGCAGACCACTCCAGATTGGTTGGTGGCAGATTTAGTAAGCAAGGGACCTTACATACAAGGCTTTTCTCCAGTGATTGCAAGATGAGCAAATCTTTGCACCTGCCCATCAGAATCTTAAAAGTTTATGTAGAGGCCTTAACTGCGTTCGGTTATGTATACTGTCCAAATAGTCTCAACACCTTACTCTCTCAAGGCTAAAGCCTTGAAACAGCTCCCACTGTGGGAACAGTGGGCAGAATGTACATTCTAAAGGCTGGGAAGCAGATAAAGAGCCTCAAATTACCCAGGTCCCGCTTATGGGTCAAATGCTGATCACATCCTCTCAATTACTTCCTCCAACATGAGGCAGCCTGGCTGCAGAATCAACAAGGCAAAATCAAATGGACTTGGTGAATGATTGGATATGGGACAAGAGTGAGGAGACAAGAATTCTCCCAGGAGTCTGGTTTGGGCAACTGGATAATGTGCCATTCACTAAGACTGGAAATAAAGGTGGGGGTGATACATGTTTATGGAAAATTTGTGAATAATTTATGGGTTCAGTTGGAGCTTTTTAAATTTGTGGTGCCAAGGACCTCATGGTGGAAATATCCAGAAGGTGACTCTCTCAGTGTGCTTTAAGTCAGATGAGAGAAATATGAAGACAGTGCTTGGAAGTCCTCACATTTGTTAATTAGGGCTATGGGCATGGCTCAGTAACCCAGAATAGTCATTAGCCATGGGAAGAATTTAGTTAGATGAGAAACAAAATCCCTAAACAACTCACAATTATTTGTCTTTAGGCATGAGGCCATTTGTACATGTCTCTTAACAGGGTAGGCTTAATTCAAGAAAAACATCATTGGGCTGCCATTAAAGAAAACAAAGATCCAATTAATTGACTCACTAGAAACACCACCACCACAGTTAATTGGATCAGAAATAATCACCTGACCCTTAGGAAGCCAACCTATTGGCTCAGCTAAGGCAATCTAAGTCAATTCTCTTTGCCAGGAATGCTTTAAGACCTTTGTAGCCCTAAGTATCATAGCAAGCATATCAAAATCCAGCACCATCAAAATGGCTTTTTTCCTGTGGAAATTTTTGAAAGTTTTTTGGCTTTCCTTTTAAAATTATTTGGCTAATTCATTTTATTCACTTGTAGCAATGATTTGTCCATAATCATAGAGCATACTCAAGAATTACTGTGAGATGAGAATGAAATCTAACTTACAATTATTTTCAAATGGAATGAAATGTTTGTAAATATGAAAAACCATAGTTATATTTTATAGACATTTATAATTAATCATTTATTAATTCCTCGCTTAAAGTTCCCTATGAATTTGTAATCTCAAGGTATGCAAGTCTTTCAGGGGCTTGCAAAAATGTTGGTTCAGTGTTCATATAATGTAAAATTACATCAATTGCTTTAATTCCTTAGTTTCCAATAATTTTCCATTTCTACAGTTCTGGCCACTCATAAAGTCTGGTGACCATTGTGGTCCTTGGATTCCATGAGAGGTCCCTGTGTCCTTCCAATAGATGCATACATTTCTTTTTTTCTGCCTCAGATAGCTTGAGCAAGTTTCTCTTCCTTGCAGCCACAATTACTCCCTGATTGGGAAAGCCATCTTTTTTAGGCTTAAACAATGCCCTTCATTCCAGTCCACTAGAATCCAAAGGTTGAATCTGGCCTAGCTACAGATTCCCCAAGGAAAACAAACCTGGGGGAAACTTCATAAGTAGATATTGTTATAATTATTGGGTATTCCTTATTCTGCTTCTGGAAAGATGTGGCAGATGGCCATGCCAAGCCCTGAGCCTGACCTGTGTCTGTTTCTTTATGGTGTTTTCCATGATCTACTGCCCATCCCCTATACCTCCCCTTCTTTCTGCATTCTCTGGCTTGGTTATTTAAAGGTAGTTCATTAGCACATTTTTAAATTATGCTACAAGCTGTAAAGTTAAAAGGACTTTTTACCACGCCTATTTTTCAAGAACAACTTCAAGGTGGAAAGTCCTCTTGGAATCCCCTAAGAAGAGAATTAACTACAGACACAGAGTTTAAAATCTTCAAAATGCTCCAGGCTCAAATATTCTTTTGGCGTCACTCAAATCCTGGTTCCTTTAGACTAGTGCTTTTTGCTACCAAAGCAGTTACATTCAAACACCACCACGTTCTCTTTCGAAAAAGGTCAAGGCATAATGGAGAGTTAAGCTATTCTAGAAACCCATGAAAATTTCTTACCTTGAATCCTATCCACATTTCCATCCATGCAGATGCTGAAAAGACCCAGCAAAACTTTTAAGGGAGCTAATAATGAGATTCATTACTGGAGAGAAAAATAATTTTTAAAATGGGGAAGAGGGTGCTGAAACATGAAAAATGTTTAAAATATCAATAACATAGCAAAGCCAACCTTTTTTTCTCTTTTCCTCCATAGTGGCAAAAGTTCAGCATTTAATAGTAATGTGTCTTCAGACTAGTTACTTATTTTGAGATTCAGTCTCCTTTTTTATACAATGGGAGTAGTTCGCAGTTTGTTCTGAATGTGGCTATGATAAGGATAAAATAAAACCATCCAAGAAAAATCCTTAAAAGACTCAAGGAATGGTGGCTTCCGTGCCCATAATGCTGATCGCATTAAGGAAAAGAGTAAAACTTACATTAACATTGTTAGGAGTTTTAAAGAAATCTGTGAAACTCTACACTAAATAGTCAGGACTTATATAAGGCAAGTGAGATACTAGCCTTGGGTGCAAAATTTAAGGAGGAACCAAAATCTCAGTACTCAAGGTAAATCATATTTTAATATAATATTTTTGGAAAACAATCAGCAAACTACAGCCCATGGCTGACTGCCTGTTTGTAAATAAAGTTTTATCAGAAATTTTAGGAACAAAAAAAAACCCGTAAAGGAAACAGAGAAAAAAGAGGCTGGAGCTTCAATTATAGAGATTTTATACTGTGGTGTTCCAAAAAAGAATTCTTACACTAGGACTTTCAACTAACAACCAACTTTCTGATGTGCTTCCTGTGCTGTGAGAATGTCTGTGCTCATCTATTATCCTTACAGCCTGAAGTCTCTCTGGGAAGGAGATAAAAACATCTCCCCT
Source organism: Proteles cristata cristata (assembly GCA_017311185.1). NCBI lineage: Eukaryota > Metazoa > Chordata > Mammalia > Carnivora > Hyaenidae > Proteles > Proteles cristata. The sequence goes on from JAESUZ010001506.1 coordinate 1,316,504, forward strand.
AAAGGTGGGTTCTTGTGGAGAGAATGGGTAACTAGACACCTAGAAATGCTTCTTAGGACCAAAATAGACTTGTTTACCCAACCTAACCAAGGATGCGAGGTCTCCAAAATAAGAGCTTTAGGCTACATGTTTGAAAAGTCACTGACAGAAGTGTCTGAATAAACACTCTGAGAACTCCATAAACATGAGTTGTTTCTTAGTAATAGGAGAATTGTTAATGTAAAATGAAGAGTGGAATCTGCAGTTATACTGCAAAGGTATAAGTGATGGGCCCATTAATCAACCTGCCTCAGGGCAGGAGCTGATGCTAGATAAAGGTAGAGCAGGGCCTGGACCCAGAAAACAGGAGAAGGTGCTAGTTTTCCTTCAACCATTAGGTATATATCCTACCACCTACAAAAATGGCTCAGATTACTGAATGTTCTATTGCCAAGCAATTCTTACAGACAGTAAAAAGCTTCATAACTGATGTTGCCAAAATTCATCCATTTCTTAAAACAGGCTTTGGGTCAGCTCTGAGAAACAAAGTTCTTTTCCAAACAAAAGCTTTCACTACACAATTAAATGAAAGGGAACTAATTTGCTTGGAGAAGAATAATAAAAGAAAACAAGCTATTTTGAATGATAAAAATATGTACCAAATTGGCAACAGCTTCAGAATGATGCTCCTGGGTTTGATTAATGAGATATATTGTCAAGTGAACAAACAAAAAGCGTACTGGCTTAGCACCTTTTCTGCTTGACTTTGTAATGAAAATCCTAAATTTTTTTTCAAAATTTTAAATTTAGCTTACAAAAGTAAGAGAAGTAGGTTGTAGAGTAAAATTCAAACATTTCAGGAAAAGTGAAAAATCTACCTTCAGAGACAAACCAACCACTTTAAAAAGCCTGGTGTATATTCCCTTGGATTTTTTAAATGTATATTTTAACAAAAATTGGGCCCAATTGTGTTTTTTTTCTTTCAGTATCCCTTACCTTCTCCTTTTAGCTTTAGACCTTGCCTTTCTGGCTTCAGAGATTTTCACATCACCTGCCCCACTGGCCACAGTGATTAGTCCAATGGCTAGACACATGACCACAGCCAGGCCAGGTGGAATCCTTCCTTGGGATTTTTCAACTGACACTCTGTTCTTAAATGAAGGAGCTCAATGAAGGTAATTACAGAGTTGGTAGCATCCATGCCTCCACTCACAGAAAAGCTGCAAACATGGAGAAGCGGACATAAGAGGCAGAGAGTCTTGGCCCTGATAACATTCAGGTCCCCAATTCCATTGCTGAGGACCCCAAAGTTCCCATCATGCCCAAAGCTCTTCTATGCAACATTGTCTTCAACTCTCTGAGCTACTCCAGCACCCTTCTAGTTCTTATGACTATGCTAGACCCATAGTAAGCTCTGTTTCTTATTAAAGATGTTTCCCATGGTTGTCTGCCACTTGCAACCCAAGGAGTCCTAATATATATATACACTTCCACAATTTGATTTTGTTCAGCTGAAACTGTGAACATAATGGACAAGTTCATGTCAGTGCATATTACCTTTTCCCTTTCAATGACTGAATCATTATCCATTGTATGGATGAATGTTTTTGACCTTCTTCCAGAGCCAGGAACATAAGACATTTTTAACAGTGATAAACACAAGATTCTCAACATCACTAATTTCAGAAAAATGCAAATCAAAGCCACAATATTTCCTCACACTAGTCAGAATGGCTAATATAAAAAAGATAAGAAATAACAAATGTTGGCAAGGAGGTGGAGAAAAGATAACCCTCGTGCACTGTTGTGAAAATGTTAATTGGTACAGCCACTATGAAAAACAGTATGGAGGTTCCTCAAAAAATTAAAAATGAAAGAAATATCATAAAACCTACTAAATTCTCTTCTGGGTATTTACCCAAAGAAAAAATACCAATTCAAAAAGATATATGCACCCCTTTTTTATTACAGCATTATTTACAATAGCCAAAATATGGAAGCATCCTAAGTGTCCATCAATAAATGAATGGATAAAGAAGATGTAATACACACACACACACACACACACACACACACACACACACACACAGGAATATTAGTCAGTCATAAAGAAGAATGAACTCTTGCCCATCATAACAACTTGGATGGATCTCGAGGCTCTTAGGTACGCTAAGTGAAATAATTCAGACAGAAAAAGACAAATACCATATGATTCCCCTTATATGTGGAATCTGAAAAACAACAGAAGTAGATTCACAAAGATCAAAACCAAACTGGTGGTTGCAAGGGAGAAGGAGATAGGCAAATAAGTAAATGGGATTAAAAGGTACAGACTTGCAGTTATAAAATAAATAAGTCACAAAGATGAAAACTACAGCATAGGGAATATAGTCAACAATATAATAACTCTGTATGGTGGTAGGCAGTGATTACACTTACCATGGTGCACAATGCATCATGTACATAATTGTTGAATCACAGTGTTATACACCTGAAACCAATATAATATTGCATGTCAACTATTTCAATAAAATAAGAATAAAAAATAAATTAAAATAAATAAATAAAAATTTAAAAATAAACTACTTTATAAATAAAATTGGGGAGTAGAAGAAGGATGGATGAAACAAAAGGGGCACAATGTCAATCAATGTTGAAGCTAAGTTCATTTTCACTATCTTCTCTACTTTAATGTATGCTAGAAATTTTGCAGAATTAATAGTTAAAAAGAGAGAGAGAAAAGAAAACAAAGAAAGAGGTAAATCTTGCTGAGAAGGTGATAATTGTAATGTAAATGAGAGGGAAGTACTGAAGAAGTGTGAGTAGCACCCATTCCCCAACCAGCCATACAGTACTCATCATACCTGCCTTAGGGAGAGTCCTCTGCAGAATTTATGATCATCTCTGCCACGCGACTAAGGACTATGACTTTTGCATCCCAAGTTTCTCCACCGCATCTTGTAGTAAACTCAAACTCATCCATCCATTCAAAGGGTCTTTAAAGCTCTGTTTGTCAGGAGAACTCAGCCAGTGACTTGAGAGGAGGCTATGTTTGCATTAGTTGTTAAGGCTTCACAACCTTAAGTACCACTACTATTGAGTTTGAATTTGACTAAAGATCTAACACTCATTGTTGCCACCATGCAGTTTCCAAGACGTGAAGCAACTGTAATAGACCTGAACTTGGGTTTTGTGGTCACACAATAACGGGGTCAAGTCCCAGTTCCTCCATTTATGAGCTGTGTGGTCCTAGGTAATTTATGTAATCCATCTAAGCCTATTTCTTCACTAGAAAAAAAGTGGGGGTGGTGGTGGTAGGAACAGATGATTAATAGTACTTGCCCTGTAGACAATTTCAAGAAATTAAATAGGAAATTGCATGGGGGCACCTGAGTGGTTCAATTGGTTGGGCATCAGACTTCAGCTCGGGTCATAATCTCCTGGTCCGTGGGTTCGACCTCCGTGTCAGGCTCTGTGTTGACAGCTCAGAGTGGAGCCTGCTTCAGATTCTGTCTCCCTCTCTCTCTGGCCCTCCGCTGCTCATGCTGTCTCTGTCTCTCTCTCAAAAATAAATAAAGATTAAACAAAAAAAATTTTAATGAAAAATAAATTACATGGAAAGTTTCTATGACTGTGCCAAACTCATAGTAAATGCTCAGTAAATGGGGACTAACATCATCTTCTTCATGATCCTACAGTGAATTCCATTGTTGGGTCTGTATGCAGCTTCCACTTTCTGAGTTTCTTTTTTTTTTTTTTTTAAATGTTTTTTTTTTTTTTTTTTCTAGAGAGAGAGAGACAGCGTGAGCAGGGGAGGGTCAGAGAGAGAGGGAGTCACAGACTGAAACAGGCTCCAGGCTCTGAGCTGGCAGTCAGCACAGAGCCCGACGAGGGCCTGAACCCACGAACCGCGAGATCATGACCTAAGCGAAAGTCGGACGCTTAACCGACTAAGCCACCCAGGCGCCCCGACTTTCTGAGTTTCTTAATTGCCAGTGTGACTTTCAAAAACTGTTCTTTCTAAACTTTCAGAACACACATAAAAAGCTGGGTGCTAGCCAGAACACATTTGGAAGCAAAAACAGTCCTAAAAATAAGAAAGGGATGCATGACTTTTTGTAATGTTGGGTTTTTCTTTAAAAGAAAAATTACACTGTGAGTAAAGATCAAAATTCATTCTTTCTATGACCTTGTTAAAAAACAGAGTTTGTTGGAACATCATGCATGTCAGATGTTGTTTAGAGTGGCATATGCCCTTCTCAGGACATTTTGAACATACAGTGTCTATCTGCATTTCTCTCTAGAGGGTATTTCAGGGCTGAAGAAGGAAGAATGGTCCTTCCCTGTAATACAACAGCCACAGTGTTCAGGTTTGCCCTGGATTATGTTCTGCAAAATACGAACAGGTACAAAAAGGATAATTTCCTAGAGCCATAAGACAAAGAGTTTGTGAAACAAAATTCAAGGTCCTTTCCCATATTGGTTTAAAGGCACCTCAGGAATTCAAACTAATATTCATAGAAAATCTACCATGGAAAACAGTACAACCTGATTTTTGATCTAGTTTAATGCCTTTCCAAAAATGGACTCCTTTTCACCGTTTCCTATGCTTAACACCTTCCTCTTTCACTACTCCACTCAGTTAACTCCCATTCAACTTTCAGTCTCAACTCAGATGGCATGTTCTCCAGAAGCTCTCCCTAAGCCATGTGTTAGGAGCCCATGCTACCAAATCTCATTGACCCCTGCAATTCTCTTTCATGGGTCTTATCATGACTAGAATGGAGTAACTGCTTGATTCACAGACCCAGCGCTGTCCACCCAGTGCTGTTCAGCACCTATATGTCCCAGTTCCATCAGGATAGGACCATATCTATGACATTGACACCAATGTCAGGCCTAGTATAAGTGATATAATAAGCATCTGAAAATTTAAGAATAAAATCTTTATTCTATGAATTTATACTATTTGGAAACTTGAAGAGTAGCTAATTTGCTAAGAAGCCTTCCTTAAGAGGGTCAGAAGACTGCCTTTATTCCAGGTAACCAAAAAACAAACAACCCCCCACCAAAAAAATGAGCTATTTGATGCTATGTCATCTACATTGTGTAAAATTAAGTCTTTATCAGTTTCAGGAAAGGAAGTGATAATTATTTTTTTAAATGTTTAGTTTTTAGAGCGAGAGAGACAGCATGAGCAGGAGAGGGTCAGAGAGAGAGGGAGACACAGAATCTGACGCAGGCTCCAGGTTCTGAGCTAGCTGTCAGCACAGAGCCCGATGCGGGGTTCAAACCCACAAACCGTGAGATCATGACCTGAGCCGAAGTCAGACGCTTAACCGACTGAGCCACCCAGGCGCCCCATGAAAGTGGTAATTATAACAATGAGCACTCATTGGATATGTAATTGGTTAGATCCAATTCCAAAAAGGAATTGACAGAAACTCAGATAAGATGAAGCCATGCCTTACCTCTCTGCTCAGACATTTATGAAAGTGAGGATTCCATAAAAAGGCCAAAGTGTTAAAGGATTGCTAGTGATACTGCTTACCTTCTCAAAGCACCTGCAATGTTAGGTTTTAGCACAATGTTGAAAGGAAGACAATTTTGAGACAGCATCCCCTTTTCAGAGCCTATCCTCTGCTTGAATCCTCCCTGTAAGACCAGACTCACTTATACCACAAAGTGGTCCATTCCATTTTCAAATGGTTCAAAAACTTAGGTCATTTCTTCCTATATTAAGACCAAAGTGTGTCTGGTTCTAATTTCACTCATCAGAACCAGAATAAATGGATATGTCAATAAATTTATGTTTACTAATTTGGAAAATGAGGCTTACCGCTGTATTTTAAAATATAATAAACCACTAAGTTTCTTCATGCTGTGTGTGAATTATGAGCAAGCATGTATATGTGTGAGTGTACATTATATGTTGCAGTTATATGTGTATAAATATAATTGTATTTTGTCACACTGATATAAGCAGTAGTGAATTTATAAGAATCTGGAGGGTGACTCCACTGTAGTTATTTTTATAGCCCTCTTTGTTAATTTTCAAAACTATTAAAAATCAAAATACCTAAATAAAGTAAACTTAATTATGGACTAAAGCCATAGTTCTGCCTCATTTTTAGTATAAGACAAGAGGTGGAAAAGTCAAATGTTTTCTCTGTTTTGCCAAAGCCCAAAACCTTCCTTTTTGGACAAGGAAATACTTACACCATAAAGAGTAATTCTTTAATTGCTTCTAATTAGAATAAATGGCCAATGTATGCTGGGTCTCAGGGAACATGACTAACACTTGCCTCACCTTGCAATGATTACAGATGAAGTGTGTGTGAGGGCGTGAAAATGGGGGGCATCGCCTCAACACCACCTCCTCCTCTGTCCTTATAGCTGAAATCAGGCACCCGCTAATATCAGAGTCTGGAGGCTCTTTCCAACAAGTGTGTGAAAATATTAGGGAAGCTCAGATACTGAGTCATTCTCAAAACAGATTTTGGGAAGAAATAGCTTGGTTGTTAGCAGTCTATGGCTTTGGAGAATAAGAGACACCCTAAGTTTCACCCAGGCTCTACCTCAAACTCAGCCTTGAGCAGACTCTCAGTAGAATGGGGATAACACCTCATATGGTTGTTATGAGGATTCCATAAGCTAATTCATAGAAATCTCTTAATACAGTGCCTGGCATAAACACTTGAAAGTCTTAAGTTACACAGACTTACAGGACCAGTCCCACACAGTGATTTAATTATCAACAGTAGAGCACCTATATGTTCTAGAAGCCCCCCACCAGATAAATCTGATGTGTAGTCAGGATTGAAAACCCCTAGACCTGTTTTGACCCAAACATTGACCACGACTGAGTGAGGGGTACCTGCTATACAAGACTGAGCTCGAGTGCCAAGTCAATTACATGCTTCAGAAGAAGGAATATTACATTTTCCCTAAAGAACTTTTGGCTTTGCATGAGGGTTTGGAGGCTTTGGTGGGGGGTGGAGATGTTGAGAAGGAGAGGAAGAAGGTCACACTAGTCTTGGACAAAGACTGAGATGGATAAGGACAACTTAAAGTCTGTCTTACATACTGGTTATGGCCTCCACCCACTGCCCAAGGAAGTCACATCTGAATTCTGTGCCAAGGAAGCCTCTAAGATAGAAATAATGGAAGCAATTCCATTGTGTAAGAGTTTGGAAGACCAGAGGGCTGAATCAAAGCTGATTCAAGGTCTAGGTGGCAAGGGACAAAACTCATAATAATAATGGTACAGCAGCCACCCTTAATAAACATATTCATGCCAAGAATTTTGCATGTCAATAACACTAGCTGATATCCATTGAGTGCTTACTATTTATTATGTATTAATCTAAGTCTTTACAAGCTTAATTTCATTTAACCTTCAGAGCAACACTCTGAAATATCTACCATTCTAGTTGCACTATAAAAGAAAAAGGAAGCTCAGAGAGGTGAGGTGACTGCCCAAGCTCACACATCTAGTATGATTAGGCTCTAACTGGGTAGTGTGCCTCCCAAGTCCAAGCTCCTAGCCAACCACTAGACAACTAAGACTCACCATCTAACACATTTGAGACAACTCCAGAATGTCCATCCCAGCCTTCAAATAAGCAATTGCTTCTTCAGAAGATGCTCCCCATACAGTCAGAAGATATAAATCTGTACTAGCCTCCTCAGAGTAAGCTGTAGCTGGGTGTTCCAATCTTAACCATCCAAGTAGCTCTGTCTACTCAGTCCACTTTGAAGAAAGGCAGGTGGCAATCTGTCAAAGCAAACACTGTAAAACATTTAAAAGACAGGAGGTGGGGAGCAGATGTAGTTTTGAGTGGGAAGAAAGGTTAAAGAACACATTTCTTCCATGATACTGGCTTCTAAAACATAAAATGACAAATGAACCTCTGCTTCTGGGCAATGGAAACTTCTCCCAGGTTATCAGCAATAATTGTGATGTTTTTTAGTATCTCTATGGTCCGTCATTGTCTCAATCCATTGATTTGAGAAAGCACATAATTAAGAGTAGATCTTCACAGCACCTCACCTCAAGGGGATGAAACATGTGCATGTCAGAAGTAAACCAGAGAAGACAATGAGATTTCTGCCTTGTCTCTCTGCCTTTAAGACTTGCCTTTTGACCTTAGGTAAGTAATTATACCATAGGGAGTTCATTAGAAGAAGCAGAAAACAGGATGGCTGACCCTCTCACATTGGAGGTCCACAGAGGAAGACCCAAAAATGAACAAATAAGGCTTTATTCTCTGTCACTGCATTTCATTATGGGGTAGGGCTGTTCCCTGTTGCAGAACATAGCCTCTGTGGCATTTATAAGCTCACTAGAAGCTGACGCTAAAGACTGCAGGTAGCACATTTTAGCTCTCTATTTGTTTGATTTATCCTCCTACTAACAACACTTTGAGGAACAGAGTGCTGATTTTATCCCCACTGATAAATAAGGAAACTGAGGCACAGGGCTTGCCTAGTTTTACATGGCTGAGACCAGCATTTTGACTTCTGACCTCTCCAATAAATTCAGAGCCAATCATGCTTATACAGAGATTGACTTAGAGCCTCTGTCTTGAACACTGTTTGACAGTAGGTATAATATGAGCCTTAAATAAGTGAAGATGCATAGGAAAGCTGTAGAGTTTGGAATGTGGAAGATTAAACACAGGATGATGCTAAAGCTGAACTCAAAGGACTCCCCTAATAATACTAGAATCAGCCTCCACTCAGTAAACCCTTGCTTTACATACATACGCTTCCTCTTTTAGCACTCACAATCCTGGGAGGTGGAATGTAGTATTCCCCATTTGCAAAATGAGGGGCCATGTCCCACAAAGTAATTCTTCCCATATCTTGGCATTTCTAACACCAAAGCCATGACTGCTCACCCACATACCACGCTGCCTTCTGTAACTAATGGACTGGGTGAAGAAAAGGCATTTCTTAAAAGTAATTCAGTGGTATAGATCTTAAAAATACATTATCCTAAGATTTTTGCATGCCAAGAAGAAAATAAGGCAAGTGTTTCTAAGGAACATTTAAATTATTTCTATGCTTCCCATTGCTATATATAGCATGGTGGAGTGGTTAAGCAGTCTGGCTGGCTTTGAATCAGGAAAACTTTTTTAAGCCTCAGTTTCTCCATTAGTGAAATGGGGATAATGTACCACCTCATAATGTTGCTGTGAGAATTCAGTGACAAACAGCATTTAGCACAGCTATTGTTACATGGTGGGCACTCATGAGAGACTGCTGCTAACACATAATAGTAACATAATGATATTGCCAATAATAAATAGGAGATAATTAATTGAAATAAGCAAAATATCCTGATTTTGGACTATAACTTTTTTAATTTTTAACTTTTGAAAGCTTTTATTTTATTTTATTTATATATTTTTTTACTTGTTACAAAAGATGGCATCATTTTATTTATTTTTTTAATTTATGTTTTTAATTTACATCCCATTTAGTTAGCATATAGTGCAACAATGAATTCAGGAGTAGTTTCCTTAATGTCCCTTGCCCATTTAGCCCATCCCTCCTCCCACAACCTCTCCAGTAAACCCCTGTTTGTTCTCCATATTTAAGAGTCTCTTATGTTTTGTAACCCTCCCTGTTTTTATATTATTTTTGCTTCCCTTCCTTTATGTTCATCTGTTTTGTGTCTTAAAGTCCTCATATGAGTGATGTCATGTGATATTTGTCTTTCTCTGACTGACTAATTTCGCTTAGCACAATACCCTCTAGTTCCATCCATGTAGTTGCAAATGGCAAGATTTCATTCTTTTTGATTGCTAAGTAATATATATATATATATATATATAATGTATACATATATATATGTATATATATATATATACCACATCTTCTTTACCCATTCATTCATTGATAGACATTTGGGCTCTTTGCATAGTGCTGCTATAAACATTGGGGTGCATGTGCCCCTTCAAAACAGAATACCTGTATCACTGGGATAAATACTGAGTAGTTCAATTCCTAGGCAATAGGCCAGTTTTATTTTTAATTTTTTAAGGAAACTCCATACTGTTTTTCAGAGTGGTTGCACCAGCTTGCATTCCCACCAGCAGTGCAAATAGATCCTCTTTCTCTGCATCCTCACCAACATCTGTTGTTGCCTGAGTTGTTAATGTTAGCCAATCTGACGGGTGTGAGGTGGTAAGTCATTGTTGTTTTGATTTGTATTTCCCTCATGATGAGTGACGTTGAACATTTTTTCATGGGTTGGTTGGCTATCTGGATGTCTTTGGAAAAGTTCTATTCACGTCTTTTGCCCATTTCTTCCCTGGATTATTTGTTTTATGGGTGTTGAGTTTGATAAGTTCTTTATAGATTTTGGATACTAACCCTTTATCTGATATGTAATTTGCAAATATCTTTTCCCATTCCACCAGTTGCCTTTTAGTTTTGCTGATTGTTTCCTTCCCTATGCAGAAGCTTTTTGTTTTGATGAGGTCCCAATAGTTCATTTTTGCTTTTGTTTCCCTTGCCTCTGGAGATGTGTTAAGTAAGAAGTTGCTGCAGCCAAGGTCAAAGCCAAGTTGTCCATTAGTAGCCAAGGTTTTTGCCTGCTTTCTCCTTGAGGATTTTGATGGCTTCCTGTCTTATGTTTAGGTCTTTCATCCATTTTGAGTTTATTTTTCTGTATGGTATAAAAAAGTGGTCCACCAAAAGTATACAGCCAACTAATCTTTGACAAAGCAGGAAAGAATATCCAATGGAAAAAAGACAGCCTTTTTAACAGATGGTGTTGGGAGAATTGGACAGCAACATGCAGAAGAATGAAACTAGATCATTTTCTCACACCGTGCACAAAAATAAACTCAAAATGGATCAAGGACCTGAACGTGAGACAGGAAACTATCAACACCCTAGAGGAGAAAGCAGGAAACAACCTCCTTGACCTCCACCGCAGCAACTTCTTACTTGACACATCCCCAAAAGCAAGGGAATCAAGAGCCAAAATAAACTGTTGGGACCTCATCAAGATTAAAAGCTTCTGCACAGCAAAGGAAACAACCCAGAAAATTAATAGGCACCAACGGAATGGGAAAAGATAGTTGCAAATGACATATCAGATAAAGGGTTGATATCCAGAATCTATAAGGAACTCACCAAACTACACGCCCGAAAAACAAACAACCCAGTGAAGAAATGGGCAGAAGATATGAACAGACAGTTCTCCAAAGAGGACATCCAGATGGCCAACAGACACATGAAACGATGCTCAGCATCACTTCTCATCAGGGAAATACAAATCAAAACCACACTGAGATACCACCTCACGCCAGTCAGAGTGGCTAAAATGAGCACATCAGAGAACTCTAGATGCTGGCGAGGATGTGGAGAAACGGGCACCCTCCTACACTGTTGGTGGGAATGTAAACTGGTGCAGCCCTTCTGGAAAACAGTGTGGAGGTTCCTAAGGAAACTAACAATAGAACTCCCCTAGGACCCAGCAATAGCACTGCTAGGAATTTACCCAAGGGATACAGAAATGCTGATGCATAGGAGCACATGTACCCCAATGTTCATAGCAGCACTCTCCACAATAGCTAAAACATGGAAAGAGCCTAAGTGTCCATCAACAGATGAATGGATCAAGAAGATGTGGTTTCTCTATACCATGGAATACTACATGGCAATGAGAAACAATGAAATCTGGCCATGTGTAGCAACATGGATGGACCTTGAGGGTGTTATGCTGAGCGAAATAAGTCAGGCAGAGAAGGACAAATATCATATGTGTGCATGTATAGGAGGATTAGGAGGAACTTAACAGAGGACCAAGGGGGAGAAGAAGGGGGTAATGGTGGGGGAAAGGGAGAGAGGCAAACCATGAGAGACTCTTGAATGCTGACAAAAACTGAGGACTGATGGATGTGGGGGGGAGGAGGGATGGGCATGGAGGAGGACACTTGTGGGGATGAGCACTGGGTGTTATGTGGAAACTAATTTGACAATAAACTATTTGTAAAATAAATAAATAAATAAATAAAAGTAAAAAAAAAAAGAAGGAAAATATCTGAAGTAAATATTACGATATTAAAAAAAAAAAAGTGATCCAGGTTCATTTTCTGCATGTTGCTGTCCAGTTTTCCCAACACCATTTACCAAAGAGACTGTCTTTATTTTATTGGATATTCTTTCCTGCTTTGTCAAAGATTAGTTGTCCATGTATTTGTGGGTCCATTTCTGGATTCTCTATTCTGTTCCATTGATCTGAGTGTCTGTTCTTGTGCCAGTACCATACTGTCTTAATGATTACAGCTTTGTAACCCATCTTGAAGTCTGGGATTATGATGCCTCCTGCTTTGGTTTTCTTTTTCAAGATTGCTTTGGTTATTTGGGGTCTTTTCTGGTTCCGTACAAATTTTAGGATTGTTTGTTCTAGCTATGTGAAGGATGCTGGTGTGATTTTGATAGGGATTGCATTGAATACGTAGATTGCTTTGCATAGTATTGACATTTTAACAATATTTGTTCTTCCTATCCAGGAGCATGGAATATTTTTCCTTTTTTTTTTTTTTTTGGTGTCTTCTTCAATTTCTTTCATAAGCTTTCTATAGTTTCAAGTGTATATATTTTTCACCTCTTTGGTTAAATTTATTCCTAGGTATTTGATGGGTTTTGGTGCAATTATAAATGGGATCAATTCCTTGATTTCTCTTTCTGTTGCTTCATTGGTGGCGTATAGGAATGCAACCAATTTCTGTGCATTGATTTTATATTCTGCCACTTTGCTGAATTCATCAATCAGTTCTAGCAGGTTTTTGGAGAAACTTTTGGGTTTTCCATTATAGAGTATCATGTCATCTGTGAAGAGTGAAAGTTTGACCTCCTCCTGACTGATTTGGATGCCTTTTGTTCCTTTGTGTTGTCTGGTTGCTGAGTCCATCTGGTCCAGTGTGTCATTCAAAAACATTGTTTCCTTGTTGATTTTCTGATTAGATAATCTGTCCATTGTTATTAGTGGGGTGTTGAAGTTCCCTGTTGAAGTGGGGTGCTGAAGTATTATCATTAATTAGTTTCTTTATGTTTGTGATTAATTGATTTATATATTTGGGTGTTTTCACATTTACAGAATAAATATTTACAATTGTAAGATCTTCTTGATGGGTAGACCCCTTAATTATGACATAATGCCCTCTTCATCTCTTGTGACAGTCTTTATTTTAAAGTCTATATTGTCTAATATAAGTATGGCTACTCCAGCTTTATTTTGTCAACCATTAGCATGATAGATGGTTCTCCACCCCCTTACTTTCAATCTGAAAGTAAGGTCTAAAGTGGGTCTCTTGTAAACAGCATATAGATGGATCTTGTCTTCTTATCCATTCTGTTACCCTATGTCTTTTGACTGGATCATTTAGTCCATTGACGTTTAAAGCAAGTACTGAAGATATGAATTTATTTCCATTATGTTTTTTGTAGAGTTGTAGTGTCTGGTAGTGTTCTCTGGTCCTTTCTAGTCTTTGTTGCTTTGGGTATTTATTTATTTATTTATTTATTTATTTATTTATCTATCAGAGTGATCTAGATGTAGTCTCCAGTTTGGGAATGTTAGTCAAAAGTCCTGCTGTATTGAGTGGCTTTTAATTAAATCCACTTTATTTTTATTTATTTATTTATTTACAGGACTAGTTCATTGGTCACAAACTCCTTTAATTTTTGTTTGGGAACTTTTAATATCTCCTTCTATTTTGAATGAGAGCCTTGCTGGATAAAGAATTCTTGGCTGCATATTTTTCCAATTTAGCATATTGAATATATCCTGCCTCCTTTCGGCCTGCCAAGTTTCTGTGGATATGTCTGCTGTAAACCTGATGTGTCTTCCCTTGCAGGTTGAGGAATTTTTTCCCTTGTTACTTTCATGATTGTTTCCTTGCATGACTATTTTGTGAATTTGACTATAAAATGCCTTGTTAATGGTCAGTTTTTGTTGAATCTATTGGGAGTCCTCTGTGCTTCCTGGATTTTGATGTCTGTGTCTTTCCCCAGGCTAGGAAACTTTTCTGCTATGATTTGCTCACATAACCCTTCTATCCCTTTTTCTCTCTCTTTATCTACTGGGACCCCTATGATTCTGATGTTGTTCCTTTATAATGAGTCACTGATTTCTCTAATTCTTAAATAGTGCTCTTTTACCTTGGGTTCTCTCTTTTTCTCTGCTTCATTATTCCCCATAAATTTGTCCTCTATATCACTGAATCGTTGCTCTTCCTCATCCATGCTTGCTGCCGTGGCATCCATTTGAGATTGCAGCTCGGTTATAGCATTTTTTATTTCATCCTGACTAGATTTTACTTCTTTTATCTCCACAGAAAAGGATTCTAATCTATATTCAACCCCAGCTAGTATTCATATTATCGTGATTCTAAATTTTAGTTCAGACACCCTGCTTGTATCTGTGTTGGTTAAGTCCGTGGCTGTCATTTCTTCTTGCTCTTTCTTTTGTGGTGAATTCCTTCGTTTTGTCATTTTGAAGGAAGAAAAGGAATTAATGAACTAAAAATAATTAAAATTAAAAAAATTTAAAAGACACACATACACAAATCAAATAAATGATGCTAGATCCTAGGTGTATTTTGGTCTGGGTATTGAAAGGAACTTGATAGATTAGAGAAAAAAAGGGAAAAAGAAAAAAAAAGGAAAATGTTTGAAAATTTGAAAAAATGAATACAATGAAACAGAATAAAAAGAAATGATGGAAATAAAATAAAATTTGAAAATATTACAAAAAGGTAAAAATATAGTAGAAAAAATTAAAGAAAAATATTTTTAATAAAAATTGAAAATAGAAATTTTTTTCTCTCTCTGTATTCAAGAAAAAGAATAGAAATGAAAAATTAAACATAAAAGAAAATTGAATAGATGGACCAGTGAACAGACTAAAATACAATTGAAATTACATCGTTTTCCCCTAGACTTCAAACTATGAGGCACTTTATAGTCCGTAAACTAAACCAGGTAGAGAGACTTGTGGTGCTCCTAAAGAGCAAAGTTGGCCCCGTTGGGCAGGACTTCGTGTAACGGCTCCTTTCTCTACTAGATGGTGCTGCTTAGTTTACTGAGGGGGATTGTGGTGCTTGTAGGTGTGTGCCATGTGCGGGAGGGGTGAAAATGGTGTCATCCATCTTCGCAGGCTCTAGTATTGGAACTTGGTTCTCTCCAATCAACAATTTCGAACCGTCCTTTTCTCCAGCTTCTATCCACTCCCCGCTTATACACTGTCCGTGACCAAGCCATCAGGTTTCCCGGCAGCATCTGCCTCTGAGTTGTATCTCAGATGCAGCCGTTTTCCCCAACCCCTTACTTCAGAGGGACTGCGGCTTTGACCCATTCTGCCCTTCTGTGGGAGGATCTTACCGAGCAATGGCCAGGTGCAGGCCACACCCAGGAATGTTCATGGAACCATGCTGCTGCCAAAGCCCAGAGACTGTGGCTGGGTCCCAGCCCACCCCAGAAAAAGTTCACACAATAGTGTAGCAGCAGCATGTCAGGGATTATGGAAAGTCACAACACACATCTGGCAGGAGGCTTCACCCTTAATGTCCTTGTTTCAGCACCAGTGAAAGTGGTTGTTCTCTGGGGTCCCCTGGGGCCTTTGCCTGTAGGGGCACCACACAGACTTTACCAAATGTTTTTCCAGCAGGGGAACTGCCTCTCCCTGTGTGGCCCAAGGATCCCCCGGACTTCACTCTGCTCCTGGGGATTCGCCCTTCTCACCAGAGCTCTACCAGGTATGGATCTGTGGAGTTTCACTCTGCCCTCCCCTTGTTTATAGAGTCTTAATGGAATTTAAACCTTCTCCTTTTTCCCTTTATAGTTCAGTCCCTGCAGCTGTTTCCACTTTTCCACTTTCTCTCTGGCTGCTTTTGGCGGGGGGAGACTTTTCCCTTACTGTGGTCCCCTTCCCCCATCTCTGTCCTCTCCCCATAGGCAAAAACTGCTCCCTGCCCTCTGAGGCTTCTCTCTTCCCCAGTTCACCACTCCGTGCTATGTACCTACTGGGTTCTGTGGTTCAGGTTGTGCAGACTGTTGTGTTAATCCTCAAATCAGTTTTCTTGGTGTGCAGGATGGTTTAGTGTTGATCTGGCTGTATTTCATGGACACAAGACACAAAAGAAGTCTATGCTGTTCTGCCATCTTGGCTCCTCCTGGACTATAACTTTTTATCTTCTTTCTTGCTAATAACTATTTCTTATTGATGGGTATTTTGTTGGTGTTTATTCCTAGAAGCTTAGATTTGTGACTTTGTTTGGTAGGGAGAGTTCTGGAATCATTATAGAGTGATGCTGCTTCTGGTTGGAAAACAGAAAGCTAGAATAGTAGCAACAACAGGGTGGAACGATGTGATTTATTAGTTCTTCTCCTATTGCAAAACTAGCAATGCAGATCCACCAGATGAGGACCATGCAGGAGATGCCAGGTTTTAAGAAAATTATATCGGAACATCCACCAGCTAGCATCCAAGTGTGCATGGGGGATGGCCTTTCTTGTTAAAGTTGAGAAACAGCAGTAATGGCAGTGCCAGGAGCATCCCCAAGTGTCTAAGTTCCCTCACTATGTGGGAAGAATCAGCAGCAGCTCCAGCTGGCTGGTTTCCTGTCGAGGCTCAATGCCATTGGAAATGTCCTGAATCCCCAAGACTTACTGATAGTCTTCAAGAAGCCAGACAGAAAAACTCTGCAATGTTTTGTCAATGTTAACTTCTCTGTAGCCATAGACCTTGCTGGCCTTGAGATCCCATTTTCATACCCATCATATTCATGACCTCAAGCAAGTTCTTGCCCTTTCTGAG
Organism: Proteles cristata cristata; assembly: GCA_017311185.1. Classification (NCBI taxonomy): domain Eukaryota; kingdom Metazoa; phylum Chordata; class Mammalia; order Carnivora; family Hyaenidae; genus Proteles; species Proteles cristata. Next base: position 1,333,323 of record JAESUZ010001506.1, read on the forward strand.
CCTTGATTTCCTCATCTGTAAATTGGTTATAATAACAGAAAAACCCAGATTTAGTTTAGAAAAAATGCGACTTTGAAAATAACATTGCAGTAGGTCCTGCCAATAAACTAATTGACACAATGTCACACAACATTGTGATTTAGACCCAAAACATCTTTTATAGCTGAGTCGCCTATAGAATTCTCTTTCTTTTTTTTTTTTAAATTTTTTAAATGTTTTATTTATTTCTAGGAGAGAGAGACAACTTGAGCAGGGGAGGGTCAGAGAGAGAGAGGGAGACACAGAATTGGAAACAGGCTCCAGGCTCTGAGCTGGCTGTCAGCACAGAGCCTGACGCAGGCCTTGAACCCACTAACCGTGAGATCATGACCTAAGCAAAAGTCAGACGCTTAACCAACTAAGCCACCCAGGCACCCCTAATTCTTTTTCAATAGATAATTTTCAATTGTAATTTTTTTTGCCAGTTTGTACACTCTGCTTCTAATTTATAGCAGTGTTTTTCCCAGGAGTCAAAGTGCATTCCATGAAATGCTAGTCCCATTAGATGCTCCTGGAAGAGAAACTAAACACTATTAACTTTTCTCAGAGATTCTCATTGCAAATTAGCAAATAAAATGTTCTTAGCAAGTAAAGTCCTGCAGTACAGAAACTTATCTGTATTTAATTCAGTGTTTCCTAGTTATTGGTCCATTGAATCCTTTTATCCTTTAACACTCATTTAAATCCCATAAGCTACTGTTCCAGGGAACATAAGTCAGGACAATAGTTCCCAAATTTTTATGTTCCTTAGAAACACTTGTAGAGCTTAATAAGACACAGATTTTTCAACCATGTCCCCAGAATTTCTGATCCAGTACGTCTGGGGTGGGGTCCAAACATGTGTATCTCTAACAAGTTTCTGGGTGATACCAACACTGCTGATTCAGGGACCATACTTTGAGAACCACTACTTTGACATTTGTAGAATTAAACTAAGTTTCAGTAACAACTCTGGGCAATCGATATCCATAGCAGTCACAGAATGTTAGATCTCAGATGGAACTTGTATTCACTTATCCAACCAATATTAATTGGGCACTAACTATTGCTAAGGCACTAAGGTGGGTTTCATGGGTTCAAGACCCACATTAGTCTCTTTGCTGACAGTGTGGATCCTGATTGGGATCCTCTCTCCCTCTCTCCCTGCCCTTTCCCAGCTTGTTCTCTCTCTTTTAAAAAAATAAATAAATTTTAAAAAAGAAAATTAAATAAAATATTTCAGCAAAGCCACTAGCATAATGACTGTCATACAGCATTTCAATGTGTACACAATTATCATCAACAGAATCTTAAGAGTTAGATCCTGATTTTAAGACCCCAGAGTAATACTGATCTTTTTTTTAGAACACTGATGAGAATTTCTTGTTCTGTTTCTTAAATAGGTTTTCTAGTTTTCTCTATTTAATTTTTTTAAGAAGAATCTTTATGAACATAAGTCTAGAAGTTTAAAAATGAGGGATGAAGCCTAAGTTACCTTAGAGCAACTGGTAATGCTTGCTGTTCCCTTTGGAAACAAGGCATCATGAAGTACTATCTTAATACTGTTAACATCTATTGAGTACTCCTGAAGCGTTAGGGCACTGGAAAAATCACATCACATACATTATGTCATTTAATCCTCCAGGGCCACCTACAAAGCAAGCATTCCCCAGTCCCCAAAGTTATTCCCCATTTTACAAAGAAGCAAACTAAGGGGGACATAGAGAAGGTAAGCCCTTTGCCCCACGGCAGAGTAAGAAGGCCTTTGCCCCCAGCACTAGGGCTCCCAAGAGCTCCACAATTTGTGTGCAATTTGCAAATGGAAGTACTTCTGTCACTTCCATCTGTGCCCTTGCTTGGGCAAATCGCCTTTCCTCTGCCCACTGCAAAAATCACATCAGATTATGCTCACCCAAAATAATATGGGTGTTTCATCCCTTAGGAGTTAGTCCTTTCAAGGATTTCTCTATTAATAATAAGAGTTGTAGGCTGATGCTGAGTCAGCATGTTGAGTCTTACTGGTATCCCTGTTTCTGTATGAATAACAGCATGTGCTGAGTAAGAGGTTTGGAGTTCCTTTAATTCCCTCCCTGTGGCTTTTGCCTCAAGAATTGGCTCACTCCGCTGTTGGGGCCTGATATGCCAGCACAACACAGCAGACTTCTTGGGTTGCAGGACTCTAATTTTTTTCAGTACCTTATGGTCTCTTTTGCCCTTGAACTACAGATATCGACTTTTCCCTTTAATGCACATTACCGCAAGAAATTCAAGGCCAAAGAAAAATGTTCCCCAAGGCCTACCTCCGTAGGAATTAGAATCAAGTAGGAAATGGGAGAGATTGTATGATTGTATATAGGCCACATTTGTTGCCACAAGTCCAGACTGCCTGACCATTGCAATTGGAATCGGAACAACTCCTGCACAGCTGGAGGGCTTATCTTGAGGAGACACAACACACTCAGAAACATCTGGATTTTTTTACTTTTTTGAAAAAAGTCTGAAGTTTGATGTCCAGAAGTCATAGTATTACATTTTTACACTTTGTATCCTAATTTTACTGACTAAAATAAAACATCTTTTGGGAGGAAGGATCATTGCATCAGTGCAGGTGATTATGTATTGGCTAAGAGCATATTAGTTTGCTAAATACCTATCATTTATCTTTTGTTCCAAAGTTTCCAGAAGTTTAAAATCAGATCCAACTGAAAGTGGATGCCTCTCTCAAGAAAGCGTAAATATCTTAATCCAAGAAAACAAAACCTTTAACCTTCTGAGTTATAAAAATCCTAGAAAGTGATAGAAGCTTATGTGCTACACTATCTGCATAAAAAAGAAAAAAAGAATTATTTATTTATGCATATTGAGGTTCAATTTAGCTTCATCAGTTCATCCCACATTGTCAAGAGTGTTTATCAAGCACTCTTCCTGAAAGGTCTCTGCCAGCTGGAGATTTCTCTGACCTAATATTCACAGAATTTTATATTTGGACAGGCTTTTTGAGGTCATTTCATCAAACACTTTCCTAGTGCAGAGCTTCACCCCTGACATTCCTGACAGATGGTTTGCAGATGCAGGTACTCTTCCAGCACCATCTCCCCTAGCAAGCATCCCTGACCTCCGTAAGAATTCACTGCTGCTCCCATTGAGTCCCTAGAACACATTGTGTATCACAAATGGTATTATTATATTGATCATCATAAGAGTTGCAACTTACTGAGCACCTACTATGCACCAGACAGTATAATATCTAATGTGATACAATAACCCTGCATAATAGACATGATCATACCCATATTTCACATAGGAAGTGGGGTAAACTTGCCATCTGATAACTTGTTCAAGGTCACAAAACTAGGAAGGGAAAGAGACATGTCAAGTATTAGAGGTCTTGAGCCTGTACCCCCACTTTCCCCTCCATGTCACCCCTCTTATATAATAGTTAATAGGTGATATTGAAGTTATTCTGTACTCACCTCTTCCCTCTTCATTGACTGTGAACTTTTTGAAGACCAATATGGTGTCACTTTTATTTCAATCTCCAGTCCCTATCACTGGACCCAGCACATATTAGGGTCTCAATAAGCATTACCTATTGAGTAGGCCACTTCCCTACCTCTGGTTCTCCAAAGCCTCAAACTCTGATTCTAGGTCACTTCCTTCCACTCAAATCACACTGATAGGGACTAATAATCAGGAAGCAAAGTACATCATTTTAATGTAGGTTAAAATTATTTAATCAAGTTATATTGATGAGAGCTCAAACTTGAAAGAGGTTCTATATGCAGAAAGGTGTGATTATGTGGACATGTGTGTTTAAAATTGTTTTGCTTTTTATATTTGTTGGTAGAAATAGAACACATTAAGTCCGTTGAAGTGGGAGAATGTGAGAATTCAGCCTAGCCAAGGAAGAGATATAATAAAGAAGAGTCTTTGGGCACCTGGGTGGCTCAGTTAGTTAAGTGTCTGACTTCAGCTCAGGTCATGATCTTAGTTTGTGGGTTTGAGCCCTGCATCACACTCTATGCTGACCGCTCAGAGCTTAGAGTCTGCTTTGTATTCTGTGCCTTCCTCCCTCTCTGCCCCTTCTCTCTCTCTCTCTCTCAAAAATAGATAAACATTAAAGAAGAGTCTATATTTTTTAAGTAACCTTGGAATTGCATAAGAGGGGGAGGTACAGATAAGGAGTTTGGGAGCAGTCCAAGCAGAAGGTAGAAGCTGAGATCATATGGAAAAGATTTGGGGCTGGGGAAAAAAAGGTGGGGAAATGAGAGCAATCACTCAAGAACTTGTAGGCACTTCTCATGTATTCTTGGAATTATCATCCCTGCATGAAAATCCCTTCATGTGACTGTGAAGCAACCAATCTTCCTTTTCTGGGTTGCTAACTATTGAGGCAACATATTGCCTTAATTGCTTTCCTCTTTTTTTGCCTCCCCCAAAGATGCTGAGTAGGAAGAGAATTAACATTCACCCCAAAAGGAGGCTACTACTGTTTCATCATGGAAAGGCTCTTTGTTTCTTCTACTTTGTGGCACCTAGAGAAGGTAGGACACTCCCTTCCACTGTACATTCAACACTATCTCTCTGTCTCTGTCTCTATCTCTATCTGCATCTATCTCACTAGCCCTTTACTTGTTCTAGCACTGGTTCCTTAAATGCCTTCCTCATTAATTTCTCTGTCAATGCCTTATTGATCTTTCATAGCATTCCTTTACTGGGAAGCCTTTACTAACTGCACTAGCTCACACTGACATCCTATTAGGGACTGAGCTCTCTTCCCCCCAATTCATATGTTAAAGCTCTAACCTCCAATGTGACTGTATTTACATACAGAGCATTTAAAGAGGTAATTAAGGTTAAATGAAGTCATAAGGATGGGGTCCTAATCCGATAGGACTGATGTCCTTGTAAGAAGAGGAAAAGACGCCAGGAGTGCAGCACACAGAAGAAAAGCCATGTGAGGACACAGAGAGAGGGTGGCCATTGGCAAGCCAAGGAGAGAGACCTCAGGAGAACCCTGCCAACACCTTGATCTCAGACTTCCAGCCTGCAGAAATGTGAGAAAATAAATTTATGTTGTTTAATACACCCAGTCTTCAGTATTTTGTTATGGCAGCCTGAGCAGCCTAAGACCCTTCCCTCTGGAAATTTTTGGCCTTCTATGTAGCCTACCTCTTTGGTAGTTTACACTGTCTTGTTTTCAGTCTTTATATCAGATTTAAGTCTATTCTATTTACTGCTCGGTTGTTCTCACATTACTTCATCAAAATGTGTCTTATCTCCCAAGCACATTATCAACTCATAGGGAAAAAATCAGATTATGTAAGCATCTTTCATTCTAAAAGACCTAGAGAGAAGGTATAGACTATGGGCACTCAACAAATCTAGCTTGCTTAAATAAGTGGTAATTAAAATACTTCTCTTAGTTACCAGCTATGTAACCTTGGATAAATTAATCCACAGTTTTCACAGCTGTAAATGGGCAATAATTTTTATTTTTTAAATAGAATTTTTCTGAGATTGCAGTGGGGATTAAATGAGATAAAACTGTTTGGCATATGGTAAGTGTTTCATTAAAAGAGAACTATTATCATTATTATTTTCTTTTGAAGCCACATCTGGGAAAATGAAAATGGTCTAACCCAGAAGACACAAAATCACTGCAGATTCAGTTCTCTCCAGGGGATAAAGAAATATATTCCTCTTGTCTTTTGCTTTTTCTTGTTTTGAGATGAGCCAGAAAGAATTTTACTGGTTGAAAGAGACAAATAATGGAACCCAGGTTCCCTTTTCTCTCCACTGGCACTCCAAAATGGAACTTTTTGCCTCAGTAATGTTTTCTAGTCCCATTGGTTGTTATGTTTCAGTTTAAATATCAATTTGACATGGCCAAAATATCAACTACAATATGCTCTATTTACAGAACACAGAAAATTTAAGGATGAAGAAATGTGAAAAGGTAAACTTACCAGTCCCTGAATGTGAAGGTCCTGATTTTTGCTTTAACTTTCTAATAATTCCCATGTCCTAAACATGATTCTGAACAGATTGTACAGAAAGACAGCTTAAATGTATTAAGATCTTATTAGAAAATTTCTAATTTCCCACATGCAGATGGGGATGTAATCTGTTATAGAATATCAGCCTTTGTGGTGATTCACTCCCCCAACTCCATTGACACAAGTCAGAAGAATTATTCTACAATTGTAAAATTTGCAAACCTGATAGATCTGAGGATTTAGATTGTTTTTTTATGAAGGATCTGTTGCAATATTCACCTTTAATTTTCAATCTTTCAAGGATTCCTTCTATGGCTAGTTCAGGAATCTTTCCAATATTAAACAGACTTCCCACTCTCCACTTCCTCACTGCCCCTCCCAAAGAGTTTAATCAATACTAATTGAACTTGGCATAAAATAGTTTATAAATTATTCTTATAAGTTGGCATGGACCCAAACCATGTTTTTCCAGATCCTTGGATTCAATAGAGTAGCACCTGAAACCTCACAGCCAAGAAGCCTTGGTGAGTGGTTGTACAGCCTTAGCTGTCTGTTACCATAACCCTTGCAGAATGGACATGTGAGTTGATCTATTGAGCTGCCAAGGGACTTTGGGGATTTGATTTTTGGTGAGTAATTTTTAGTATAATACCCATCTCACTTTCAAAAAGGTGTGTGATAAAGTTTCTTGCTGGGGACCAAAAAGGGGAAAGAAATACTAAAGAGAATCAGGTTTCCTAGGGCATTAAATACAAAACTTAAAATAATAAAATTTTAAAAAGATATAGACACAAAGAATAGAAATACACACTACCTCAATATTTTGGTTTAAATAATTCCTTTTTATTTTTTTAAAAGTATACAATGGCACATGCTCATTGTATGTATAAATAATAATATAAATATGTATCAAACAAGAAAAACATCCCTCACTTTCCCCTGGCATCCCAGTCTCTGAACAAAACCTATCATTAATATTTTAGTGTATGACCTTCTAGATTCCTCTATCCATACATATGCAGATTTCTTCACCTAAATAAATTACACTATGTATACCATTCTCTACTCTTGGTTTTTTAATCCAACAAAATGTTATGGTTCTCTTTTCTTGCCTATTCATATAAATCAACCTTCTTATGGTCTGTATATTAATTGCTGAACCATAATTTCACCTGTCTCCTGCCAATAACATTTAGGTTGGTTCCAACTTTTTACCATCAGAATCAATGCTATAATGTCTGTATGATTACAATATCAATATACTGAGTATTTGTTAATAGTTCTCTAGGTTAATTACTTAATGTGGAAACCATGCCAAAAAAAAATACTCATTGATATTTTGATAAGTTCTGCCAAATTGCCCTATAAAGTGCTGAAACAATTTAAATATTTTATTTTTAAGTAATCTCTACACCCAACATGGGACTCAGCTCACAACCCCAGGAACAAGAGTCACATGCTTTATACCAAATGAGCTGGTCAGGCTCCCCAAAGGCTGCAAAAATTTAAACTCTCAGAGCAGTATACATCCTTCACCAACTTTGAGCACTGTAGACAGTTTTCATTTTTACCTTATTTCCACATTTGTGTCTTTACAATGCAGGGCCTGGCTATCATTTACAAACTATGTGACAAAAGAGTTTAAAGTCTGAGCTCTTTAGGTTAAATAAAGACAATGAAATCTTACACACACACATACACACACACGTACACAAACACTTATCTTACTTTCCTAGTCCATATCTTCTCCTAACTATTTGAGAACTAGACAGGAATTCTTAGTCTTTTTTCCTAGGTGAAGCTTCCACTCCAAGTTTATGGGCTGCCAATCTCAACAGGATTCCTGATGGCAAAGAGTCCTCTCTTTTCTTGAGTGAGGAGCGTATTGAAATACAATCATTTGCCTACCCTTCCCTGACATGCTAGAGCTAATTCATGCTGGAATAAGAGAGAGAACTAAAGAATTTAGTGCAGTCCCATACTCTAGCCTAAAGCCCAACACGACTGACTTTCCTTCACAGAACTTGGTTGCGGAGCCTTCAAGAGGCTTTCTAAATGTGGCCCTGTCACTCTAGTGAGCTACCCATCCTACCCACTTCAGCACCTGGACAGCTCTCTCAGCACCACCTCTAGAGGGAGATCACAGTAAACAGTTTGTTGAGCCCTCTAGTGGCAGCTTTAGTTGTTGCACAACAGTCTTTTAGTTACTTAGGTAACACACAAAAGCATTACTGTTAAGCAGTAAGATCAAAGCATCTTAAGAATATAAAATGGGGGGCGCCTGAGTGGCTTAGTCGGTTAAGCGTCCGACTTTCGCTTGGGTCATGATCTCACGGTTCGTGGGTTCGAGCCCCGCGTCGGGCTCTGTGCTGACTGCCAGCTCAGAGCCTGGAGCCTGTTTCAGTCTGTGACTCCCTCTCTCTCTGACCCTCCCCTGCTCACGCTGTCTCTCTCTCTCTCCTAGAAACAAATAAAACATTAAAAAAAAGAATATAAAATGAATATTAATATAAATATGAAAATGAATATGAATATAAATATGAAAATGTCTATTACCCTGTTCACTCTTCCATTATCAAAGATAATCACTGATAATACACACCCATATACTTACCCACACTTCTTTGTGTGTGAACTGAATCAGTCTAGACCCATTTGCTTTTATTTTCAGCTAATACAATTCCTAGATTTTTTTAAATCTGTGTGTACATGAATATTCTCATATTCATGGAAAAAAGTATGAAGGAGAGGTTGAAAGTATATGTGCTGGCTACAGACTACTCATGAACCCTAACTCTACCATTTCCTAATTGTCTGACATTGGCCAAATCATTTAAGTTCTCTGTGTCTCAGTTCACTCATCTGTAGAGCAGGGATAATAAAAATTCATACCTTAGGGATGCCTGGGTGACTCAGTTGGTTAAGCATCCGACTTCAGCTCAGGTCATGATCTCAAGGTTTGTGAGTTCAAGCCCCACGTTGGGCTCTGTGCTGACAGCTCAGAGCTTGAAGACTGCTTCTGATTCTGTGTCTCCCTCTCTCTCTGCCCCTCCCCCCACTCACACAAACTTTCTCTCTCTCTCTCTCTCAAAAATAAACATTTTTTTTAAAATTTAAAAATTCATACCTTAGAGGGATTTTAGGGGAGATAAATGATAACATATAAGTAAACATTCAATAACTCTTAGCTACTATTATTATTACTACTACTATTAATTTCATATTAATTGGAACATAGAATTCCATAATATGGTTATATCATAAATTATGTAATGGCCCTTTAACCAAAGGATATTTCTGTTGTTTTCTAGTTGTCCTCTATTGCAAATGATGCTATAACAAACATTGCAGTATATATGTGTCTTTATGCTTACATGTACATGATTCTTTAAGATCTATTCCCAGTATGAGAGCGAAAACTTTTCAGTGAACCTCTAAAGTCTCTGAGAGTCCATGTCATTGATTGACTTGCACAGTGCTTCTGACCGAGGTTGAGGGTCAATTTCCCCTAGAGAATTGGTGTCAGTGGAGGCAGAAGAGCTATAAAGAAAAACAGGGCATGAACAGTGCATAGAAGAGACTGAGGATGATAGGTGGGGTACACTACTTTAGATGGGGTGGTTAACAAAGACTTCTCTGTATGAATGAAATTAGGAAAGGGATCTGAAAGAGGTGAAGAAAAAACCCTCAAAAACTAAACATAGCAAATAGTTTATAAATATGTGGGACCAGGAAACAGTCCTGACTTTCTGGTCCTTTCTTCCCATCCTCCAATGAAAGCAAACCTTGAATCCACCCCTCTACTCCTCCTACATACCTATACATTGTCTTTATTTATCTTGGAGTTCTTCTGCATCCACCTTCCCCTAACTTGAACATTATCATTTAGCTGGCATTACTTAATTTCTTGTGTTTCATAGTCCCCCAGCTTCTAACCAGAACAGGATCCTGCGTTGTGCATTCTGTGAGCACTCCAATGTTAACTGGCTGGGATGAGACTGCTGTTAAAATTAATCCCTAAGGTTGCTATGCAACACAGCCCTTGGTCACTGGAATACACTCTACTCAGTGACATGAGAACATGAAAGGGGAAGCATTCAAATGTGTATTCTATGGGTGTCAATATTCTGAACAAAATGAGTCCTTCACTAAGACCTTGGGCTTTAGTCAAAGGAAAGCTATTTTTTGCTGGAGCACTTTATTAGATGTGGGAGTTCATGTTTTTTGGTATGGGCCTAAAGGCATCCAAGGGCTTATGGAACTTATTTTGCTCTAATGTATTTTGTTCTGAGTTTCAATTGTACCAATTAGGCTGCTTTTGGCTGCAAGAAAGGGAAACCAAATTGCAGCTCGCTTAAAAATAAAGAAACTGTGGGGTGCCTGGGTGGCTCAGTCGGTTAAGCATCCGACTTCGGCTCAGGTCACGATCTCACGGTTTGTGGGTTCGAGCCCATGTCGGGCTCTGTGCTGACAGCTAACTCAGAGCCTGGAGCGTGTTTCAGATTCTGTGTCCCCTCTCTCTCTGACCCTCCCCTGCTCATGTTGTCTCTCTCTCAGAAATATTTTTTTTTAATTAAAAAAATTTTTTTAAATAAAGAAACTGTATAGCCTCATTAAACAAGTCCAGAGGGGGCTGACCCCAAGATGATTTATTCAGAAGTTAAATGGCATTATCAAGGATTCAGATTCTTTCTGTTTTTTGCTTCCTTACCCTCAGCAAAGCAGGGTGGCTCCTCAGGCTGGCTTCTCTCAGTCCTGAAATGGCATGCAGTTCCAGGCACCATTGCAGCTATGACAAAAAAGCGGACTGTGCCTTACAGTGTGTCTTGAGACCCAGGAAAATTCAGAAACCCTCTGGAATTTTCACTTATTATTGGCTAGAACTGATTCACATGTACATGTCTAAATCAACAAATGACAACAGAATGGGCCTACCAGTCCCATTCAGCACCCTTCAAGTATTGCTGGCATCTAGTGACATGGACATAGATTGGGCCCATTTCTCACAGAGGAAAGTAAACATTTATTTCATTTTTAAAATATAATTTATTGTCAATTGGCTTCCATACAATATCCAGTGCTCATCCCAACAAATGCACTCCACAATGCCCATCACCCATTTTCCCCTCTCCTCCACACCCCCCCATCAATTCTTGATTTGTTCTCTGTATTTAAGAGTCCTTTATGGTTTGCCTCACTCCCTCTCTGTTTGCAACTTTTCCCCCCTTTACCTCCCCCATGGTCTTTTGTTAAGTTTCTCAAGATCCACATATGAATGAAAACATATGGTATATGTCTTTCTCTGACTGACTTATTTCACTTAGCATAATACCCTCCAGCTCCATCCATGTTGCTGCAAATGGCATGGTTTCATTCTTTCTCATTGCCAAGTAGTATTCCATTGTATATATAACCCACATCTTCTTTACACATTCATCCATCCATGGACATTTGGGCTCCTTCCATACTTCGGCTATTGTTGAAAGTGCTGCTATAAACATTGGGGTACATGTGCCCCTATGCATCAGCATTTCTTTATCCTTTGATTAAATTTCTAGCAGTGCTATTGCTGGATCATAGGGGAGTTCTATTTTAATTTTTTTGAGGAATCTCCACATTGTTTTCCAGAGCAGCTGCACCAGTTTGCATTCCCACCAACAGTGCAAGAGGGTTCCTGTTTCTCCACACCCTGGCCAGTCTCCTGGTTTGTTCATTTTAGCCATTCTGGGAAGGTAGACATTTAAACCAAGTCAACATTATATTGGAAAAGAAAAGGGTGAAGATTGCTGGAGTTTGGGTACTATATTAGTTTATGAAAGCTGCTATAACAAAATACCACTGTCTGGGCAACTTAAAAACAATATAAATTTATTTTCTCACAATTCTGGAAGCTTGAAGTCCAATATCAAGTATCAGCAAGATCAGTTTCTTCTGAACCTTCTCTCCTTGGCTTGTATATGGCCATCTGCTCTATCCCTTTCTCATCTATGTCATCATATGGTGTTCCCTGTGAACATGTCTGTGTCCAGATTTCCACTTGTTTTTTTTAAAAATTTTTAAATGTTTATTTATTTTTGAGAGTGAGAGAGAGAGACAGAGAATGAGCAAGGGAGGGGCAGAGAGAGAGGGAGACACAGAATCTAAAGCAGTCTCCAGGCTCTGAGCTGTCAGCACAGTGCTTGAACCCATGAACCATGAGATCATAACCTGAGATGAAGTTGGATGCTCAACCAACTGAGCCACTCAGGCATCCCCCCACCCCAGATTTCTCCTTATGAGGATACCAGCCATATTAGATTAGGAACTCCCCCAATGACCTCTTTTTAACTTAATTATCTTTGTAAAGACTGTCTCCAAATGCAATCACATTCTGAGGTCCTGGGGGTTACGACCTCAATGTACGGATTTTGGGTGGGACACAATTCAGCCCATAACAGCTACCAACAATGACTGCCACTAGTTATTTGCAGAGTATACAGGAACCAAAAATAAGGAAATCCAAGTTACTCATGATCTCACTATCCTACTCATGATCTCACTATCCACAGGGCACACTCTATATATCCTTGCAAACTTCTGTTACACTGATGCACATACCGTAGACACATGTTGTTTTTACTGAAATGGCATCTAACTGTGCCTACTGTTTTCAGTCTGCTTTTTTGGCCTTACCATGTCTTAACATCTCTCCATGTCTACTCTATTTTTAACAGCTGCAGTGCATTCCACCATATGGATCTTATATTGCTGAGTACTTGAGAAATTTCCACTTTTTATTAGAAGAAACACTGCAGTGCACACCTTTATAGGTAGATCAGTTGCATTTCTAGCATTTCTTTAAGATCAATTTCTAGAAGTGGAATTTCTTACTTATTCTCTCCTGAAATGCTGACTCAAGAAGCCCTGGGCCTTTTAGTTGTCATGTCACTACAGTCACTGTCATTCTAGAGCTGAAAGATAGGCCAGAGAAAGCAGAGAAGGGAGCTCCTTCTCTTCTCCACAGGATTCTTTTAGCACCCAGAGAATGAGTGATCTACCATTAAGTCTTACACTCCATGATTTGCTTTATAATCAGTTGGCAGAAACATGACAAAAATGTATGTTTTAGGGGCAAGGAAGCAAAGGACTTCACATTCATGGGACTTCACACCCAGATCAGTCATAAAACCCTCCCTCAATAGTTTTAAGTGACAATTACAAATATCTCAGGACTATCTCCCATCTACCTCTCAGAAGTGAAAATTAAAATTAGTTTCTCATCATGCTTTTGTAAATTGGTATCTAAGTCTAAAAAGAAAATAAGATATATACAATATTCCCATGGAAGTTCCCCCATGCCAAGGATGTGATGTGAGCAGCAGAGTGGGGTTGAAGGCATACCAGACAGGATGTGGGGTCATCTCAGTCCCTGGCTTTGGCACTGTGCTTCCGTGAACAGGTTTGCTAACGTGTCACTGCAAACCACACCCACTACACTTGTGTCCCACAGCAATAAAAGTAATACCTGATGTAAAGAGGCTTTCTGGAAGGTTAAGACTCTACATCCCAATCAAGCTTATTTTCAAGCATTGAAAATAATTATAGAATAACGTTGTAAAATTACCAAGTCCTTTCTTAATAATTCCTATTTTAACCTTCTGATCAGTTCTTAAAGTAATTTTTGTAATAGGACTTTTTACCTCCACATAATCAAATGAGCCTTCTATTTGAAACTATCTACCACTCTCAAAATAATTTAAAAAACTGAATGTAAGCTCCATGAGGGTGTGGCCATTTATTTTCTTTTCTTTTCTTTCTTTCATTTTTGTTTGTTTGTTCACTACCTGTAGTATAATTGCTGTTTGATAAATATTGTGGAGAGAAAAAAATAATGGTTGGATGACTAACATTTGTTGCACACTTGCATGTGCCAGAAACAGTGCTAAGAGTAGTATATATATTATATCATAGTAATTCCATATGGAAGATGCTATTATTCCTCCATTTTACAGATCAACAAACTGAGGCTTAAAGAAGTTTTACATTTTTTTCCACTCAAACTGCTACTATGCAGCAGAGTTGGGATTACAATCATGTCTGAATTTTAAACCTGTGCTCTTAACTATGACACTGTGTAGAAGAAATTCAAAGTATCAGCAACTTCCAGTACCTTAACAGAAGATGATCCCAAAGAGAAACAATGGAACTGAATCTTTTGAGTGCCATCATCTTTTTCAAAGAGCACTATTAGAGTCATCCTCATTGATAATTTAGGCAATCCATCATTTTAGCCATTGCAACACAGCAGCAACCAACTGGTGGTCTATATTTATTTTGAAAGTAATCAAGGTTATAAGCCTAGTGTTTTTGAAATTTATTTGGAATGAATCAAAGGTCAAGGAAGCAGGTTATGTAGACAAGGCTGTAAGTATATTAGAGATATAGTTATAGGTACATGTGTACAACAGCAGTTTTCTCCACACAGTCAATCGTATTTATTGGGCATCTACAAAGGATCTGTTATTGACAAGACAGAGGAGAAGTTTAACACATAATTCTCTCTTTTAAAGAAGTTCGTTCTGTTTAGACAGTTAAAACAAACACACCTGAAACAACTCAAAGGTTAAAAAAAAAAATAGCATATATACTCAAGATGACATGTGGGCTCCACAAAACATTATTTAATCCTCTCAATCACCTGTAAGGAAGGGATTGTTGTCCCCAGTATGCTAATGAGGAGAGAAAGGCACAGAGAGGCTAGTGACCCAAGTCACACAGCTTGTATGTAGGAATGTCAGAGCTGTCCCCACATTCACCTGATTCGGAAGGTCATCCACTTAACCACCAGACTTCACTGGCTCCAAAGAAAGACACTGCTAGTGGTCAAAATCATCAGGAAACAGTAATGAAGAAATGGGACTTGAGCTTGACCTTGAAGGGCAAACAGGAGTTGGACAGGCAGACAGAAACAGACAAGACACCATAAGATGCCAAAAAGCATGCACAAAAGCCCAGAGGTGAGAATTAGCCTAACACAGAGGGCAAGGGAACAGGGAGGTAGGACTACCTGACTGATGGGAAGAAGTGAGAAATGAGTAGGAAGTAAGGGCAGATTATGAGAAGTCTTGAATTCAGGTGAGGCAGGAAAGGGTGAGGGAAGAGTCTGAGTATGTTGTGCTATGCAGATGGGAAGATGTTTGAGCATGGATGCAATATCAAAAGTCAGTTAGGCCAGTGGCTCTTAACAAAGATGCCTTTACCTTCCAGGGGAGACATGGCAATGTCTGGAGACATTTTTGGTTGTCACAACTGGAGAAGGTGCTACCTGTATCTAGTAGGTTGAGGACAGGGATGCTGTTAAACACAATACAATGCAAAGAACAGCCTCCCCGCCCTGCCCCCCAACAAAGGAGTATCCACCCAAACTGTCACTGTGCCAAAGTTGAGAAACACTAGTTTGGCAGATAGTGTGGTGATAGCTGTCAAGATGCAACAGAGGGAAGAAGATGGAAGGAAACAGCCCAGAGAAGCACTCATTCAGGGAGACAGAAGAGAGACCAGGTTTAGGGGGGTGGAGGCAGGATGATTAGGAAACAGCAAACCCTCCAAGTAGTTCAAAAGAAAAAGAAGGATGCAATCTGTAATTCCTCTTACAGGTAGTTTTCCACAGAATGTGGGAAAACTAAGTTTAAGACTTTTTTATTTTGAATCATCTAAGGGCACCTTATTTTATGATTGAAAACTTGTAAATGACATACAACTGCAAGAAAATTGCCACCATGAGGGTGTAGGGCACAGAGCTCTAACTGTAGCAGTAACATTTTCATTCTTTTTTTAAAGCAAAAGCTGAAGCAAATTTGACAAAATGTTAACATCTGTTAAATTTGGATGGTGGGTACATGAGTATCTGTTATATTATTCTCTGTACCTTATGTATACTTGAAAATTTTCATGATTAACAAAAAACAGGATGGAGGAAGGAAGAAAAAAGTCTTGGAGCCGCAGCTGATAATTGTCATTAGAATTTGTATCAGTATTTATTAGTATCATTTTTAAGTTTATTTATTTGAGAGAGAAGGAGAGAGCACAAGCACAAATAGGGGAGGAACAGAGAGAGAGGAAGAGAGAGAGAGAATCCCAAGCAGGCTCTACACTGTTATCACAGAGCCCAATGTGGGGCTCAAACTCATAAACCATGAGATCATGACCTGAGCTAAAATCAGGAGTGGGACGCTTAACTGACTGAGCTGCCCAAGCACTCTCCTGTCATTTTGTTTAATGTTTATTTTATTTTTGGGAGATAGAGCGTGAGCAGGGGAGGAGCAGAGAGAGAGGATCCAAAGCAGGCTCAGGGCTTGAACCTAGTAACCATGAGATCATGACCTGAGTCGAAGTTGGAAGCTCAACTGACTAAGCCATCCAGATGCCCTCTCAATGTCATTAAAAAAAAAAAAAGTTTTAAATGTTTTTTATTTATTTCTGAGAGAGAGAGAGAGACAGCGTGAGCAGGGGAGGGTCAGAGAGAGAGGGAAATACAGAATCTAAGACAGGCTCCAGGCTCTGAGCTAGCAGTCAGCACAGAGCCCGACGTGGGGCTCAAACCCATGAACCATGAGATCATGACCTGAGTCAAAGTCGGATGCTTAACCAACTGAGCCCCCCAGGTGCCCCCAATGTCATTTTTTATTTATGGAAGTTATATGTGAATATGTGTACATTGTCAAAACTGTCCAAGAATAAATAAAATAAAATAATAAAATAAAACCCAGACATTGTTCTTTCCTTTTTCCTCATTGCTTCTCTTTTCTCCTTAGCTAACCACTGCTAAATGTTAATGTGTATGTATACATCTAGACCTTTTTCTATGCATTTATAGAAAGAAGAGGAGGGAGGTTGAGAGGCAGGGATGGAGAGAGATATGTGGTTTCTAGATACAGATATAGATTTGTAGATCTTTCCTATCCATCTGTCTTATGTGGGACCACATCACTCTTATAACATGCTGGAACATAATAACTTGGTGCTCACTTGTAAGGATTTCTATAGGGAAAATTCCTAAAAATAGAACTTCTGGATCAAATGGTAAGCATATTTCTAATTGTGGTATAGAGCGAGACCACTCCCTCCGAACAGTGTACGAGCTACCCATTTCCCCAAACCCTCACTGATGCTATATGCAATCAACCTTTCGAAGCTTTGCCATATTTATCAAAACTGCATGTAGGAATCTATGTGAAGTGATGAATGTCCATTGCAGTGTTGGTGGGGAAAATGCTGTAAAATATTTCCACAATAGGAAACATTTAAATAGACTGTGGTGTATCTGCACAATGAAATTCTATGCAGCTTTCAAAAAAATAATAAGAAACTCTCTAGGGACTCATAGGAGAAGCTCTTGAAAGGTAGAGGAACAGTGCAATGTACAGAGAAGCGTAGACAGTGGCTGAACATCTGTGCATGAGGTGTGGTGATGGATATACATATTTTCCTGTATGTGCACTAAAGATCTCTGGAGAATGACACAGGACGCTGATGACATCGGTTGCACTGGGAGAAAAGACACTAGATGTCTGGGAGAAAGAGCCGGAAAGGAAACTTTCACTGTACATTTTTTTTTAATATTTTATTTATTTTTGAGAGAGAGAGAGAGATAGCATGAACCAGGGATGGTCAGAGATAGAGGGAGACACAGAATCTGAAGCAGGTTCCAGGCTCTGAATTAGCTGTCAGCACAGAGCCTGATGCGGGGCTCGAACCCACAAACCGTGAGATCATGACCTGAGCTGAAGTCGGATGCTTAACCGACTGAG
Source organism: Proteles cristata cristata (assembly GCA_017311185.1). Taxonomy (NCBI): domain Eukaryota; kingdom Metazoa; phylum Chordata; class Mammalia; order Carnivora; family Hyaenidae; genus Proteles; species Proteles cristata. The sequence goes on from JAESUZ010001506.1 coordinate 1,351,129, forward strand.
CCACCCAGGCACCCCCACTGTACATTTTTATACCCTTTTTCATTTTTATCTTTGAACTCTGTACTACCTACCGAAATAATTTATACAGTTTTAATTAAAATATTAAAAATTTGTCAGATAATCAGTGAAAAGTATGCTTGTTGCTGCTTTACAGTGCAGTTTCCTAACTGCTAGTGAAATTGAGCTTATCTATGTCTTTTATAGACACCCATACTGGCTTTTCTGTGAATTTCCTGCTTATAACTCTGTCACATTTTGCTGTTGACTTGTTTACCCCCCAAATGATTGTAGTTCTTTGTATATCGGGGACTTTTCTTTTACAGTTTTATTGAAGTATATTTTACATACCATAAAATTCACCAAGTGTGAGTACATAATTCAATGATTTTAAGCAAATTTATAAAGTTGTACAACCGTTTCCATAGATCAAGGATATTAATCCATTGTTACAGATTTCCTTGATGCTTCTTGATTACATAATCCTTTGCAAATGTTAAGTAGAGAAAAAATGTTCTCCCAATCTGATGTTTATCTTTTAGTTTAGACTCTGATATGGATATTTTAAAATTTATCTAGTTAAATTTGAATATAGAAAAATAAAAAGAGACAAAACAAGGAGAAAATACCAGTCATATACTGGGTCTCAGGAAGAAAAAGGCCATTATCCAAGCAGGCTATACATGCAACTTATCCAGTTCATGAATACTTTAAAACAAAAAAAGCCATATACCTAAAATAGTACCTTGGAGCTACCTGTAAAAAAGGGGCTTTTCAATCAGAAGTACAACATCCGAGGGTCGCCTGGGTGGCTTAGCCGGTTAAGCGTCCTACTTTCGCTTAGGTCATGATCTCGTGGTTCATGGGTTCGAGCCCCGCGTCGGGCTCTGTGCTGACTGCCAGCTCAGAGCCTGGAGCCTGTTTCAGTCTGTGACTCCCTCTCTCTGTAACCCTCCCCTGCTCACGCTGTCTCTCTCTCTCTCTCTCTCTCCTAGAAATAAATAAAACATTAAAAAAAAAAGAAAAGAAGTACAACATCCGCTCCGCCCCACCCCCGCCCGCCTCCAATAAAGATCCACCTGGGAAGGATGGGTGTTTTCTGCTCAATGACAGCTGAGTCTCCTGTAAACTGCATCAACTTCAGAATTTTAAAAATGACTGAGGCTAACATTACTGACCTTCTTTGTATAGTGAGCACTTCACAATTAGTGTCTCACTTAATTCTCACAGCATCAGCAATATAGTACTGTTGTTACTGTGGATTTACAGATGGTGAACCTGAGACCCAAAAAGTGGAGTAGCTTCCCCAATGTCACACAACTAGGAGGTTACAAGGATTCGCACCCAGGTCTCTTAGCCTTCAGAGTTCAGCTTTGAATGCTACTGTATCCCAAGACAGAAATGCTATTAAATAGCTCTTTAAGGGGTGCCTGTGTGGCTCAGTTGGTTAAGCATCTGTCTTCAGCTCAGGTCATGATCTCATGGCTTGTGAGTTCGAGCCCCGCGTAGGGCTCTGTGCTGACAGCTCAGAACCTGGAGCCTGCTTTGGATTCTGTGTCTCCCTCTCTCTCTCTGACCCTCCCCCACTCATGCTCTGTCTCTCAAAACTGAATAAATGTTAAAAAAATAAAAAAAATAAATAGCTCTTTAAAAACTTAAATCTCTCACTCATACGTGGATCTTGAAAAACTTAACAGAAGACCATGGGGGAAGGGAAGGGGAAAAAATAGTTAAAAGCAGAGAGGGAGGGAGGCAAACCATAAGAGACTCTTAAATACAGATCAAACAGAGTGGATGGGATGGTGGGGCAGTGGTGATGGGCATTGAGGAGGGCACTTGTTGGGATGAGCACTGGGTGATATATGTAAGTAACGAACCACAGGAATCATCCCCAAAAACCAAGAATGCACTTTACACATTGCATGCTAACTAATTTGACAATATATATATTAAAAAATAATATATTAAAAAATATTAAAAAAGAAAAACACCTTAAATCTCCTATTTTTAGATCATTTCTTTTCTTGGATGTACATACACATCATTTTTCAACAATCGGTGTGTGTGTGTGTGTGTGTGTGTCTGTCTGTCTTCTTTTTTACTTTCTTTATAATAGATGTTTTTAGATTGTCTAAATAACTCTAAATGTGACTGTCCTACTCTGCCATTTAGACCTTCCTCTATCCAAATGGATTTTTAAAGCAAATTTTACTTTTCAGCCTAGCTAGAATTTTTTTTATATTTTAAAATCATGGGAAAATGATAAGTTTCGCCTGCTGCCCGACTTTCTCTCCCTGTGGAGTCAGATGCAAGTATTTAGACTGCTTTCCTACGGGTGAGCAAATACAGATAAAATTTCTTTGTTGACATACCATTTTGGTAATGATAATTTCCTATCTGAATTTTCATCTTTGAAATTCTAAAGGGAACTAGAAAGCAGTTCCATTTAATAAACAATGTTTGCATAGTCTTCCTTGCTAAGACTCCACTGGAGGCAAGTCTAAGCCTAAATTGGATTTTAAAAGTAACTTCCACTTAAAGAGATCTCTTACTAAGAGCATCCAGAATTTCAAGAGTCACACGAAAGAGTGACCATCTCTCCCAGCAAGACACCCTCCCTCTCTCTGAAAGATACCATCTCTCCCTGAATCCAAAGCTTGTCTATTTTCTAAGCAATGCATCCATTCTGAATAATTTCTTATGATCTGTGTACTCTACCACCATGGCAGTTAAAGAGGTGGTAAGTTGATTTGAGCTGGGCAATGCAAGCAGCGACAGGCAGCTTATATCTAGTCTAGAGAATAAAAATGAGTAGATTCAGATTCACTGGTAATTTATCTCAAATCCAGATTGCCTTCTTATACAGGCGTTGCCAGATAAAATTCATGCCAGCTACTGCATGGGAGTTATGTTGCTTTATTTAAGTATTCATACAGCAGTCAATAGCTGACACATTCATTGATCTTTTAGAATAGAAGCTCTCCCAAAAGGACGCTTGAAACATAAACGTATTACCAAACTAGATGAAAGGATAATTTTTCAAAAACTTCAGCAATTTACGTTTCAGTGGCCAAAATGACTATTATTTGAGTTGCCAACCCCTTTTTATATGTTTCTGTTATCAACTGTAGACCAGGTATTGTTATTCATATCTTAGAAATGAGAACACAGTCCACACACAGAGAGAGGCTGCATTGCCCAAAGGCACACAGCTGATCACACGCTGCATAACTCTAGCTATTTGGCACCAATTCCTAGGCTATTTTTATGCCCACCAGGCTTATTAACCCTTTTTCCAAGTTCAGCAGATTCATCAGTGACTTCACAAACTTTATGTTCATTTAGGTCTTCATCTTTCTAGCAAGGAGGAACCAGACTCCTTCAATAATTTCATTCCAGGCCATTTGTCATCAAGCTAAAAAATAACTCTCCTTCAAAAAAGAACTATGTTGATATGTCTACTAATCACTGCTGCCCTGGTTTGCAGATCTTGGCTGTATTCAATGTCCAGTTGCAGAAAAGGAACTTCCTCCAGAAGAGGAACTTCAGATCTTGCACTACAGTTTTTTAGAACAGGAATGAAAATTATCCAGGACATGTGCTATTCCCCCACCTCTAACAGGCAAGGAAAAAAAAATCCATCACGTGTGGTAGCCTTCCCTAGAGGGTTCAGGCTTGGCCTCAGAATCCTTCTCAATCTGACACTTCAGGCAAACCGATCAATTAAAATCAGCAAGTGAGATGAAATCCATTTGCCATCCATTTGCCATCACCAGTACCAGAAAATCTCCTGTAAGCTTACAAGATGCAGAAATCTTTCGTAATTAGTAAAATGTTTGAGATACCAAAAAGTATCCCAAAATGATAACTTCTAAGTATATGCATCCAGAATTCAAACTGTCTTATGTAAATCAAAATGTAACCTAGAATCAACAAGATTTTGTAATTAAATCAGAGCACTGGCCAAATAGGCATTGATGTCAACTTTAAACGTAATCATAGAAGCATCTGGTACTACTTCCCCAAAACACTGTGGTTGCTGGGCACCCAAATTCCTTGTTTGCTTTTATTGGGACAATAAGGGTTGGGTCTTTAGTATATCAAATGTAATTCCCAATTGACTAATTAAAGGGGCTATAAAAATGATCTGACTAGAATCCAAGGAGATTTAATTTTCTCTTCTCTTTCCCAAAGAAGCTTTTTTTATGTTTATTCATTCACGTAAAAAATACTTACTGAGTACCACCTCTGCCTGCCAGTGCTTGGTGCTGGGGATGTCAACGAGACCGTGGCAGAAGGGATCTCTCTCCTCCCATAGTTGTGCTCCCCGTGGCAGCAGCCCCACCTGTGGGCAGTTCAGTTGGATGGGTGAAGGGAGGAGGCCCAAGCCTCTAGCCTTACTTGTTATAGATGCTGCTCTCGACAGAGCCCAAAGCCTCCTGACACCTCTTTTGGAACCACATGGAGCATTTAACAGCCAACCTGATATACCTCAAGACACACACACACACACACACACACACAACACACACACACACACACAATCCCAAAGCACAAGTGTGGTCTTCCAAGTTTTGGGAAAAGCTGCTTTGTTTCATGGAGAGCTCCAATATCATTCCTTGAAAGAATTATTCACTATAAATAGAAGGTTACTAATCCATATCCAAATTTTGGGAGAACCTGTCCTCTCCCTACTGTCTCCACTTTATTTTAAAGAAAAGGAAATGAAAATTAGGAGAAGTGGGCATATATATTAAAGGTAGGAAGAAGTTAGAGAAATAAATACTATGTATTCATTCCCAAATATAAAATGTGAATTCTCCTTTTGAACTCTCCAACATGGTTAGGCATAGTTTTATGACTTGGATATTTGAAATAGTTGAATATTCAAGCTATAAATTTTCTTTTAAATTAACATAACACTAGAATATGATCCTCATTAGAGCACAAACTCCACACAGGTAGGGGTTGCCCCCTTCCCTGGCATCCAGCACAGCACCTGGCACAGAGTAGGTACTTGATAAATGATTAAGGAATGAATAAATGACTAAGCAGAGAGCTGATTAGGAGACCAGTGGATCATAATTACAGGATTCTATTTTCTGTCTTTATCATTTCCATTTTGCTTTTATATCTTTTTTTAAAGTTTGTATTTAAATTCCAGTTAGTTAACATACAGTGTGATATTAGTTTTAGGTGTATAATATATCTGATTTTAAATTGCATTACAGCAGTACTAGCTACAACATACTGTGTGGGCATTACTGAGCTTAGGAAATTTTCTTCTTTACATATTCTAGTGCTTTGATCTGGAAAACAAAACAAAACAAAGCATCTTAAGTGCAGCTTTGAAGGATGCCATAACCTTGAAAATAAATTTTAACATATTGGTTTCACATTTCAGATCTACAATAAATAAAAGACTCAGTTTAGAAGATGTAGTCTAATCTAGGAGACTAGGATGGAACAGTATATTTTGACCAAACCCTGGGTACTAGCCCAAAAGGCAAATGGATTCTGGCCACTTCTCTCCCAACACATTGACCCCCAGAGCAAAGAGCTGCTGAGGAGGGAATTATATCAAACTCCTGGGCCCATCCATTTGCACCCACACTCCCCTGGGAAAAAAAGGACACGTGTGGACATGAGGTGTTGTTACCTGATGACCAGTCTTGCTCTATTAGGTAATAGCACCCTGATTTTCCTATGAATAGGCAGAACCTATTGAGAGCAATCTTGGTAGACTGTCAATCATAGCCCCACCTAGGCCAGATATGGTCACATGACTCAAGCAAGACCAATCAGATGATCTCTTTAGCATCTGAATTATGAACTGAAAAACACAAGGACAGAAAAAATTTGAAGTGTAATCACTCCAGCAGCACCCCCTAACTTTCACTGGTTCCTGATCCTTGGGTTCTGGTACCTGTCTAGATTCCTATTTTTCAAGCTATCTGATATCTTTCCATGAAATCTTGGTTTATTTTTGTTTTGTGTTTTGCTTAGATTGAGCAGAATCAGTTGTTTAGTTGCTTATAACCAGAAAAGTTCTGCTCAGGCTGGAATGAAGCTCCTTACCCCTTTGAGTTTAAAATTATTGAAACTCATCTGGTAGCTTGGGGTAAAATAAGGGATGGTTAGACCTCCTGGGGGCCCAATGGCCCAAAAAGAATTAGAATGGGGAAATATGTAACGCATATTGAAGGAACTTTCTTATATGATAAGGATGGACAGTTCAGAGCTGACACAGCCACACTCTGAGCCAAATGGTAAAAGATGGTGAACCCAGATATTAAGGTACTTCTCACTGCAGATTTCTTACTCCATGCAAATGCTCAGACTCCATTTTTAAGGGCTACTTCTATGCGATGAAGGAGATACCTGGAAGCTATGTCCATTCACCAAGTCCTGTATATGTGTCCTTTGCACTGAGTACATGCTGGCTCAATGGTACAGCAAAGAGAGGGCAACCTTAAATCAAGTCTATGTCATCCTTTTCTCCAAGTTCCAAGTTCAGTCTACTTTTTATAGCCTGGTCCAGATCAGGATGGCCCTGATCAAGGCAATAGAAACAGGAAGATGGGACAATGAGGCCCCAAGGATGAAATATGAAAATATGTGCTGACTTCTGGACCAGGAATCAAGTAGAAGGAAACCTTCTAAAAGAGGCAGCCCAAATCAGAACTTGGCCCATGCATCCATCTTTCCTAGTATTAGACTGGCAATATAAGAGAATTTGGAGAGCTATAACCTCTAACCCATCAGTCCAGCAAAGAGCAGTACTTCCTAAATGTAATTGAGAGAAAAGTCATGTCCTCCCTCAAGGAGCTTTTGAGGCCTGTGTTGGAGTGTGCAGTAGCAACAGCAAAAGACAACAGGGTCAGCAGCTCAGTTCAAACCATCTCTCTTCCAACTGCAGAAAGACATACCAAGTATTGGCTTTGGCACCACAAATAAGACATATATCTGTTCATGAAGAACAGATATACGTGACCACTCAGGCATATCTTTTCCAACTGCAAACGTTTCATTAGGAGGTGATGGCAGTTTTCTGGTTCTGAAAGGAGCAGCACATTTTGGATGAAGCAGCATCCTGTGAAGTGGCTTGGGAGTCCTCAAGCCTCTAACAGGCACACCCAAATTCCACACATGAGGTGAGAGCCCTCAGAACCAACGCTAGAGGTCTTGGATCTACTAGATGAAATCCTACACAGCAAAGGGAATAACAGATGATGTGAGGGGAAGACGATCAATTTGTGTGGCGTACTGCTGAATTTGCAGCGTTTGCAGGATATAGAAGCAGGGATACCCACTTGGAAGTTGCTTAACAAGTTGGAATTCCTGAGAAATGTCAGAGCTGAAAGCATGGAAACAGTGAGGTATAGAAGCCATGGAAATAGATGGTGTGCTGTGCAGAGAGTGCATCAAAGCAAAACAAAAATGAAGGAAAGCTGGGCAATTCCAAAATTTAAGGGGTGATCAGAAGAAAAGGGTTCCATGAAGGAGACAGAAAAATAATGCTCAAGAATCAGTATTTCTCAACCTCAACCTGATTGACATTTAGGCCCCAGTAATTCTTTGTCACAGGAAGCTGTCTTGTGCATTTATTTGCCGTTCATGGGCTCTATCCATTAGATGCCAGTAGGACCCTCTGCCCCTTATGACAATCAAAAAGTATCTCCAAACATTCCTAAATGTTCCCTGTAAGGAAACACTATCCTTGAATGAAAACCACTGGTTAAAGATACAGGAGGAAAATTAGAAGCAAATTATGTCCTAGAGCCAAAGTAATTAACAAAGATAAATGCCTAAAAGATATTGAGTAAAATGAGGACTGATTGGGGCCAGTGTTTGGCCACTAGAAAGTCATCGGTGAACTAAAAGAGAGCAGGTTCAATGGAACAATTGAGGATGGACACTAGTTTAGCTGAATGTCCCTACAAGAAATACATAGTAAAAAAAAAAAAAAAAAAGCAAGAGTTGAAAGGGTGTTGTTGAACTAGGTGACCCTTTTAAGGTTCCTTCCAACCCTGAAATTGTGTAATTCCAGATAACCTCCAAGGGAGATCTTTTGAGATCCCTCAACCCTTGATCTGCCGGTAGCTGTCTTGTTTACACGTAAAACCATCCATGCCTCTGCTTGCCCTACTTTTGTCCCATGAAATAAAAGTCCAAAGAACCATCAATGGCTATGTGGTTTGGGTGCAGAGCATGTTGAAAACTAAAAGATGTGGGGTGCCTGGGTGGCTTAGTCGGTTAAGCGTCCGACTTTCGCTTAGGTCATGATCTCGCGGTTCGTGGGTTCAAGCCCCGTGTCGGGCTCTGTGTTGATTGCCAGCTCAGAGCCTGGAGCCTGTTTCAGAGTCTGTGACTCCCTCTCTCTCTGACCCTTCCCTGCTCACGCTGTCTCTCTCTCTCTCTCTCCTAGAAATAAATAAAACATTTAAGAAAAAAAGAAAACTAAAAGATGTTTGTTTGTTCATTATATCAACACATAACCAACAGTTAAGCAATTAAAATTTGTCAGGCAGTTGTGGTTTAGAGAGAGGCTGAATTGATAAGTGGATCTGAAGATGTCAGGTTTAAGGTTGGTCTGAGAAGAAAGGAGTGGGGTTGAAGTTATCCAGGCCCTACTAGAAGAATTTGTGTATCATCCAAGCACTCCAGATTTCATCCCAGGTTTGGCTCAGATGACAAGAGTCCTGTCTGCAGCTCAGACCAGTGGGTGCTGGCATGTCCTGAGAGTGCCATGGAAAGCCTACATGGTGACAGCCTACACAAATGCCAGCACTCTTCTCCGCTGTGTGAACAACCAGACTAACTTGTAAGTGAAGAAAAAATCAAAAGCAAAGATCAGGTTTTCCAACTAAATCAGGTATTTTAACTACATAATTATCCAGCTAATAGCAGAGAGGTTGTGTTTTGCTTTTTTGTTCATTTGTTCTAATGTTGAATTGAGAAAAGAGAAACAAAAGTTTTAGTCCTGGTTTAATTACTACCAAAAGGCCACTTCCCTTCTCTGCTCTCAGTTTCCACACCTGTAAAATAGGGAGTTTAAACCAGATGCTAAACAAGATGCCTCTTCTTCTCTAGTGGAGTTGAGGGTTCATGGCATATGTTTCCACTGTTGAGGTTCTTCTTACACTTTAGAGTCATAGTAGGGCTTGTAAATAGGATGTCTTCCCACCAGATTGTCAGGGCCTCCAGAGAAGGTGCCAACCTCTCTGGAACATCAATGAGTGTACCTTGCAGTGCTTTGTAAATATCTACTGGAGGAATGAATATGAAATGCCAGCTCCAGATGCCTCTAAGAAGCAGCTCTAGGAAAAGGTGATTTGGTATAAATCTTTAAAAAGTGAGCCAAGGGACACCTGGGTGGCTCAGTACGTTAAAGCATCCAACTCATGATTTTGGCTCAGGTCATGATCTCATGGTTTTGTAAGATCGAGCCCCACATTGGGCTTCTGCTGAGAACAGAGCATCTCTCTCCCTTGCTCTCTGCCCCCCTCCTCTTGTTTTCTCTCCCTCTCTCAAAATAAATGAATAAACATTTAAGAAATAAAAATAAACAAATAAATAAAAAATGAGTCAAGATGAGAACCTGTCCCTTCACTTTGCTTCTTCAAATTTGTGTTTTTTTTTTATTATTTATCTTCTTTCAAGAGAGCATGTAAGTGGGAGAAGTACATAAAAAAGAGGGGGACAGAGCATCTGAAGCGGGTTCCATGATGACAGGAGAGAACTCACAAACCATGAGATCATGAACTGAGCCAAAGCCAGATGCTCAATTGACTGAGTCACCCAGGTGCCCCATTTTTTTCAAGTTTTTATAAAAGTCCAGTAACAATATATATTAAGTGGCAACATCCTAAAATATTTCCCATTCCTTTGACATGGATACTACTACCAACTTGTCATATAACTTCTAGATAAACTAAAAATTTGAAAACTATATTCCAAGTCAACTATTTTGAAAGGAAAAATAATCCAATACTACTAATCCCGTTATTTGTGTTTCTGGCCTCCCCTTAGGAGGTTAATTTGCCTTGGGACACTGAGAGGATAAACAAGCAGACTGTGTAGTCAGAAGAACAAATAATAAAATGTCTTGAGACAAAATATTTTGTTTGTGAATTTGCCTGTAGGATAGATCACTAAGACTAAGATTTCTAGACACTGAGAACCTCTGTAAGTTCCCAGAGTTAGCCCCAAGGAGGCTGCTCAGCCTGCCTTAAAATTTCCCTGGTTCAAGTTAGCTGGAAAAATAATCATCCAGAAGATGTAGAAAAGAAAAAAGAGGAAAAAAGCTGAGAAAAAAAATCAAAGCCATCCAAACATCAGGGTTTCTTACAAAGCCAAAGGAACAAGTGGACCCTGCATACTGGAAGGTACCTCATTCTCTCTGAAGTCTGGTCCTTCCTTTGGCCTGGAAACTAGAATGATAAATGAAAGTGGTAAACATTCAAACAGGAAAAATACTGCCTAGGTAGAATTAGCAAGAAGTAAGGACTAATGAGTCACAGCTGCCCAAGAAGAAAGTCTAACCTTAAATAAAGCCAGAGGCTCTGTCATCCTGTAGAAGTGGGTTTAAATCCCATATTTGCCACTGGCTGGCTCTAGACAAGTTTCTCAAATTCCTGGAGCGTCTGCTTATTCACCTATGGAATAAGATTATAAATGTCCATGTAGTGGAATCATTAAGTGGATTGAATGAGATAAGTCATATAAAGCACTTAGCACAGGACGTAGTACATAGCAAATGCCCAATAAATCTTACCTATTATTTTAATATCATTATGATTCTTAATGTCAAATTAGGTCACTGAGAGATACTACTGCCAGACTCAGAGAAGAAGGAAGGAAGAACTGTGGTAGGGGATAAGAAAGCAGTCCAAACATTGTGGAGATTTGGTCTTAGATGTTATATGGTTTTGCTAGGAAGTTGATTAAAAATAGTTTTCATGGGATGATGTCAGCAAAATGGCAGAGTAGGCAGCTCCAAATGCCAGCCCCTCCAATGAAACATCAAAAACCAAGCAGAAACTCCCAGAGCCAACTTTGTCAGAACCCTGAAAACACAAAGGTTTCCAGCAACCATGCAAACATTGAATCAAGAAAAAGGCAATTTAAAAATCATAGGAAAGCTTTATGTTGTTTTTATTTGCTGTTGCCCCATTCCTTCTCTTGCTCATCGTGTATTCTGAAAATGGCAGTTCATGTTCTCAGTGTGGGACCCAAGTACTTGATTTTGGAAGAAGCAAAGCAGATCTTATTAGCAAATTACTGTACTTGTTTTGTTGTGTACAAATCGCGAGTCCCCTGAGACCTCCAAGGAGCCTACACCGATGCAAGTACCTAAGGGTCTTTATAACACGCTCGAGCAGGGGCTCACCCATCTATGGTGCAGTAACAGCAAGAAGAAGCCCCGAACAATAACGAGCAGGTTTTTTATGGGATAAGGGATGGGGGTGTTACAGTGCACACGTTGTATGTATTGCATCATCACATAAGCACCAATCCTAATTGTACAGCACCCATAGTAACAGTTTTGACCATTCGGTGTCTCTGAGACGTCCGTTACTTTTGGCGGGACCCAATCATGACCTATGAGAATCCTTTGAAAATGACAAAATATGAGGTGAGCTCAAAGGGCCTACGTGGGGTTTAGGCAAGCAGTGAGTGATTGGCTAGTTTGTACAGAGTAACTACCTTCAGTTCCCAGCTCTGACTCAGACCACAGAAATGTTACACATTTCTTTTGAATGGCTGATCTGAGGGTGGTCCGAGGGTGGCTTTAGCTGAAGCTTTTCCTGGAACTGGGGCTACGTGCAGCCGGAGGTTCCTTTTATTGGAGGACTTAATTTCAGGCTCCTGTTTCTCCTTTCTTTGTTTCTTTGTTTCTTTCTCTCTGTCTGTCTTCCTTCCTTCCTTCTTCCCTTTTCTCCTGTTCAAGGAAATCTCTGTCAAACACTAGGTAGAGGCACTTGGGTGGCTCAGTCAGTTAAATGTCCAACTTTGGCTCAGGTCATGATCTCGTAGTTCATGGGTTTGAGCCCCACATCGGGCTCTGTGCTGACAGCTAGCTCAGAGCCTGGAGCCTGTTTCAGGTTCTGTGCTCCCTCTCTCTCTGACCCTCCCCGGCTTGCGCTGTCTCTCTCTCTCAGAAATAAATAAAAACATTAAAGAAATTTTAAAAAACACTAGGTAAACAGAGACTTTGGTCAGCAGATACCTTTGACAAGTAATACTATCTTTGTAAAATACTTTGGAAAAGTCAGTAAACAATCAGATGATGGCAGGTTCAACAATCAAGAGCCTGGGGAAGAAGAATAATCTGGTTTCTAGAATTTGCATACTATAATATTCAAATGTTAGCTTTCAACAAAAAAATCACAAGGGAAACAAAAAACAAAAACAAAAAACAGGAGCTTGTGGTCCATTCAAAGGAAAAAATAAATACATTTACAGAAACCATCCCTGGGGGAGCACAGGTATTGGATTTGCTAGACAAAAACTCCAAATCAACTAAACCTAATAGACATACACAGAACACTACAGCAATGTCGGAGTATCATTCTTCTCAAGTACTTTTGGAGTATTCTCCAGAATAGATCATATGTTAGCCCACAAAATGAGACTCAATATTTTTAAGATTAAAATCATACAAAGTATCTTTGCTGACTTCAATGGAATGAAGCTAGAAATCAAAAACAGAATGAAAACTAAAAACTCACAAATATGTAGAAATAAAACAGAATACTTTTAAATAACCAATGGATCAAAGATAAAATCAAAATGGAAATTATAAACTACTTGAGACAAATAAAAATGAAAATACAAAATACTTAATGGAATGTAGTCAAGGCAGTGATCAGAAAGAAATTTATAGCACTTGAAGCCTCCATTAAAAGAGAGGAGGGGTGCCTGTGTGGCTCAATTGGTTAAGTGTCTGCCTTCAGCTCAGGTCATGATCTCATGGTTTGTGGGCTCAAAGCCCACATCACACTCTCTGCTGTTGGAGTGGAGCCCACTTTGGACCTTCTGTCTCTCTCCCTCTCTGTCCCTCCCCAATTTCAAAAAATAAATAAATAACTTAAAAATAAGTAAGTAAATAAGAGGAAAGATGCCAAATCAAGAATCAGAATTTACACCTTAAGAAAACAAAAAAATGGGGCTCCTTGGTGGCTCAGTCAGGTAAGCGTCCAACTTTGGCTCAGGTCATGATCTTACAGTTCATGGTTTCAAGCCCCGCATCAGGCTCTTGCTGACAGCTAGCTCAGAGCCTGGAGCCTACTTCGGATTCTGTATCTCGCTCTCTCTGACCCTCCCCTGCTCAAACTGTCCCTCTCTCTCTCTCTCTCTCTCTCTCTCTCTCCCTCAGAAATAAATTCAGCATTAAAAAATTTTTAATTAAAAAAAAACAAAAAAGTGCAAACTAAACTTAAAGCAAGCAGGAAAAAAAGGAAATAATACATATTAGAGAAGAAATAAGTGAAATAGAGAATTAAAAAAATAGAATCAACAAAACCAAAAGTTGGTTCTTTGAAAATATCAACAAAACTGACAAACCTTACCTAGACTGACAAAGACAAAAGGATGCAAGATGCAAATAACTAAATCAGAAAGGAAAATGGAGACATTGATACTGAGCTACAGGAAACAAAGGATTATTAGAGAATATTCTGAACAATTACACATCAACAGACTAAATAACTTAGATGAAATGCACAAATTCCTAGAAACACACAAGAAGAAATAGAAAACCCCAATAGGCCTATAACATGTAAAGAGACTGAATGAACAATCGAAACCTCCCTACTGAAAAAGAAAAATTTCAGGACCAGAAGACTTCATGGGTGAATTCTACAACAAAACATTTAAAGAAGAAGTAACATCAATCCTTCTCAAACTCTTTAAAATATTGGAAGAGTAAGAGACACCCAAATCATTCTCTGAGGCCAGCATTACTCTGATATGAAAGCTACATAAAGGGATCATCAGAACAGAAAATTACAGGCCAATATTATTTTTGAATAAAGACTGTAAACCGAATCCAACAGCAAATTAGAAGGATTACACCCTTTTTATCCCAGGAAAATCCAACACTCTTTCATGATAAAAACACCCAGAAGGGTGCCTGGGTGGCTCATTCAGTTGAGTGTCCAACTCCTGATTTCCACTCAGGTCATGATCTCAGGGTTGTGGGATTGAGCCCTGCATTGGGCTCTGTGCTGAGCATGGAGCCTACTTCAGATTCTCTCTCTTTCTCTCTCTCTCTCTCCCTTGCATCTCTCCCTGACTCGTACTCTCTCTCATAAATAAATAATTTAAAAATACATTTTTTAAACACTCAGAAAACTAGGAATACAGGGAAATTCCTTAACATGATAGAGGGATTATATGAACAAACAGGAGCTAACATCATACTCAATGATGAAAGATCAAAATCTTTCCCCCTAAAATCAGGAACAAGACAAGGATGTCGCTTTCAACCACTGCCTTTCAACATTGTACTAGAAGTTCTAGCCAGAGTAATTGTAAAAAAAATACAAGAGAAAGAAATAAAAGGCATTGAAATTGGAAAGGAAGAAGTAAAGTTGTCTCTTCACAAATGACATGATTCTATGTGTAGAAAACCCCAAGATTCCACCAAAAACATGCCTAAGCTAATAATGACTCTATTAATAATTTAGCAAAATTCTATAAGACAAGATCAACAGAAAAGAATCAGTTGTGTTTCTACACACCAGCAAAGAAACTGAAACTGAAATTTAAAAAACAATTACATTTTGATAGCATCCAAAAGAATAAAATACTTGGGAATAATTTTAATCAGGAAGTGAAAGACTTGCACATCAAAATTACAAAACACTGCTGAAAGAAATTAAAGAAGACCTAAAAAAAAGGGAAACACATCCCATGTACATAGATTAGAAGACAATATTGTTAAGAAGTCAAAAATTCAAAGCAATCTACAATTGCAACACAATCCCCATCAAAATTTCAAAAGCCATTTTTGTAAAAATGGAAAGACCTATCTTCTAATTCATACAGATTTGCAAGGGGCTCTGGATAACCAAACAATCTTGAGAAATTAAAACAAAACAAAACAAAACAAAACAAAACATTGGAGGATTCACAATTCCCAATTTCAAAATTTACTACAAAGCTACAGTAATCAAAACAATGTGATCCTATTATAAAGATAGACATATAGACCAACAGAATACAAATGAAAGTTCAGAAATGAAGCTAATTTTTGACAAGAGTGCCAAGTCCATTTAATGTGAAAGGAAGGGTTTCTAACAAATGGTGCCGGGACAACTGCCTTTCTACAGCATATGAGTGAAGTCGGACCTCTACCTTACTCCATATAGAAAAATGAACTCAAAATAAATCGTTAATCTAAGTATAAGGAATACACCCATAAAAGTCTTGGAAAAAATATAGGAGTAAATAATTGTAACCTTGAATTTAGCAATAGATTCTTAGCTAGGACACTAAAGGCACAAAGAAGAAAAGAAAAAATAGATAACTTGAACATCATCAAAATTAAAAAACTTTTGTGTTCCAAAGATTATTTAAAAAGTGAGAAGACAGGGCACCTGTGTGGCTCAGTAGGTTGAGCATCGCATCCACCTCTTGATTTTGGCTCAGGTCATGAGCTCACAGTTAGTGAGATTGAGCCCCACATTGGGCTCCCCTCTGAGCATGGAGCCTGTTTGAGATTCTCTTCTTCTTTCCCTCTGTCCCTTTGCCCCTCTCTCTTGCTCATGCTCTTTCTCTCTCTAAAATTAAAAACAAAGTGAGAAGACAACCTACACAATGGGATAAAATGCTTGTAAAATATATAATTGATAGGGATTTAATATCCAGAAGTTATTTATTTATTTATTTATTTATTTATTTATTTATGTTTTATTTATTTTTGAGAGAGAGAGAGACAGCGTGAGCAGGGGAGGGTCAGAGAGAGAGGGAGACACAGAATCCGAAACAGGCTCCAGGCTCTGGGCTAGCTGTCAGCACAGAGCCCTATGCGGGGGCTCAAACCCATGAACCGTGAGATCATGACCTGAGCCGAAGTCGGACACTTAACCCACTGAGCCACTCAGGCGCCCCCAGAACATATATATTTTTTTAAAAAACTCTTGTAAACTCAAAAACAAATACATGAATAATCCAATTTAAAAATGGGCAGGAGCACCTGGATAGCTCAGACTGTTAAACGTCTGACTCTTGATTTTGGCTCAGGTCATGATTTTGTAGCTCATGAGATTTAGCCCTGTGTTAGGCTCTGCATGGACAGTGAGGAGCCTTCTTGGGATTCTCTGTCACCCTCTTTCTCTCTGCCCCTCCCTTGTGTGTGTGCTCACTCTTTCTCAATATAAATAAACATTAAAAATAATAATAATAAATAAAAATAAAAATGGGCAAAAAATTGCATGACATTTCTCTAAAGAAGACCTACAAATGACCAACAACAATATGAAAAGATGATTAACATCAGTAGTCATTAAGTAAATGCAAATCAAAACCACAAAGAGATATTTCTCTACACCCACTGGAATGGCTATAGTTTTTTTAAAAAAGGAAAAATAACACAAGCTATAATTTTTTAATGGTTGTGGAGGATATGGAGAAATTGGAATATTCATACATTGCTGATGGAAATGTAAAACAGTGCAGCCATGGTAGAACAGTTTGATGGTTCCTTAAATAGTTAAACATAAAATTATCTTATGATCCAACAATCTCACTCCTAGGTATATACATAAAAGAACTGAAAACAGCTAATCAAACAGGTACATATATATATATATATATATATATACATATATATATATACACGTTATATACGTAAATATATATATATATATATACAATATATATACACGTTATATATATATATGTATATATACATATATATATATATATATACACACGTTTATAACAGCATTATTCATGGTAGCCAAAAGGTAAAACTAGTCCAAACCAAATGTCTACCAATAAATAAATGAATAAACCAACTGCGATATTTATGTATAATAGAATATTATTCAGCCATTAAAAGGAATCCAGTACTGGCATATCCTATAACACGAAAGGACCTTGAAAACATTATGCTAAGTGAAAGACACAGAAAGACAAATGCTGTATGATTCTATTATGTGTATGATTCTATTCTGTATGATATTCAGAATGGATACACCCTTAGAGATAGAACACAGACTGGATGTTGTTAGGAGCTGGGAGGAGACGACAACAGGCAGAAATTTTTTAATGGTTAAAGAGTTTTACTACGGAGTGACAGAAATGCTTTACAACTCTGTAGAAGCGGAGGTTGCACAACATTGTGACTATAATTAATGCCATTGAATTGTTTACTTTAAACTAGTTAATTTTATATTATGTGAATTTCACCTCAATAAACTTTTTTTAAAGATAGCACCTGAAATATATTTTTCCTGCAAATGTGCTATTTCAAAAAAAAACCCACTTTATTAAACACTTATTTGAATACAAAAATTAATTCTAAATTAAATAATACCTTCTGGAGAAAGGCCCAGAAAAAGAATATAGAGCTGTTTATAGCTTATTGTTAACTTGCAAATGCGGCTGAATCCTTGCCATGCTTTTGCATAATGTGGTTCAGTCAAGTATTGGGTAATGAGCAGTTTATTTGGAGCCATTTTTGCAAAATATAGGATGCTATTCATGAAATGATTCTTTGAGTATTTATAGTTAAACGCCAATCTTCGCTTTTTAGTTTATGGGAAGACTCCTTTTTCAAAGCCCTAATTTGTGACTTGAGTAACTAAAGGAGCCTCAGGACACTTCTTATTGAGAACTGGTCCTTTCCCCTCCTCAGATCCAGTGTTTTTAGGCCAATGTCATAGTTTGCTAGGGCTGTTGTAACAGAATACCACATACTGGGTGACTTATTTTAACAACAGAAATTAATTTTCTCACAGGTCTGTAGGCTAGAAATCCAGGATCAAGGTGTTGGCAAGTTCGGTTTCTCCTCAGGCCTCTCTCCTCGGCTTGCAGATGGTGCCCTCGCTATGCCTTCGTGTGGTCTTTCCTCTCTGTGCATGCACATCCCTGGTGGGTCTCTGTGTGTCCAAATTTCCTCTTCTTATGACCCCAATCACATTGGATTAGGGTCCAGGCTCACAGCTTCACTTTAATTTATTCATCTCTTTAAAAGCCCTGTCTCCAAATATAGTCACATTCTGAAGTACCAGGGTTTAGGGCTTCAGCATATAAATTTGGGGGGAACACAGTTCAGTCCATAACAGGCAGAATCTAAATTGACCCAACAAATTACAAATGTTTCTAATAATAGCACCATGTTAAAGTAGACTCAATCTCATCACTGGCAAAGACAGGCAGTTTCATATGTTTTTCTCATTTTGCTTCTGTGGCCAAGAGAAAAAAAAATTATTCTAAATAGCATAAAACTGTTTTTGCTTTCCAAGGGTCTAACTTTTTCCTTTTCCTAGGCAAGGAGTAGCTCTCACTGAAGTAATCTCTTTTTTTTTTTTAATGTTTATTGATTTATAAGAGAGAGAGAGAGAGAGAGAGAATGTGTGGGGGGAGGGGCAGACAAAGAAGGAGACACAGAATCCAAAACAGGCTCCAGGCTCTGAGCTGTCAGCACAGATCCTCACACGGGCCGAAACTCACGAACCATGAGATCTTGACCTGAGCTGCAGTCAGATGCTCAACCGACAGAGCCCCCAGGTACCCCTCAATGAAGTAATCTTAATCAACTTCTAGATAACTGTAATACCCTAAGTACTTGGTGCTTTAATATTCTTATTGGGAAATACACAACTATCCTGAGGCTGATTCCCCATTTGTAAAATACGAATGATGCCTGTCTTGCCTATATCACTAGATACTATTGCAAAGACATAGAAATAATATTTAACAGCAGTAGTTTTAATCTATGAAATGTAACATTAATACAAAGTAAAAGTAGGGGCACCTGGATGGCTCAGTCAGTTAAGCATCTGACTTTGGCTCAACTCGTGATCTCACAGTTGGTGGGTCTGAGCCCTGCGATGGGCCCTATGCTAACAGTTCAGAGCCTGGAGCCTGCTTCAGACTCTATGTCTCCATCTCTCTCTATTCCTCCCCTGCTCGTGCTCTGTCTCTCAAAAATAAATAAACATTAGGGGCGCCTGGGTGGCTTAGTCGGTTAAGCGTCC
Organism: Proteles cristata cristata; assembly: GCA_017311185.1. Classification (NCBI taxonomy): domain Eukaryota; kingdom Metazoa; phylum Chordata; class Mammalia; order Carnivora; family Hyaenidae; genus Proteles; species Proteles cristata. The sequence continues at coordinate 1,370,340 of JAESUZ010001506.1, forward strand.
GACTTTCGCTTGGGTCATAATCTCGCGGTTCGTGGGTTCGGGCCCCGCGACGGGCTCTGTGCTCACTGCCAGCTCAGAGCCTGGAGCCTGTTTCAGTCTGTGACTCCCTCTCTCTCTGACCCTCCCCTGCTCATGCTGTCTCTCTCTCTCTCTCTCCTAGAAATAAATAAAACATTTAAAAAATAAATAAATAAATAAATAAATAAATAAACATTAAAAAAATACAAAGTGAAAGTATTAATAATGACATTCAGTGCAACGAATGAAGAATGATGAACTTAAAAAACTAGTGACAGGGACATCTGGGTTGCTGTTAGGCGTCCAACTCTTGACCTTAGCTTAGGTCATGATCTCACAGTTGATAAGACTGAGCCCCATCAGGCTTGGGGCTGACAGTGTGGAGCCTACTTGGGATTCTCTTTCTACCTCTCTCTCTGCCCCTCCCCCATGCACATGCGCACTCTCTCCCTCTCTCAAAATAAAACCACATTTAATAAAAAGAAATTTGTGACAAAACTTCTCAGTTCATTTTTATGCAGCCTTTACTTCTTTGGCTAAGATTTATTTCACGAATTATTGAATGAGCTTAGAAGGAGTAATGAAATGTATGTATATGCCATTAAGCAAGCTGCTCTTTCCATTAACTAAGAAAAGAATCTGAAGGTGGGGATTTAGGAAGGAAAGAAACTCAGCCAGATTCTAATTTTGTTTTCTTTCTATATATGCTTTTTCTTTTCTTTCTATTTTTTGACAAATTTGTTTGAATTCAATCAGCACTCTTTTTGTGAAGGAAATGTATGAAATGAAGGGGGGCTGAGAACTGGGCCAGTGTCTATGGCAACATAACATTTTAAGGAAGGGCAGTGTGCATCAATCTTTCCTATCTGATGGAAAAAGAGAAGAGCTAGATGTATGTCTGGAGAAAGGTAGCAATCAGCTTCAATTTGTCTTGTGTAAATAAGGATTCTCTTAATTTCAATGGAAGTTCAAAGCTTTTCATTTTTGTCTTTCCTGTCTACATAAATGCTCACTAAGGAAACATTACGCATAGAGAATATTCTCACAATTTGTAATTGCTTTATCTTTTATCTCTTGTTAGTTACATGTTGTAAATACTGTAGGAAGGCCTAGTTGTTAACGCGAATCATCTCAACCCTGATTTATTATTCAGCTTTACAGATGTCAGTTCCCATATGTTTCTGTTTCTATACCTAACTTTGAAGGTTATAGATAAGATAAAATTTTTAGTTACTAAATAATTCCAGGGGCACCTGGGTGGCTCAGTCGGTTAAGCACCCAACTCTGGATTTCAGCTCAGGTCATGATCTCACAATCATGAGACGGAGCCCCATGTTCAGCTCTGCAATGGGTATAGTGCCTGCTTAAGATTCTCTCTCTCTCTCTCTGCCCCTCCCCTGCTTGCAATGCACACACTCTCTCAAAAATGAAATGAAATGAAATGAAATGAAACAAAATAAAATAAAATAAAAAATTCCAATCTTACACAAACTCTCCAGAGAATAAAAGAAAATGAACCAGGTCATTTTATAAACTGAATATAACCTTGATATCAAAGCAAAATAAGGAACATTTAGGGAAAAAAAGCTCCGAGCCAATTATATTCACTTATACATCAAAACAAGAATCTTAAAAAAATGATTGGTAAACTAAACTATATACTACCATAATGAGCAAGTTTGATTTCTCCAAAAAATATAAGATCGGTCTAACACCAGAATAATTTGTTAGTATACTTAACATTTATAGATTAAAGGAGAAAAAAAATCATATAATCAAGTCAGTAGGTTCAGGAAAAAATTTTGATAAAATTTAATGTACCCTTTCAAAATGAAAGTGAGCTTCTTTAACCTATAAAAGGACGACTACAAAATATCCACAACAAATGTCCTTCAAAATGGCAAGACCTTGACCATTCTTTTTTGAGAGAGAGAAAGAGAGATAGATCATGAGCAGGGGAGGGGCAGAGAGAGAGGGAGACACAGAATCTGAAGCAGGCTCCAAGCTAGAGCTGTCAGCACAGAGCCTGATGCGGGGCTCAAATTCATGAACCGTGAGATAATGACCCGAGCCAAGATCGGACTCTAAACCGACTGAGCCACCCAGGCACCCCCTTTGTTTTTAAAAAATATTTATTTATTTTGAAAGAGAGAGGGGGGAGCACGCACACACACACACACATACACACACACACACACGGGGAAAGGCAGAGAGAAAGAGTATCCCAAACAGGCTCTGTGTGTTACCAGCACAAAGCCCAATGCAGGGCTCGACCCCACAAACAGTGAGATCGTGACCTGAGCTGAAATCAAGGTCAGACATGTAACTGACTGAGCCACCCAGATGCCCCAAGATCTGGTGCATTCTTATTAAAACAAGATAAGAAAAGCCCACCTTCTATCATCACCTCTATTTAGCATTACACCAGAGATCCTATCCAGATGAGTAAAAGATGAAAAAGAAATAAAAAGTATTGAAATTAGATAGTAAAAAATGTGTATTTATTTGAAGACGATATAATTGTTTACATTAAAAAGCCAAAAGAATCTACAAATTACTGCAATTTTTAAAGTTATGAGATGTAACTTGTAAGATTAATAAACAGATATGAATAACAAACATTCAATATTGTTTTTAAAAGAATAGTCTTTACAAACACAAAAACAACTATAAAGATACCATTTCCAAAGCCAAAAACTGTGAGATACTTTTAAATTAATAGAGCAAATATGCTTAACACTTCTATGAAGAAAATTGCAAAATTTTTTTGAAAGACATTTAAAAGTAACTAAGATGAAAAGGTATACCTGTTTGTGGATAGGAAGCCTCTATATCATAAAGATATCAGTTCTTTCTAAACTGACCTATAGATTCAGTGCAATTCCTGTCAAGGAACTTGACAAGCTAATATTAAAATACATATGGAAGGGAAAAGACCTCCCAAGATGAAAATCAAAGTGGGAAGATCTGCCACACTGGAAATCAAGATTTATTTTAAAGCTTTAGTAATTTACAATGGTAAGGAAATATACTGATGAGGAGAAGGGAAAAAACAAACAGGCCCATCACACCATGTAACTTTGATGTATGAGAGAAGAGGCACTATAGAGCAGTGGAGAAACGACCCCAAATTCATCCCACACACAAAAAAAATCAGTTACTTGTGGATTAGACATTAATGTAAGAAACACAACTTTTAGGGCAGGGAGAGATGAATAGGTGGAGCACAGAGGATCTTTAAAGCAGTGAAAGTCCTCTATGTCACTATAGGTTTGCCTGAACGCACAGAATGTGCAACACCAAGAGTGAACCCTAATGTAAACTATGGACTTTGGAGGATTATAATGTGTCACTGTGGCTTCTTTAATTGCAACAAATGTACCACTCTGGTCAGGGAGACTGATAGGGGAGAGGTTATGTATTTGTGAGGACAAGGTGTATATGGGAAATCTCTGTACCTTCCTCTCAATTTTGCTGTAAACTTAAATTGCTCTTAAAAATTGTCTTTAAATTAAAACACTTTAATTTAATAAAAATTTTTATTAAATTTAAAACTAATTTAATTTAATAATTAAAACTAATTTAAAATTAAATTAAATTAAAACTTTAATAAAAAATTAATATAGGAAACTTCTTGACAGGGACAATTTCCTTAACTAAGAGACAAAATATGCAAATAATAAAGGAAAATATTTACATATTTTACTATATGAAGATCAAGAATCTGTTAACAAAATTGATACAGCCACTCTGGAGAACAGTATGGACGTTCCTCAAAAAACTAAAAATAGAACTACCCTAGAATCCAGCAATTGCATTACTAGGTATTTACCCAAAAGATTAAAAAAAAACCCCATAATTTGGTATATCTACCCCAATGTTTATAGCAGCGTTATCAACAGTCAAACTATGGAGAGAGCCCAAATGTTCATTGACTGCTGAATGGGTAAAGAAGATGTGGTGTGCGCACGTATGAACAAGTGCAGACATACACACACACGTGCACACACAAGCACACACACAGAGAGAGAGAGAGAGAGAGAGAGAGAGAGAGAGAGAGAGAGAGAGAAATATTACTCAGTCATCAAAAAGAACAAAATCCTCTTGCCATTTTCAAGGACATGGATGGAGCTAGAATGAATTATGCTAAGTGAAATAACTCAATCAGAGAAAGACAAATACCATATGATTTCACTCATATGTGGAATTTAAGAAACAAAACAGATGAACATATGAGAAAGGGGATAAAAAGAGGAGAGAGAGAAACAAACCGTAAGATATTCTTAACAATAGAGAACAAACTGAGGGTGAATGGAGGGAGGTGGGTGGAGGATGGACTAGTTGGGTGATGGGTAGTAAAGAGGGCACTTGTGATGAGCACTGTGTGTTGAATGTAAGTGATGAATCACTGATTTGACTCCTGAAACCCATACTGCACTCTGTGTTAACTACTAAAAGTTAAATTAAAAAAATAATAGAGAAAAAAAGGTTTTTTGTTAACAAATACACCATTAAGTGAAAAGAGAGTTCACAAACTGAGAGCAAAAATGTGCAATGCATGTAAGCCACAAAAGATTAGTATTCAGAATATATGTAAGAACATGTGAATAAGAAAAAGACAACACAATATAAAGAGGAAAATACATAATCTGACATAGAAAGGAGCAAAATATAAATGAATTTTCACAGAAGAGGGTATACAAATACTAAAACTATAAAGAGATTTTAAAAAACCTTGTCAATAATCAGAAAAATGTTAACTAAAACCAATGAGATACCATCATGTATCTTTCATATTCGCAAAAATGAACACATCTGAAATACCAAAAGTTGATAAGGATTGGGAACAAGAGAAATGCCTCTGCAATGTTGGTGGGAGTATGATATGAACAATTAAAAAGAAAAGTTTGGCCCTCTCTGGTAAAGTTGAGTCTGTAGGACCAGAATTATTACAGCACCAATCTTTATGAACAAAAAATATAAACTAAAGAAAAAAGATCATGTAAGCAATTTAACTGTTCATTAATAGGTAAATGGATTTTTTTTTTAATGTGACATGTTCAAATAATTAAGTTTTATACAGCAGTAGAAGATTTTCAAGAGCAAATCAAACTACACAAAACACTGCTAGGGATATTTTGTTAGTTTGCTAGGGCTGCCATAACAAAGTAACATAAAACAACAGAAATTTATTTTCTCACAATCCTGGAACCTAGAAGCCCAAGATCAATGACCGAGTAAGATTGGTTTCTTCTGAGGATGTCTCATTGGTTTGCAGATGACTGTCTTCTCCCTATGTCTTCACATGGACTTTCTTCTGTACATACATATCTGTGTTCAAATTTCTTCTTCTTATAAGGACTCCAGTCATACTGGATTAAAGTCCACTCTAATTATCTCATTTTAGCTTAATTATCTCTTTGAAGACTCTATCTCCAAATAGTCATATTCTTTTTCTTAATATATTTTTTTAGTAGGCTGTGTGCCCAATGTGAGGCTTGAGCTCAAAACCCCTAGATCAAGAATCACAGGCTGTACTCACTGAGGCAGCCAGATGCCCCCTAACAGTCATATTCTAAAGTACTGGAGGTTAGGACTTCAAAATATAAATTTTAGGGGAACAGAATTTAGCCCATATCAGATATCTACATATAAGTAAAGCTACAATGAAAAGCAAAAAATAAAATAGACAGCTAAAATCAAAATAGTAGGTCTTCTTGGTAGCTGGGAGAGGGATGAGTTCAGGAAGAAGCACATGAGAGACTCCAAAGGTCTTTGTGAAGATTTACTTTTTTTTGTAATCTTTTTTTTAATTTTTTTAATGTTTTATTTATTTCTAGGAGAGAGAGAGAGACAGCGTGAGCAGGGGAGGGTCAGAGAGAGAGGGAGACACAGACTCCGAAATAGGCTCCAGGCTCTGAGCTGGCAGTCAGCACAGAGCCCAACGCGGGGCTCGAACCCACAAACCGCAAGATCATGACCTAAGGGAAAGTCGGATGCTTAACCGACTAAGCCACCCAGGCACCCCTGTGAAGATTTACTTATATAAATACCCTGATGTTCACTTACTGTAACCATTATGTATGTCCTTTGTGTGCTTGAAAATTTTTAAAAATAAACTTCTTTTAAAAAAAAGAAAAATAGATCACACATATGTCAGAAAAAGAAAAATAGATCATACATATGTCAGAAAAAGAAAAATAGAACATACATATGTCAGAATGGTTTGGGTTGCATGCAGTAGAAATCCAACCAAATTAGCTCAAATGCAACGGAAAATTATTGGCTTAATATCTGAAAATAAGGGAAGTCAAGATTGCTTACACATGGATGGATCCTAGGATATGAATGTTGTCATCAGATTCCTTGCTGGTTCACTCTCTCCTCTCATGCATGCTTCCTTCTATCCATAGACAGAGAAGCCCAAGAAGTTTCTTTGGGTTTGAGCACAAAATGTGTACTGTTCCCCCTGAGGATTTTCAATTGTCGAATTAAATCATTCCTTTTAAAATTATTTAGACTACAGTGTAACAGTAAATTAGTGTCCTAAATAAATGTTTATACTTCACCAATGCTTTTAAAAATATAAAAACAGAACATTTTGAGGAGGGAGCACAAGGCAAGCTGAGGCAAAGCACAAGACAACCCCTCCCCCCACCTCCAGGAGGGATGGGTGTGATATTCCTTATGCACTCCTGGCTGCCCAAGAACAAAGGAAAGGAGAGAAAACAAATGGTTAAACTGATAGCTAGGCCTCCAGTAATCTGTGAGTTTCTTTAGCATATGGAAATCCCTTTAAAAGCTTCCTCTTGACTTTATCTCCCTCAACTCCACAGTATATAGCTAGTCACTCTCCATAACCCCAGTGCAGCTCTTTCTGCCCATAGGTTCTGTCCCTGTGCTTTAAAAAAAATCACCTTTTTGCACCAAAGACATCTTCAAGAATTCTTTCTTGGCCATCAGCTCCGAACCCCCATCATCACTCCAAAACCCCATTGATTTCAGGTTCAAGTTATGGTTTTCTTATTTCCATAGTTAATTCATTTCAAACAGTACTTCTGAAAAGAAAATGGTGAATAATAGTTAAGTTCTCAAGTTCAAGGTCTTGCAGTTTTGGAATATGTAGCTAAATCTTTCAAAGATGCAGAGTGAAATGGCAGAACATGTGTCAATTGTGAAAGTTCTGTATTAGTTCATCTTCAAAAAATTACTGCTTTACCATAATTACATAACAAAGTTTAACGTTTACATGTGTTTCTCTTTTGAAACTTCCATAACTTGGAAAAAAGTAATTATGTGTCCGTGACTACATGATAAAATGTTTACTCTTGAATTGGCAATCCAGTGAATCAAAAAAAAAAAAATCTCAAAAATAAAGATCACAAATTCTTACACTCAGAAAAGAACAAACTTATCAAGAAAAGAGAAATAAGGACATTATATATGGTAAAATGAAATTACTTTTGTTTGTTGAAATAACATTAAACCCAAACAGGCTCATGCGAATATGAAGAGAGATAACCTCAGGGTTTTACTACTTTATAAGCAGATGGTATTTATACCTCTAGAAAAGGACAGTAAAGGAGATGACAATTAGAGGACTCTCATTCACAATGGAAACATTGTTCTAGAAGATGTGAATAAAGCAGGGCACCTGGGTGCCTCAGTAGCTTTAAGTCTCCAGTTTCAGCTCAGGTCATGATTTCATAGTTTGTGAGTTCAAGTCCCGCATCTGGCTCTCGCTGTCAGTACAGAGCCTGCTTCAGATCCTCTGCCACCGGCCCCCCTGCCTCTCCCTGGCTCATTCTTTCTCTCTCTCAAAATAAGTAAACTTAGAAAAAAGAAAAAGATGTGAATTAAGCATCAAGATACATAGAATTGGATTTTATTTCCTCCTTTGTAACTCTTGAAGATAGAGTATTTTGCACACTGATACAAAAAGGAAAGAAATATTAAAAGTCAATGACAATACATTCAGCATTTATATATTGTATGTACCAAGGACTACATTTGTTGAGCACCTACTATGTGCTATTAATGACGTGTTGAACCACATTATATGCAATTTCTCCCACATTATTCTCTGGTGGAACTAAATTTAACCAGGTCAAAGCTTCTCAATGGAGGCAAAAAATAGATCAGTGGTTGCCTGGGGGTGAAGGAGGGAGTGTAGATGAAATCTCATTTGTTTTTGAAATTGGATTTTTAAGATTGATTGGTTTGCCTAATCAACAACAAATATTTTTCAGTCTAGTCATTTACATATAATTATAGTTGACACTTGAACAACTAGGTTTGAACTGTGTGGGTCCACTTACATGTGCTTTTTTTTTTCAATAAATATGGCTTAGTACTGTAAGTATAGTTTCTCTCCCTTTTTTTAAAAAAAAATTTTTTTTTTATGTTTTATTTATTTCTAGGAGAGAGAGAGACAGTGTGAGCAGGGGAGGGTCAGAGAGAGAGGGAGTCACAGACTAAAACAGGCTCCAGGCTCTGAGCTGGCAGTCAGCACAGAGCCCGACGCGGGGCTCGAACCCATGAACCGCAAGATCATGACCCAAGCGAAAGTCGGACGCTTAACCGACTAAGCCACCCAGGCGCCCTCTTCCTTTTTTTTTTCTTTTTTTTTTTTTTATATATTTTTATTTTTATTCCTAGGGGAGAGAGAGAGACAGCGTGAGCAGGGGTGGGTCAGAGAGAGAAGGAGACACAGACTCTGAAAACAGGCTCCAGGCTCTGAGCTGGCAGTCAGCACAGAGCCCGACGTTGGGCTCGAACCCACGAACCGCGAGATCATGACCTGAGCGAAAGTCGGACGCTCAACCGACTAAGCCACCCAGGCGCCCCTCTTCCTTAAGATTTTCTTTTTTTTTTTATGTTTATTTTTGAGAGAGAGAGACAGAGTGCAAGCAGGCATACAGAGAGGTAGATACAGAATCTGAATCAGGATCCAAGCTCCCTGCTGTCAGTATAGAGCCCGACACAGGGCTCAAACTCATGAACTGTGAGATCATGATTTGAGCTGAAGTCGGATGCCCAACTTACTGAGCCTCCCAGGCTGCCCCTCTTCCTTACGATTTTCTGAATAACATTTTCTTTTCTCTAGCTCACTTTATTATAATAGAGTATATAATACACATTACATGCAAAATATGTGTTAATCGACTGCTTATGTTATCTCTAAGGCTTTCAGTCAACAGTAGGCTATTAGCAGTTAAGTTTGGGAGAGTCAAAATTTATATGTGAATTTTCAACTGTACAGAGGTCTGTGCCCCTAATCCCTGTGTACTTCAGGGTCAACTGTACTCTTTCAGGTTATGGTAATGGAGAAAATAAAGGAAAACTCCTTGAGGTCATCTAGGTCATAATGGCAAACTGCCCAAAATGCCCAGGCCAGGTGCTCCCCACACCCACTTCCTTTCCCTACCTCTGAGTAGTGATGACCCCAAGTCACTCTAGCCCTATACATCCAATCAGCTTTAAACACCTCTGTCGGTATGGGTGGTCTTCTTTTAACTTTCTAAGCAAACGACCACCTTTGTTTGGGGCTCAGACCTCTTGGAGAATGATCTCCTCTGAGCCCAACGGTGTAAAATAAACCTCCTCTCTTCCAAGATCTCCAAGTGCCACTTGGTTCTTCCGCCAGTGATCCAGACCAGATTTCCGCAACAATGGTTGTTTCAAAAGAAAGGTATATAAATCTTAGAGGGAACATTTTGGAGTAATGGTGGCTGGTGCAGTTTTGGAGTGGTGGTGGGCATCTAGAACCCATGGCCAAGAAAGAATTCTTGAGACATCTTTGGTGCAAAAAAGATGATTTTATTAAGATATAGGGACAGGACCCGTGGGCACAAAGTTGCCCTGGGGTTGTGAGGATTGATGATATGCCTGGGAGTTGGGGTGGGTAAAGGAAAAAGGGAGTTTTCCAAAAGGACTTCCACATGCTATTGTGGAAGAGCTAGATACTAGAGACCTAGCTATTGTCAAACAAAGGTTGTTTTTCCCTCTAGTGAGGCATTAAGACAGTAGAGATTTCCTGGAGAAATGTTACACTCCACATGCCTCAAGTTATTTGTCAGTGGGCTACAGGTTATAAAGACATTTAATTTTATCTATATTTTCTTCTTACTTTTGTTCCCCACATCACTGTGGAGGGGAGGGTGATGTTAGCGCTCTAGGAAATTGAGTCTATAAGGTTTCTGGAGGGTAACCTATGGATAAGATTGCCTTTGTCTTGTAATTACTAAGAAGTTTGTAAACTAATGGAGACACTGTCCTGCATGACTGTGATCTCTATCAGTTAACCATTGTTTTTCCCTTTCTTTTGTTCTTGGACAGCCAGGAGTACCCAAGGCATATCCCACCTGGGGGGAGGGGGGTGTGTGTAGGGTGTTAGTTTTGCCCTCAACTTGCCTTTGGCTCCCTCATCAGTGATGATGAATGACTTCTCAAAAGGTTTTCCCTAAACCCTGTGAATTGAAAAATAAAGCCCAATATGATAATGAAATTTTGTGCTAATGGTAAAAATACTTGTGTATATCAACTCTTATATGAAATGAGTATTTGTGTCACCAGCTAGACCCCAAGACCCGGCCTTTACTGCTGAACTGCGCGTGCTCACTAACCTTTATCTTATGTTTTTCCCTGAGCTCTTCTGTCCAACTAGACCTCTAGACTTAGGCCAATGAAACCCAGAATGACTCCCTCTGAAAAGACCTCCTGTGGAGGCGCCTGGGTGGCTCAGTCCGTTAAGTGTCCAACTTCAGCTCAGGTCATGATCTCACAGTCTGTGAATTCGAGTCCTACATCAGGCTCTGTGCTGACAGCTCAGAGCCTGGAGCCTGCTTCAGATTCTGTGTCTCCCTCTCTCTGACCCTCCCCTGCTCTCTCTCTCTCTCAGAAATAAATTTTAAAAAAAACATTAAAAATAAAAGACCTCCTGCAAGCCCAAGGCCACCCGCATCTTTGACCTAAACCTGGCTTGCACCTGTGTAGATGGACCATGGCATGACCTCTGGAATGATGTACAATTATCTTTACCTCATTATAATACTAAAACCTCTTCCCAAGGAAGAGACCTAGCCTCATTTTCACAACACACAATTATGTATAGACAAATTTCCTTATGAATGCGTGACCTTACGCCTGTCTCTACAGAGCATGACAAGGCTTCCCTATCTAAATATTCATCCTAACCCTAAACAAAAGGAATTCATTCATCATCTCTCTGGGGCGGTCATGGCTTTGGAAGCCATTCCTATAATCTCCTTATTTACTGCAAATAAAAGTTTTCTTTGTGAGATAACTCAACCTGGTGTGGATTCTGACTCACCAAGGAGTGAACTCGCATTGGCTCAGTTACATTTGTGCATGAGAAATGCTTCTGAAGAACAATTACAAAATTTGACCTATGTTTTCATGACTATTTTATCTTATAGTTAATAATGTATTGCCAGAATTTTTAAAGCTCAAGCAATAATTATGTCTATGATCAACATTTAATTCCATTTAGTAGACACGTTTTAAGGTGTCATATTTAATTAATGATTACACACGTAACTATGAAAACATCTATCTTGGCTCTTGTGGTTTCTGCAAATATTATGTAATTATTCTCCACAGAGAGTAGTCCACTTAAAGTAAAATTCTTAAGCTGGATTTAAAGTGTTTTTTCTTTATTGTGAGTTATATAACATAATTCTTATTATCATACTATAGAAAGCTACATCTTTATAAAATTTGACTTAATTTTTACCACAAAATTTATATTCAACCTTTAGATATGTATCAGTCGAAATACACAAAAACGTAATCATTTGTGTCCTCAAAAAAGTAGGCGACCTCATTAAACCCACATTAAATATTTCTTTTATTAATTGGAGTACAGTGATATCACAAATAGGAGCAGGTGGAGTCATCTATAAAACTGCACTTATGTCAAACTTATCAGATGATAAAAGCAAAGAAGTCCCATATTCAAGATGTGATGCTACTAGAGTATATCACAGGCTCTCTCCAGCCACAGGCCCTTTGCACACACTGTTTGCATGTTTGCCAGACTCTTTGTTCATCCCTCATATCTCAGTTCTGTCATCTCTTCCTGTAGGAAGTCTATTCTCAGGCCAAAGTCAGATCAGACTCCCTGTTATTAGCTCTCCGGTCTCCAAGAGGCATTCATTTCCTTCAGAGCATTTCTTTGGTTTGCAATTGCATAATCATTAAGTTAAATGTTGAATTAATGCCAATCTCCCACAGTTTTACTCACCAGGGGAGCAGCGTCCTTGTCTCATTTTGCTCTTTATTGATTGTATCATTTTCTACTAACAAGTGCCTGGCACACAGCAACCACATAAAACATTCTTTGAAGGAGGAAAGAAAAAAGAAAAACAGCACACTAGATCATTTTCCTGGAGCCATCCTTCTTCAGGTCCATCCAATCTCACTGAAGGAGGGAATAGGGGTGATTGAAGTCACACATTCAGAAAGCAATTGGATTGTGACTATGTGCCTGAAGCAAGCCGATCAGACCTGTTCTCTCCCAGGAATGTAAATATTGAGGGGATTATACTGGACAAATGTTTAGAGATGAGGCCATCATGTGAAGGGCCTGAGGCCCTACAGGGACAAGCTGTCCAGCTTTTGTTCCATTGGGCCCTGGAGCAGCCTTTGAGCTTTTCTCTCTGAGACGTGGCTCTTTCTTCAACTTTCCTTTAAATCCTGTGAGCTTCTCCAAAATTGTTTATTTTTGCTTAAATTAGTCATAGTTCCTTTCTTTTGCTGACAGCCAAAGAACCCCAACGGTTATATTTTCCTACCTCCTTTATCCTTATTAGATGTAAAGACTTCTGTATTATAGCATTTCTCAAGGCTAGGGATTGATGCTTTCAGTTTCAAAATTACAGCTAAAGGAATATGCTTCATCTCACCTCCACACATGCTCAAACATGATGGTTGCTTGGACCTGTTGTTTTGAACTGACCCAGGCCACACCCCTTTCCAGTCATCCCTCCAGTGCATTTCTAGCACACCTTCTGTGAAACCCCCTTCATTTTCCATGTCTAAGCTGTGATGTGTGGCTTCTTTTACATCCAGATAACCCCTCTCAAAATTCAAATGGCTTTTTAAACCCCACATCCCTAAAATATAAAACTTCAGTTCCATCAACTCCCTCATTTCTCTGGAGCTTACCTACCTCTATTCCATCCTTCCTCCTTTCCTCCTGTCTCGTAGAGCGAGAGACTCCTTCCTCGTCAAGGCAATCTGCCACCTGTACCCTCCTGTCTGTCTCTTATGGTCCCATCCTCTTGACAGTCAGAGCTCATTTATTGAGCCAGGGACAGTTCCAAATACTTTGTGTTACTTCCTTAAACCCCGACAAAGCCTAATGAGGGAGGGACTACCATTACAGATCTGGGAAATAAGATTCACAGAAGTTAATTAACTCTAATGAAGTTCAGTATACAACATTTGGCCCACACAATTCAACTCCTAAGCATATATGTGTTTGAAAACACATGCTTTTCTGTGCTATTCTGTCTCAGTATTTTCCAAATTTCTCAATACCTACACCTCCTCCCCAGAATAAAAATTTTTCTAGATCCTACATCTTCCTACGGCCTTTTTCACTTTACTTTCCCGTCTGCACCAAATCCACTGTAGTCTAGCATCTGCCCTTTTGATCCCACTAAATCTACTGCGATTCTCATCACAAATGTGCTCTGTCACACACAGAGTACCTTATAACTATTGAATTAATCCATCCATTCACCAAATGGTTTTGAACACCTATTCTGTTTCAGAAACTGCAGAATATACAACGGGTGAACAAATCAGATAGGATGCCTTCCATCATGTGTGTGAGACCGTCAGCGACCTCCTACCTGCCAGGTCCAGGGGCCACTTTGGCCACTTCTCAATTTTTCTCCTTTTTTTTTTTTTATGTTTTTTTAATGTTTTTTATTTATTTCTAGGAGAGAGAGAGAGACAGCGTGAGCAGGGGAGGGTCAGAGAGAGAGGGAGTCACAGACTGAAACAGGCTCCGGGCTCTGAGCTGGCAGTCAGCACAGAGCCCGACGCGGGGCTCAAACCCACGAACCGCGAGATCATGACCTGAGCGAAAGTCGGACGCTTAACCGACTAAGCCACCCAGGCGCCCCTTCTCAATTTTTCTCCTATTTGATCTCTGCAGCACTAGTCATGCCAACCATTTCCTCCTTGAAATGTGGGACTTTGGCTTCCATGACGCCTCGTAAACCTGCTCTCCCTCTCTTTCAGGACCACACTTTCTCAGTCGCTTTGTTAAGTTCCTCTTCTTTACTGTCAATCCCTTAAACAATGGAGTTCCTCAGAGTTCTATCATGGAGCACTTCGAAAAGCCCAAACTCAGTTTTCCTCCCTCCCATTTATATATTTCCTTCCTTATTCCTTGTTCTTATTAATGGCAGGATTTGACACCCAATCTCCCTCCCACTTTACGCCCCCACACTCCCATCCACTGATCAGGAAATTCTGATAGAATTTTGAACTTCTAAAAGTTCAATTTGAGGGCCACCTGGCTGGCACAGTCAGTGGTGCGGGTGGCTCTTGATCTTGGGGTTATGAGTTCAAGCCCATGTTGGGTATAGAGATTACTTAAAAATAAAATCTTAAGAAAGTAAATAAACAAATTAATTAATTAAATTAAATATTTTATTTTTAGGTAATCTCCTCATTCAAAGTGGGGCTTGAACTCACAACCCTGAGATCAAGAGTCCCATGTTCCACCAGCTAAGCCAGCTAGGCGCCCCTCACATAAAATCTTTTTTGAAAAAAGTTCAATTTGAATCTTTTTTATATCTTCTGTATTTATACTTCATCTTTAAAATGTATACAATATAGTTATAACATCGTCTTCATGTTTTTTCTCTACTAATTCTTTTTTTTTTAAATATTTTTATTTATTTCTAGGAGAGAGAGAGAGACAGTGTGAGCAGGGGAGGGTCAGAGAGAGGGAGTCACAGACTCTGAAACAGGCTCCAGGCTGGCAGTCAGCACAGAGCCCGACGCGGGGCTCGAACCCACGAACCGCGAGATCATGACCTAAGTGAAAGTCGGATGCTTAACCGACTAAGCCACCCAGGTGCCCCTTTTCTCTACTAATTCTAACACCAGTGTGCGTTCTAGTCAGTTTCAATTAACTGATTATTATTCTTATTATGGACCATGTTTTCCTACTTTGTATGTGTGGTAATCTTTCCTTTTTCCTTTCCTTTCTTTCTTTCCTTTCCTTTCCTTTCCTTTCCTTTCCTTTCTTTTTTTTTCTTTTCTTTCCTTTCCTTTCCTTTCCTTTCCTTTCCTTTTCTTTTCTTTTCTTTTTTCCTTTCCTTTCCTTTCCTTTCCTTTCCTTTCCTTTCCTTTCCTTTTCTTTCTTCCTTTTCTTTTCTTTTCTTTTTTTTTAGTATGTATGTATGTATTTTGAAAGAGAGAGAGAATTCCAAGCAGGCTCTGTATATCAGCACGGAGCCCAATGCAGGACTCAATCCTGCAGACTGTGAGATTATGATCTGAGCCATGTTGAAGAGTCAAAAGCTTAACTGATTGACCCATCCAGGTGCCCCATGTGGTAATCTTTGATTGGATGTCAGACATTGTAAATGTTACCTTGCTAAGCACTGAATATTTTTGTAATCTGATAAATTGTTTTGAGCTTTGTTCCAGGAGGCAGTCAAGTAACGGGAAAAGTTTGATCCTTTCTAGTTTTTATAATTTGTTAGGCAGGTCCAGAGTGGTGCTACGAATTTATTCCTCAATACTGAAAAACAAAACAAAACAAAACAAAAGAAATCTTCCTGATTGATCTACCCAATGCCATGAATTACTGGTTTTTCCAGTCTGGCTGGTGGGAATGGTTACTACTCTTAGCGCTGCATGAGTGGCAGTCACTGTACTTTCTAATCCTTTCGAATGGTTTTTTCCCTGGCCTCATACACATGCTGCTCAAGTACTCTGCTGAATACTAGAGGGGGAAATCTCTGCAAATCTACAGGCTCTCCCTCCCTGTTAGCTTTCTCCTCACTGGTGTTCTATTCTATGAACTTAGCTGTTCTGATCTCCCCGGACTTTCTTTTTTTTTTACAAATAGTTTATTGTCAAGTTGGTTTCCATATAACACCCAGTGCTCATCCCCACAAGTGCCCTCCTCCATGCCCATCTCCCACCTCCCCCCCACACCCATCAGTCCTCAGTTTGTTCTCAGCATTCAAGAGTCTCATGGTTTGCCTCTCTCCCTTTCCCCCATCATTTCCGCCCTTCTTCTCCCCCTTGGTCCTCCGTTAAGTTCCTCCTAATCCTCCTATACGTGCACACATATGATATTTGTCCTTCTCTGCCTGACTTATTTCGCTCAGCATAACACCCTCAAGGTCCATCCATGTTGCTACACATGGCCAGATTTCATTGTTTCTCATTGCCATGTAGTATTCCATGGTATAGATAAACCACATTTTCTTGATCCATTCGTCCATTGATGGATACTTAGGCTCTTGCCATGTTTTAGCTATTGTTGAAAGCGCTGCTATGAACATTGGGGTACATGTGCTCCTATGCATCAGCATTTCTATATCCCTTGGGTAAATTCCTAGCAGTGCTATTGCTGGGTCCTAGGGGAGTTCTATTGTTAGTTTCCTTAGGAACCTCCACACTGTTTTCCAGAAGGGCTGCACCAGTTTACATTCCCACCAACAGTGTAGGAGGGTGCCCGTTTCTCCACATCCTCGCCAGCATCTAGAGTCTCCTGATTTGCTCATTTTAGCCACTGTAACTGGCGTGAGGCGGTATCTCAGTGTGGTTTTGATTTGTATTTCCCTGATGAGGAGGGATGCTGAGCATCATTTCATGTGTCTGTTGGCCATCTGGATGTCTTCTTTGGAGAACTGTCTGTTCATATCTTCTGCCCATTTCTTTACTGGGTTGTTTGTTTTTCGGGTGTGGAGTTTGGTGAGTTCCTTATAGATTCTGGATATTAACCCTTTATCTGATATGTCATTTGCAACTATCTTTTCCCATTCCGTTGGTTGCCTATTAGTTTTGTGGGTTGTTTCCTTTGCTGTGCAGAAGCTTTTAATCTTGATGAGGTCCCAATCGTTTATTTTTGCTCTTGATTCCCTTGCTTTGGGGGATGTGTCAAGTAAGAAGTTGCTGCGGTGGAAGTCAAGGAAGTTGTTTCCTGCTTTCTCTTCTAGGGTTTTGATGGTTTCCTGTCTCACGTTCAGATCCCTTATCCATTTTGAGATTATTTTTGTGTATGGTGTGAGAAAATAATCTAGTTTCATTCTTCTTCATGTTGCTGTCCAGTTCTCCCAGCACCATCTGTTAACGAGGCTGTCTTTTTTCAATTGGATACTCTTTCCTGCTTTGTCAAAGATTAGTTGGCTGTATACCTTTGTGATCTCCCCAGACTCTTAAGTCTGTCTCTTTGATCAGGGAGACTGCTGGACCCCATCTGTTTTCTTCTCTCTGTACTGCAGCCTAGAAACTCTCTCAAGGCAGTAAGTTGGGGCAATCATTCATAGGGCTTATCTCAATTGTTTCCTGTTTCATAGGGGTCTCTGTCCTTTGTTGCATATATATGTATGCATATGTATATGTATATATACATATCTGTTATTTCAGTAAAGAGGGTAAATCCAGGCCTGTTACTCTGTACTGATCAGTAGAGGAAACTCCTGCAATGAAATCTTAACAGATCACCTCATCTCAAACTTCCGTAATCTGTTCTTAATTCACCAGAGTCTTATTTTTTCCTAAAATATCAATCTCTTATTATTGCCTGCTTAAAGGCCTTTTTTGGTACTCTCATTTTTAGAATAAAATTTGAGCTGCTTAGTGTGGCATATTTCATGCCTTCATGATGAGGCCTCTTCCCATCCTTCCACCTTCTTCCTCACCAACCCCCGTGTATGCTGTTGGCTCCAGCCATCCAAGACATTTATCATCTTCCTCTCCAGCCTCCCAACCAACACTCACCAGCACCCACTTCTCTCTCTTTGAACACATGTTTCTTCTATCTGGAATATTCTTTCTCCTCCTCCATCTGGCCAACTCTTCTTTAACCTAGACTATTGTGTAAACTTTCTCTCTAGACCTTCCCACCCACACCAGGTAGAATCACTCCCTTGTCTTTTTATACCACTATGAACCATATCTTGTATGTGTCCCTTTTACTGCATTTATCACACTGCATTGTATATATTTGCTTATGTGTCTGTTCCCAGTGATATCTAGCACCTCCCATGAGGATAAAGAACTGTACTTCCTCATCATATGGCAAGTGTTAAATTCATCCAGCCAATGGGGCACGTAGGTGACTCATTCAGTTAAGTATCCAACTTTGGCTCAGGTTATAATCTCATGGTTTGTGGAACTGAGTCCCATATCAGGTCTGTGCTGACAGCATGGAGCATGACTGGGATTCTCTCTCTCTCTCTCTTTTTCTTTGCCCCCTCCCCTCCTCAAAATAAATAAATAAACCTTAAAAAATTCATCCAACTAATAACATTTCCTGAGCTTTTCACCTTATGCCAGGCAACCAACTGAGCTACCCAGGTACCCCAGAGGTAAGTAATCCTTTCTGTGATATATTTTGTGTTCTGGAAAAATTAATGAAGCTTTCAAAATTATATACAAAATAGGGGCACTTGAGTGATTCAGTCAGTTAAGTATCTGACTTTAGCTCAGATCACAATCTCACAGTTTGTGAGTTGAAGCCCTGCGTAGAGCTCTGTGCTGACAGCTCAGAGCCTGGAGTCTGCTTAGGATTCCGTCTCCCTCTCTCTCTGTCCCTCCTTCACTTGCATTCTCTCTCTCCCTCCCTCAAAAATAAATAAAACACCCCAAAATTTTTTTAAATGTCCTCCTTTAAAATATATATATACATATACACAAAATAAAATGCAAAATTAAACTATTACAAAAATCTCTTCAACAGAATGAAAATTCTACAGTGACTTAATACTTTCAAGTACCTGTCTAAAGTGGCACATTTCCAAATATTTCTAATATTGAGAGGGAAGCCTGTTGGTACATCTTCTAGCTGAGGCAAGCAATTCTCAGTAGTCCTGAGCCTTTCTTGGGAAAAGGTGGGTGGACCCTTAAGAGAAGGCTGTGTTCCCAGCAGGGAAAGAGTAAACAAGGTCTGTTGCTAATTTCTTCAGAAATTAGGAGTAAATGAGATGAACACTGGTGAGCAAAATGAGAGACAAGTGGGGTTTCAGAATGGGAGAGAGAACAAGGAGGGAAGAAAAATATCAGGGCCTAATGAAGGCAACATATTGGAGACACCACTCAAAAGGCTGGGGAGGAAACACTTCAGAAGTTGGTAGTTTTTACACATTCTGTCAAAGGGAAGAGAGAGAGAGTATATCCAAGAGGATAACAGTGAGAGTGAGGATGGGCAATCCTCAAGAGCTGTCATCTGTGATAACACTGTGAGCATATTATCACATAAGCCTGAAGGCTAAAATCTATTCTTTTTTTTATTCAATGTTTTATTTATTTCTGAGAGAGAGAGAGAGAGAGACAGCATGAACAGGGGAGGGTCAGAGAGAGAGGGAGACACAGAATGGGAAAGTTTCTAGGCTCTGAGCTGGCTGTCAGCACAGAGCCCGATGTGGGGCTCGAACCCATGAACCATGAGATCATGACATGAGCTGAAGTCGGATGCTTAACCAACTGAGCCACCCAGGTGCCCCAAAGGCTAAAATCTATTTTTATCTCCATTTTACAGAGAAAGAAACTGAGACTCAGAGGGGCCAATTAACCTTCCCCTCATTGAGCTGGTGATTAGCAGCAAAGTAGAGATTTGAATCCAGTTCTGTTTAACCAGAGCCTATTCTTTCCTGCATCTTCCTGTGCTGCCCCTGTAGTTTTTACTAATGGGTGGAAAGCTGCAGATTCAATAGAATCTGGGAAACCAAGGTGGGGTGAGGTTCGTAGATGAGGGGGACAGGGAGAGGCAAAAAAAAAATGTACTGTTAAAGTTTTTTATCTGCAGTTCTTAAATAAAACTTGATTTAATTTAACTCTTTGTGTTTCTTTTTTTTTTTTTTTTTGAGTCTTGTAAAAAATGTAATCTTATACAATGGTAATGTTACATGAAGATTCTTAAGCAATTTTATGCAAGGGGGTTCATTTGCCAAAGTCAAACTTAAAGTACCGGCAAGTTCAGATAATCACTCAAATCTTGTGAGAATGAGAGTTGCTCAATGTCTCTTTAGAGGCGATGATTCCTATTTCTGCATAAGAATTAGCTTTCGCTTTATTAATGAAGTATTTTTTAATGAGTTTAATATAATTAGAAAATCGTCTCTAAATCCTCAGGGAGTCATGACTTTCTACAATTTTATATTTATATGTTAACCATTTAAAACCACAAGTTTTCAGCTAAAGTTAAGTTTCGTCTGTGAATGCAAATGTGTTAGTACTGCATAGGAAACTGGACCCACACTGCCATCTGCTGTGTCAAGGTTAGGTGAAAAATCACCCACATAAACTAGACTTGAGGAATGCAAAATATACATATGGAAAGCCTATATTATGGAAAATAAGTACAAAGGGAAATAAGTGCTTGTAATTATATATTTCAAATTGTATTGGAAGTGTGGGGAGGAATTGTGTGTGTGTTGAATAGGACATGAAAAAAATAAGAGAATAGTGTAACAAAACTTATGTCCCCACCACCTATATTTAAAAAATAAGTGTTACCAATGCCTGTTTGTCTTCCATTTTCCACCACTCATACACCCATGGCAAAGAAATCATTCTCCAATGTCATGTTTATCACTGGGAAGTTTATTTTTTAATTTTTAAAAATGTTTTATTTATTTTTAAGAGAGAGATAGAGACAGCATGAGCAGGGGAGGGTCAGAGAGAGGGAGTCACAGAATCTGAACACAGGCTCCAGGCTCTGAGCTAGCTGTCAGCACAGAGCCTGACGCGGGTCTCAAACCCACCAACCGTGAGATCATGGCCTGAGCCAAAGTCGGACGCTTAACCGATTAAGCCACCCAGGGCCCCCTGGAAAGTTTTTAATAAGCAAATACCTACATTTTGTAGGTAATATGTTCACCTTTTTACTTTTGTGTGCTTTATCTAGGTTTTCCAGTGAAGAAGTCTCTATGTAGCAACATTTTATCCTGGGAAGCTAACAGAGAGAGTTCTGTTCTGATACACCTGTTCCCAAGAGTATTTCCCCCCAATTTAAGACACAGCTGCCCAGCTAACTGAGCCCTGGTTTTCACTAACTCTTACACCAATCATGGTGCCTCCCCTTCTTCGGTATGTCTAAGATGCTATTTGTCCCATTACAGGTTCACGTGTGAAGACGTGCTTTCTAGGTAGGGGAGAGCTAAAGAAAAGACATAGAAATGAGAGAGAAGACAAAGTGTACGTGGAGAAGAACAAATAGATTGTCACAGCTGACGCACAAGAAGGAAGGGGGAATACAGGGGACATGTCCTACCACTGGCATTACTGACTACCAGGGGCAGTGAAAGCCACTGGGTCATTCACAGAATGAAGGAAAACTTGGACGACGAGAGTCAGATTGGGGAAAGGATGGCAGAACTGGCATACCCTTTGCTGCATCTGAGTTGATTCTGAATAGCCTGGATGCTGAGGCAGACAGCAACTGGGGACTTTGTAGCTAAGGAGAGAAGGAGAGCCTGGCAATTTCAGAGCCATCTGTATAGAGATAAAAGTGTAAACGTGAGTAGGGGGTGAGCAGTCAGACGAAGGGCTTAGGAGGAGAGTTGTAGAAAATACAACTGGAGGAGTCAGTTCTGATATGCCACCGTACACCATTCTGTGAATGATAAAAATACCCCCATCCCAATTCTCCCAGCACCTGACTCCTCTATTTCTGGCTATCACCAAATCCTCTTTCTTTTGGTTTTATCTTATACGTGTCCTTTTCTTCTAACACAATTGAATAGAGGCAATCCCAGCAGGGAAGACATGGAGCCTGAGACATCACACCATCTACAACACTTTCCCCACCTCTTCCAATAATTTTATGTAAGACTAGACTGGTTTAGTTGAATATCAGGCCAACCAGAAGGAAAAGAGAAAAGGGAAGAGCGTGCCGAGTCTAGGTTACAGGGAGAAGAAAGCCATCTCTCTCCCGCTTTTTCTTATAAGAGTTTATTTGAGGTAATCTCCACACTCAACGTGGGGCTCAAACTCACTCCCTGAGATCAAGAGTCACATGCTCTGCTGGCTGTGTCCCCAGGTGCCCCAAAAGCCATCTCTTTAGATACTATTGCTAAAGAGGGATCTTAGGCATATTTGTGACAGGCCACGTCTTACTGAATCAGGTGGGGGTTTATGTTTTTATGTTTGCATGTGCGTAGTGAAACTTATGTGTAGGAGGGAGCAAATAAGGAAAGATAGGAACTCCAAGCATTCACAGACACAATTTGTTTATCATAGCAGTGATCAGATCTCAGTCAGATCTAGGGGCTCAACTCTTTTGGTTGTTATGCTAGACAGTTCTGTGTGAATTGTAAGGTCAGAAGTCTGATATAGGTCTCACTAGGCTAAAATCAAGGTGTTGGCAAGCCTGCATTCCTCTGGAGGCTCTAAGGCTGAATCCATTTCCTTGCCTTTTCCAGCTTCTAGAGGATACCTACATTCCTTGGCTCATGGTTTCCTTCCTCTATCCTCCAAGCCAACAATGTAGCATCTCTTTGGCCCTGTTTCCATTGTCATATCTCTTTCTCTGACCCTCTTCTGCCTCCTTTTCCATGTTTAAGGACCCTTGTGATTACTTTAGATCCACTCAGATTATCTAGGATAATCTCCCTATTTTAAGGTGAGCTGAGTAGCGAACTTAATTCTATCTGCAACCTTAATTCACCTGTGTCATGTTAGGTTGCTTATTCAGTTTCTGGGGGCATGCTACGAAAGACAGGGACCTTTTTTGGAGTGAGGAGTGAGGAAAGTATCATTCTGGCTACTACAGTGTACTTTCATGTATATGACCTGTCATAAATACAATTACTTGATGGCATAGTTCATTTCCACAAAGGTTTTACCTTTTACTTCTGTGTGCTTTGTTAAGATTGACTAGTGATGAAGTTTCTGTGCTAGCAACTTCATCTTGGGGAGTTAGTGGAGAAATCTCTATTCTTTTTTTTTTTGGAGGGAAAGAGAGAGTGAGCAGGGGAGAGGAGCAGAAGGAGAATCTCAAGGAAGCAGGCTCCACACTCAGCACATACCCCATTGTGAGGCCTGATCCCACCACCCTGGGCTCATGACCTGAGCCAAAATCAAGAGGGATGCTCAACAGACCGAGCCATTCAGGTGTCCTGAGATCTCTATTCTTATACACTTGTTACAAAAGAGAATTTTCCCTGGGGCACCTGGGTGGCTTAGTCGGTTAAGCATCCGACTTTCGCTTAGGTCATGATCTCGCGGTTCGTGGGTTCGAGCCCCGCGTCGGGCTCTGTGCTGACTGCCAGCTCAGAGCCTGGAGCCTGTGACTCCCTCTCTCTCTGACCCTCCCCTGCTCACACTGTCTCTCTTTCTCTCTCCTAGAAATAAATACAAATATTAAAAAAAAAAAAAGAGAGAGAATTTTCCCCAAATTTACAACTCAGAGCTGCCCAGCTAACCTCTCTTTGGTTGCTGTCACATCTTATACCTACCCCAGTGTACCCTTTTCTTTGGTATGTCTAAGAAAACATATAAATTATGAGCTTCTGTTACCCGATTACAAATTCATAGGTAACACTTTTCTACTTTACAGGATGCCTTTTCTAGCAGGCAGTCATTGGTTTATGGCCATTTGAGTTTATCTTGCTTCCAACCAATATTTATTTAGAACTTACCATGTGTCAAGGTTTGGGGGACATGATGAAGAAGGAGCATGCCCATGCTCTCACACAGAACACACTCCCACGGAATGCAGGGATGATCACACACAATAACAAATGCTACTTGGGGGGACGTGGAGAGTGCACCGTGGAGAGGTGGGAAGAGGAGAGAAGACAGTTAAGAGGAGCCTCTTGGGAGGATGTGACATCTCGGTGAAGACACCTACAGGACAACTTACTCAATGAAGTTACTCATTGAAGTGCCATGAGGAAAAGCACTCCAGCAAGAAGAAATAGCTCTAGGAGGGCAGGGATTTTGTCGTTTTGTGTTACTGCTTTATCCTTGTGCTAAAACAATAGTCACCGAATAAAATCTGTGATGCAAAGGATTATGTAAAATGGGAGGCAGGAAAAGTGGCTACATTCAAGGAAGTGGAACATCAGTGTAGGGAGGCTCAGGGCTCAAGGGACAGTGGTGAGAGGCAAAATTAGAAAGATCAAGGTGGGGCTGGTAGACACCCAAAGTCTTTTGGGCTTTATAGCAAGGGCAACAGTTTTCAACCTATTGCCAGATTTTAAGCAGCAGAGTGACGTAAGCAGACTCCCAGTTTATAAATAATTCTAGCCACAAAATAGAGACTGGTTAGGAGATTGTTAGAGTCCTGAGGAGAGGCTCCCTGGGGGAATAGGGTGGACTGGTGGGCATGAAGAGAGATGATGACCATTTAGAATCATCCACTTATGAACTGAAAAGAACTTTAGACAGCTCATCTAATCTTTTATATGAAGAACCTGAGGTCAGAGAGGGTTAATTGACTTATTCCTATAGTGGTTTTCTTTCTCTTCTTCCTCTGTTCTTTCGGTATTTCTTAAGCTGCTTCTCAGAACTGTGCAATTAAGACCTTTATGCCTTCACACCTGAGCAATTTACTTAATTTAATTTTGCTTTTGTCTAATGTATTGGTCCTTTGGTTTGTATCATCCATTCCTGGAGACAGAAAAGACAGCTAATTAACTGGCTCTGTAGAATAGCACTCAGGAATGAATCACAAACACTGCCTAACAGCGATGATGTGTAGGGAGGAAAGTGGATTCCAAAAATGGAGGATGCTGGAAGGTCTTCCCAGTTGTGTATTTCTGAAAAGCTTTGGAACAGTTTGAAGCCAAACTGCAGAAATCAGTCTAGAATGCAACTTTCTAAGGTAGGATTTTAATTATTTCATATTATATAAAAATGGTTCTGCTGATGTCCTTCTGGGAAGAAAACCATGGGTCCTTTGGCATTGATGGTGAAAAGGGGTTTTAGGTCGTCCTGATAGGGACAGGCCTCACAGCTACATGGTTCTAGGGCCACTGGTTTTTATCATCCATCCCAATGTCCCTGAACTTATTGCAGACACTTGATATATGTGATATAATCACATTGTGATATAAATTAAGATGGGATGCTGCACTGCCACACCCTATCCATCAGAAATGTTTAAGTATGGGGTGCCTGGATGGCTCAGTTGGTTAAGCGTCCAACTTTGGCTCAGGTCATGATCTTGTGGCTGGTGAATTTGAGCCCTGCTCATGGCTCTGTGCTGGCAGCTTGGAGCCTGGAGCCTGGAGCCTGCTTTGGATTCTGTGTCTCCCCCTTTCTCTACCCCTCCCCTGCTCATGCTCTGTCTCTCTCTGTCTCTAAATAATAAATAAGCATAAAAAAAAAAAAAGAAATGTTTAAGTATGTCAGATGGGCTGGCAGGGTAGAAGTGCCAGCAGTGAATTTAACAGGGCCTCCTCTGAGGACCTAAGGGAAGAAAGCTCTCAGTAGTGGGGCCTCCAGTTCCAAACTCCATGAAAACTGAGTGAATGTATTCAAAATCATTAGACAGTACAGAAATGCAGGTTGAAACCAAAATGAGATACCATTTCATATCCACTAGAGTGGCTAAAATTAAAAGCTGACAATACCAGGGGTGCCTGGATGGCTCAGTCATTTAAGTGTCCAACTTCGGTTCAGGTCATGATCTTGCAGTTTGTAGGTTCAAGCCCCATGTCAGGCTCTGTGCTGAAAACTCAGATCCTAGAGCCTGCTTTGGATTCTGTGTCTCCCTCTCTCTCTGCCCCTCTCCTGCTTGCTTGCGCATGCGCGATCTCTCTCTCTCTCAAAAATAAATAAATACTAAAAAATAAGAAAATAAATAAATGAAGCTGATAATATCAAATGTTGGTGAAGGTGTGACAGCTACTAGAACCCTCATCCTCATACATTAGGGGTATGAAATGGCACAACCTCTTCAGAAAACTGCCTGGTAGTTTCTAACAAAAATTTGAAAACATCTGCCCTCGGACACAGCAAGGAGTCTCCTCCCAAGTATTTGCCGTTGAGAAATGAAAATACATGTTTATAAACAGACACATACAAGAGTATATAGATCAGGTTTTTTAATAATACTTCCAAACTAGAAGTGATCCAAATATTTTCAGATTGCCATACATTCATAAAATGTATGAACTTGGCAACAAAAAAAGAACAAACCCATATACTCACATAACATGATGAATTCACAAATATTATATTAAAGTGAAAGAGAGGTCAGACTCAAAAGCTACACCTTTTGTGATTCCATTTATGTGACATTCTAGAAAAGACTAAACTAAATCTATGGTGATAGAAATCAGAACAGTGATTGCCTACAACAAGGGGTAGGGATTAATAGAAGGGGTACAAGAGAACTTTTTAGGGGAGGTCACAGAAATATTCTATATCTTGATCGAAGTGGTGGTTAAATGGATACATATATTTACCAAAAAAATCTCTGAATTATACCCTAAGATCTGTGCATTTTATTATATGTAAAATTTTTAAAAATTTAAATCCAAGTTAGTTAACATACAGTGTAATAATGATTTCAGAAATAGAATTTAGTGATTGATCACTTACATATAGCACCCAGTGTTCATCCCATCAAGTGTCCTCCTTAATGCCACTTGCCCATTTAGGCCGTTCTCCCACCCAGCATCTCACCAGCAAACCTCGTGTTTTCTCTGTATTTAAGAATCTCTTATGGTTTGTCTCCCTGTCTCTTTTTATATTATTTTTGCTTCCCTTGCCTTATGTTCATCTGTTTTGAATCTTAAATTCCACATATGAGTGAAATCATATGATATTTGTCTTTTGCTTAGCATAGTACCTTCTAGTTCCATCCGTGTTGTTGCAAATAACAAAATTTCATTCTTTTTGATCACTGAGTAATATTCCATTGTATATATATACCACATCTTCTTTATCCATTCATCATTCGATGGACATTTGGGCTCCTTCCATACTTTGGCCATTGTTAAGTGTTGCTATAAACATTGGGGTGCATGTGCCCCTTCAAATCAGCACTCCTATATCCTTTAGATAAATACCTAGTAGTGCAACTGCTGGGTCATGGGGTATTCCATTTTTAAGTTTTAGAGGAAAACTCCATACTGTTTTCCAGAGTGGCTGCACCAGTTTGCATTCCCAGTAGCAGTGCAAAAATGTTCTTCTTTCTCCACATCCTCACCAACATCTGTTGTTGCCTGAGTTATTAGTGTTAGCCATTCTGATAGGTGTAAGGGGATGTCTCCTTGTGGTTTTGATTTATATTTCCTTGATGATGAGTGATGTTGAGCATCTTTTCATGTGTCTGTTAGCCATCTGTATGTCTTCTTTGGAGGAGTGTCTGTTCATGCCTTTTGCCCATTTCTTCACTGGATTATTTGTTTTTTTGTGTTGAGTTTGATAAGTTCTTTATAGATTTTGGATACTAACTCTTTATCTGATATGTCATTTGCAAATATCTTCTCCCATTTCTTCCCTTGCCTTTCAGCTTTGCTGATTGTTTCCTTTGCTATGCAGAAGCTTTTTATCTTGATGAAGTCTCAATGGTTCATTTTTGCTTTTGTTTCCCTTGCCTCCAAAGACACGTCAAGTAAGAAGTTGTTGTGGCTGAGGTAAAAGAGGTTGTTGCTTGCTGTCTCCTCTAAGATTTTGATGGTTTCTTGTCTTATGTTTAGGTCTTTCATCCATTTTGAGTTTATTTTTGTGTATGGTGTGAGGAAGTGGTCCAGGGTCATTCTTCTGCATGTTGCTGTTCAGTTTTACCAACACCATTTGCTAAAGAGACTGTCTTTATTCCACTGGAAATTCTCTCCTGCTTTGTCAAAGATGAGTTAGCCATATGTTTCTGGGTCCATTTCTGGGTTCTCTATTTTGTTCCATTGATCTGAGTGTCTGTGTTTGCGCCAGTCCCATACTGTCTTGTTGATGACAGCTTTGTAACTTAGCTTGAAGTCTGGTATTGTGATGCTTCCAGCTTTGGTTTTCTTTTTCAGAATTGCTTTGGCTATTTGGGTTTTTTTTCTTGTTCCATACAAATTTTAGGATTGTTTGTTCTAGCTCTGTGAAGAATGCTGGTGTTACTTTGATAGGGATTGCACTATATATAATTCTTTTTAAAAAATAAGTTTTTAGGGGCAACTGGGTGGCTCAGATGGTTAAGTGTCTCTTTTTATTTTTAATGTTTATTTATTTTTGAGAGAAAGAGAGACAGCACAAGCTGGAGGGGCAAAGAGAGAGGGAGACATAGGTTCCTAAGCAGGATCCAGGCTCTGAGCTGTCAGCACAGAACCCAATGTGGGGCTCAAACCCACAAACTGTGAGACCATGACCTGAGCCAAAGTTGGGGGCTTAACTGACTCAGCCACTCAGATGCCCTAAGTGTCTGACTCTTGATATCAGCTCAGGTCATGATCTCGCAGTTTGTGGGATGGAGCCCCACATCAGACTCTGAGTTGAGAGTGCAGAGCCTGTTTGTGATTCTCTTTCCCTCCCCTTCTGCCCCTCCCCCATTTATGCTCACTGGCTCTCTCAAAATTAATAAATTAATGTTTTTTAAAAAATCAGTTTTTATTAAGAATATAAATTGGTCACACAAATAGTATATTTCAAGGAGAGTGCTATTAAACTGATGAACTCTAAGATGGACAGCAATATGTAAAACCACCTGAAATATGTAATCTTCTCAAGCAGAAGATGGCTTATCCATACCTGTATCAATTGGTATTCAATGTCCATTAGATCATGGAATGAACCTCAGTATTGTGATATAGTTCTTTGCTGAAAGACTATTCTATTGGTATTAAATTCATGGTATTAGTGAAAGCCTTGGTTGGTATCAAAAATATAATTCAGTTATCAACTTATTGACTCAGCTTCAAATTCATCTTTTTTATGTAAAATGGATCTGGGCCCTTTAAATATGTTTTCCTTTGTAGCTGATAAGATGTTAAGCTTTCTTTCCTTTTTTTTTAAATTTTATTTTATTAAAAAATTGTAACATTTATCTATGTATTTATTTTTAATGTTTTATTTATTTCTGAGAGAGAGAGAGAGAGACAGCATGAGCAGGGGAGGATCAGAGAGAGAGGGAGACGCAGAATCTGAAGCAGGCTCCAGGCTTTGAGCTAGCTGCCAGCACAGAGCCGAATGTGGGGCTCGAACGCACAAACCATGAGATCATGACCTGAGCCGAAATCAGATGCTTAACCGACTGAGCCATCCAGGCGCCCTGAACATTTATTTATTTTTGAGAGACAGAGAGAGACAGATCATGAGCAGGAGCAGGGGAGGGTCAGAGAGAGAGGTAGACACAGAATCCAAAGCAGGCTGCAGGCTCTGAGCTGTCAGCACAGAGCCCGACATGGGGATGGAACCCGTGAACCATGTAATCATGACCTGAGCGGAAGTTGGATGCTTAACCAACTGAGCCACCCAGACATCCCTAAGGTTTCTTGTTAGAGGGGGCTCGAGAGACACTGCAGTAGAAAAGAATCCTGTCCTTGCTTCCAGTGTATTCACTTGTTAGGCTTCTTGGTATCCAATATCTCAGTGGAAGACGCTTCCCCCAGTTTCCAGGTTCAGCACTGGCAGCTTCTCCAACATCAGGCTCATGCCGCATGGCAGCATCTTCAGCAGCACTCGGCCATCAGCAGCTTCTCTGAGCAACCCCCTCAGACAGTTTTGTAGTCCTGGGCCTCTGGTGAGATTCTGTGAACAGATTCCCCCAGTAACCTAGAGGATAGATTTCTGGCAATATTTCCCTGGCATAAACCAGGGCCATGATCTCCAGTAAGGTCTGGATCTCAGTCCTGTGGGGCAATGGGGCTCTTCCTTGAGGGCTTTGTCTAAAATGCTCTTTATATCTGTTATTCCTGTATTTTTTAGAGTTCTCTTTATTTCTTTTTATTTCTTATTCTCTTTATTTCTCTAGCAATCTCTCATTATGCCAGATCCTATTAACTATTATTATAATCATTATTTTTGAAATGTTTATTTACTTTGGGGGGGGGAGGGGGAGGGGCAGAGAGAGAGAGAGAGAGAGAGCCCGAGCATGCGAGCGCACAAGTAAGGGGAGGGGCAAAGAGAAAAGAGAGAGAATCCCAGACAGACTCCAGCTGTCAGCACAGAGCCTGACAAAGTGCTTGATCTCGCATATTGTGAGATCATGACCTGAGCCAAAATCAAGGGTCAGACACTCAACTGACTGAGCCATTCAGGTGCCCCAAAGTAACATTTTAAAAGTCATAGCACTCTATCTCCCAGAAATACTCCTGTTAACATATCGGTTTAAATCCTCTTAGCCTTTCCACCCCCATGCTTAGATAAATGTTTCTTAAAACAGAACAAAGCAAAACACGGATCAAATGTACTCTGGTTCCGGTTCATTTATTCAGTCAAGTATAATAACAAATGTTTTTAAAGTATATCTTCCACAGACCAGATACATAAATGAACATTAAAAGATCTCTGAGTTTTCAATGAAGATACTGATGAGAATTCAATGTGCCTCATTTCTTAACTATGTAAAAATCGTATGAGCAGAAGAAAAACCTGTGAACTTTTAGTAAACTACATTACAATCCTCATCATGAAATAGCATTCAGTCAAATTTAATAAAGTTGTTAGCATTTTAAATTTTTTTGCTGTTCTTTCATTTAACAATTATTTACTGTCTACGCTGTGCCTATGGAGGTATATGAGATACCAACTGCCTGCCCCTCGGAAGCTCACTCTGACACAGTATCTTAAACGCATTAGTACCCTGATCAAAAGGGCAGGGACTGGGGCCTCCAGAAAATGGGTTTCCTGATTTACCCACTAGTGGATTCCAGGGGAAGTTCTTGGAGGAAGAACACTTACATTTAGATTTTCAAGAACAAACAGCAGTTAGACTCATAAAACACTAGTTCAGAACACGGGCTCCGGGGTTAAATTGTTTGATTAACCTCTATGCAACTCAGAGATAATGTTGTAAAGCTCATATAATAGACTTAAAGCGCTTAGTTCCCAGTCTGGCACAAAAGAGCTGCATTTATTGAGTACTTGTGATTGCTGCAATTCAGAGTTACAATGCATTAGGCTTCCTGCGGAGGTCCGAGCCAGAAACGGGACAAACCCTGTACCGGACCTACGAGTCTCTCCCCAGCACCCTGCTCCACATTTATTTTTTCCCCAAATAAGTCTTTCTTACAAATATAAAATATTGCAAATATTCACTTCCTAAAACAGCTTATACTTTTTGTTTTTCCATATTTTTTGCCACCTCCAGCTGAACCGAGGCACTTCTCTGTGGACTTCGAGTGAACTCGGGGCAAGGCGCGGGGGTGGTGCGTCTACAACTACGAGGAACGAAGACGCCCCCTACCCAAAGGCGAGGGCGGAGTGCCTGAGGCCAGGGTAACCCGGCGGATCTCCGCGACTGCCTTGCCCCCACTGAGAGCCACCCGCCAGCACGACTAATTCTGATTGGTCTGTTGTCCCAGCTCGCCGGCATCACCAGATCCAATCGGCGTAGCGCTTGTTGAGTGGCGGAGGCAACCGGCATACATAGGTGACTTGAGCGTCGGTGGAGAGAGCTAGAGCTCAGGCCATGAACCTAGGGTAAGCTGGGGCAACAGGGGTGATCTGCAGCGGAGAGGGGGTGAGGCGAGGTTGGTCCTTGGAATCCTTCGTGGAACATCTTCCCAGCTTGCGCCACCTCAAAAGGCATTGCCCGGCTGCCTGAGGCGGAGAGGGGACGAGAGGCCCGGTAGGCGTTTGCCGCCCATGCCGCGGTCGCGTTTGCACATCCTTTCTCGCAGTAGATCTGTCAGGACCTCCTTTCCGCCCTCTCATTAACCTCATGGTGGTGAAGGAGGAAAGGCGATAAGCGGTGAGGGCAGATGGAGAGATAAAGCTTAGCGGCTTGCCGGGGAGAAATCCTGGCCCAGGCCTCTGTCTTTGGCGTCTCTGCGGGTAGTCGGGGCGCCCTGGGGGGTTTAACGCCGGCCGGGAATGCGGAGAACCGAGTCTTGAGCCCTCATTAAGTTTGTTGAGTAAGAAGGACTGTTGCGGGGAAGTGATAGGAAGTTAATGTTCTAAGAAGATGAAAAGTTACCAAACTCAGAGTACTGCACGTCATTTAGCAAATGAGTTTTGTACTCTAGAACTTGTGGAGAGAAAAAATAAGACCGGCTGCCCCTGAAGGAGCTTACAGTGCAATAATACTGAACAGACGTTCTTTTCGGTTTCATTCTTTTGTTTGTTGAGTTACACGAACGTGCACACATGGAGTATTCTAACTCTGCAACAGGGAAACTTTTAAAACCCATTTCCCCCCAGTATTTTAATAAGGTATTTTGATTTCCTCTACTTACCAACACTGCGGTTTCGTGATTCCATTGAGACCTTTTTTTTCAACCTTTGTTTTCCTTGGCTAGTCCTCTGGATTTAATTTTGTCTCTTGAACATCACTTTTGTCTTAGTTGATGTTTATTGACATACACCTGTTCTTAGGAGACAGTGAATTGTGGACTATTTTTGTTTTCAGTGGAATTTTTATTAAGACCTTGACTTGTACAAGTTACCATGGTAGTGTCTACTGTTAACTTCGTGCTTTTGCATAGGACATGCGCAAATAAATTATAACCAAAAAAAATTATAACAGCCAAAGTTTATTACAGATTTATTGTTGTGATAGTAACAAAATGTCACTATGCTCAAATAGTTAATAACCGTGGTGGCAGTGTTATCGGT
Organism: Proteles cristata cristata; assembly: GCA_017311185.1. Lineage (NCBI taxonomy): Eukaryota > Metazoa > Chordata > Mammalia > Carnivora > Hyaenidae > Proteles > Proteles cristata. Next base: position 1,403,295 of record JAESUZ010001506.1, read on the forward strand.
CACTTTCAAATTAACAATGTAGCACATGCCATAGAATGTATTAGTCATGAGATCATTATGAAACAGATAGATCTATGTTTTGCTCCTTTAACTTAGGTGGAGAGTTTTGGTAACAGCAATTTTTCCAGTCTAGATTTGTAAGAGTTAAATAATGGTATGATAATTGAATTTATTCCTTACCAGTAATAATATGAAGTTTCATGTTAAAGATAACAAATTTTTTTATTATTGGAAAGTTTCAGGAATTTTCTCCCTGAGTGTTTAGTTTTATCTTGGATTGAAAAATGCTTTTAATTAAAAAATGGCTTTAATATTTACAGAATTCTTGTATAAATTGGAAAGAAAGTATAGTCAACATTCAAATAAGCATTTCATTTCTGTTTAAAACTTTGCTGTTTCTTAAAAATGTCAAACAACTTTCTTTTATTTTGCAGAGATGGTTTAAAGCTTGAAACTGAATTACTGGATGGAAAAACCAAGTTAATATTGTCTCCATATGGTATGCTATGTTACCAGAAACCTAAAATGTTCTACCTAAAACCTATATGAGTTTATTATTCTTTTCATACTTTATGCTTGTAATAGAGTAATATTTAAATGATACTTTGCAAAAGCTGTTTTCACTTTTTCAGATTTATTTTTAGCTAAGTAAAGTCAGATTACATCACTCCTTACCACTGTCAGTATTTATTCATAAAACTTAATGTCCCAGTATATTTCATGTTTAATATGTTGCCTAATGAATAATCTAGGTGAAATTTATGTAATTATGTGTATGTAAAGAATGTATTAAATTTGTAGTAGGACCACAGTTGCTAAAATCATTTTAGTATTAGTTTTAAAACTCAGTAAACTTTGGTTCTCCTTTCATTCACATTATTATAATTTTTTTTCTGATATGTTTATAATTTTATATCAGAAAATAATAGAAATGAAACAGAAATTCTTGAACTCTGTAAAGTTAGAACACTCAAACAGGGCCTAAAGTTAATGTTTTTGGGGTTAACATTTCTATTAAATACTTTCTTAAAACAATGCTAATTAAAATTTCCTTTTGTGACTGCCTGAGTGTGTTTTTGTTTGACAGCTCAGTAATTATTTTTTTCTTTTGTAGAATGTAAATCAAAAAATTCTGTGAAGGTAAGCCAAATGACTTGACCTATTTTTGAGTGTACAGTGTGGTTTTCTTTGTAGTGGTTTGAAAAGAATTATTACAGTGGGTTTGGGATAATGATGAGGAGTTACCGTTCTCTTGCTTTCAGGCTGGTCCTTTCACAGAAATGGGATCGTAATTTTTTGCTTTAAAATGCTGTATAGAACATTTTTCTCTAGATTAGTGCTGCTCAGTAAATCTTTTTGTGATGATGGAAATGGTCTAAGATCATTGTTTTCTAACATGATAGTCAGCTACTAGTCATATGTGCTTATTGAGGACTTAAAATGTGGCTAGTATGACTAAGGAGGTGAGTTTTTAATTTAAATAAAATTAAACTAAAAAAACTAAGTTTTTAATGCAAATTTAGTAGTTACTACTGTGGACAGTGCAGTTCCCGAGACCTTTAAAAATATATATTTGTTAAAATTAGAATGAAAATATTTTTCTTTTCATACTCAGATTTCATTTTCCCTCATCAAAGCAGTGTATTTGATTCACAAACTGTTACATGCACTTTGCTTTCTCCTTTAAGAGATCATACTTGAGGTTAATGATAATTTTCCTTTTAAAATTTTATCAGAAACCCCGAGTGCCTTTTTCTACAAAATACATTACCACTTTAACAATTTTTGATATCATACTTTTGTACCCTATATCTTTTTCCATGTTTAGATTAATATCAGCAGAAATTTCAACTCTCCTCTTCCATAATTCACTGTAGCCCTCTTTTTTCCTTTATCTTTGCAGCATCTTAAAGTCTTTGTGTTTCTGTGAACTGAGCTTAATTTGGATGATGTGGCACTTTTCAACTTCCGAGCTCTTAATGGCTTTGCTCTTTTTTACAGGTTTAATCAAGGTGATGTTCCTTGAGTACCCAGCATAATAATCACTTCATAAATAGGTGATGATAACCAATAATTCCACATGTTAGCTGTAAAAATTATTTTTCTATAAATATGGTATATAACTATATACCTTATGTGCTTTTTAAATCACAGAATACAAATTGTATATATTTTTCCTGGTCCTGCTCTACTAAAATATTGCAACTAATTATTTTATTTTAGTCACATTAGCAACTACAGCACCCCCTTTATAGCTCTTAGATAAAAAGCTACTTGTAATAGTTGATTTCATCTTCTATCTTCTTTGCCCTCTATTTTCTTTCACCTTTCTTCTTGTTTCTTCTTCCATCAGTGTCCTTAATGGATTTGCTTCAGTCACCACATTTTGTGAAGACATTTCATTGTCTTTTTAACCAGCCTGGAACAAATGGGGCTCTCCTTTCATGCCTATAATAAAATTACTAGTCTTGGACTTTTGATAGAATCATTACAAGATTCTATTAGCAGTCTAGAAATATTTTATTCTAGGATTCCTTTTTCCAGAGTAACTGTGTCTCAGCAGTGTTGATCTTAAATTATTTACTGTCTTAGAGCAAATTGTTTGGTTTTATTCTTGCTTTTGGAACTTCAAAATACTGATGATGGTGACTATATGAGATGATGGATATGTTAATTTATTGATTTTGGTGACTATTTCACAGTGTATATATAAATCAAGTTGTACACCCTAAATATATACAGTTTTTAATTGTCAATTTTACTTTAATAAAGCTGAGGAAAAAATACTGATGAATCCTAAGCCCTTCTAGACTGATTTTATTTCAAGGAGCTTCTCTTCCCTTGAAATAAAGGGGTTGCTGAGATCTTCCTCATTCCTTGCTCATCACAGAAGATAAAAAACAAAAACAGTATTACTTGTCTTTTTTTTTTTTTTTCTTAAATCTGTTTTTAATTTCCCAAATCTCATTTCTGCAGCTTTATGTTGGATTCTCTTTTCCGTTAGTTACTCATCAATTCTCTCTTCATAGTGTTTTTCTTCTGCTGGGAGAAGCTTCTGAGTGACTACAACACCTACCTACAGTTCTGGTTTTCCCTTTCCTCATAGGTTGAACTGTCATGGTCATAGTATGCTCTTTAAACACAGTTGTATGAAGTCTCTTATCTCATCATCATTAAGTTTAACACATTTGTGGTCAGAGTACTATCTTAATTTTTCAAAATCCCTACAGCATTTAATTTTTTTTTTGTTTTTAATGTGTATTTTTGAGAGAGAGAGAGAGAGCTGGGAGGGGCAGAGAAAGAGGGAAACACAGAATCTGAAGCAGACTCCAGGCTCTGAGCTGCCAGCACAGAGTCCAGTGCAGGGCTTGAACTCACAAACTGAGCTCATGACCTGAACCGAAGTTGGATGCTCAATCGACTGAACCACCCAGGTGCCCCTGCATTTTTAAAAATCTTTGGTAAGGAATATGAAGTAAAGATGGTTACCAGTTTAATTTCTTAAGCTTTTAGGAAGAGAAATGAAAGAAATATTAATGATTCGGTGTCATGAGTAATTTATAAATTCTAAACTCTTATATTTTGGGTGCCTGGGTATCTCAGTTGGTTAAGTGTCTGACTCTTGATTTTGGCTCAGGTCATGTGCTCATGATTCATGGGTTTGAGCCCTGTATTGGGCTCTGCACTGACAGTGTGGAGCCTACTTAGGAATCTCTTTCTCTCCCTCTTTCTCTGCCCCTCCCCCACTCTCTCTCAAAATAAATACACTTTTACACTCTTAAAATTGTCACTTGGGGGCCTAGGTGGCTTGGTTAAATGTCCAACTTCGGCTCAGGTTATGATCTTGAGGTTTTTGAGTTTGAGCCCCACGTCAGGCTCTGTGCTGAGAGCTCAGAGCCGAGAGCTCAGAGCCTAGAGCCTGCTTCAGATTCTGTGTCTCTTTCTCTCTGCTCCTACCCTACTCATACTCTTTCTCTCTCTCTCTCAAAAATAAACATTAAAAAAAATTGTCACAAGAATTAATTGAAATATAAAACATTGAAAATTTTTTTCATGGGTATTTTTACATGTGAGAAGCAGAATAGTGATATGCTAAAGGATATCACAGTGTTAGTGTTAAGTAGCACATTTTATATTTTAAAATGTTAACTTTTCTGTGATTCTTTCTAGCTTTGGCATCCTGGCCCCATATAAATAGTAAAGTCAGCCAGTATTAAACAAATTCATTGGACATTGTTTATATTATGAAAAGTATTGATAGAATTAAAACTTGTTTAAAAGCAACTTGGCTATGTAAAAAATTTTGACATGAAGACTTGATATATTTTGATCTATTAAAATTCATCTAGTCTAGGGGCACCTGGGTGGCTTAGTCGGTTAAGCGTCCGACTTTCGCTTAGGTCATGATCTCGCGGTTTCTGGGTTCGAGCCCCGCGTCGGGCTCTGTGCTGACTGCCAGCTCAGAGCCTGGAGCTGTTTCAGTCTGTGACTCCCTCTCTCTCTGACCCTCCCCTGTTCACGCTGTCTCTCTCTCTCTCCTAGAAATAAATAAAACATTAAAAAAAAAAAAAATTTAAAATTCATCTAGTCTAGTAAACACTTGGAATTTGGTCTAGATTTGTTTTTCTTATTAAGTAACTTGAACATAATTGAATATTTGGTAGTTCATGATCTTTTGCTGCTTGCATTCACTGGGTTTTTGTTTGTTTGTTTGTTTTTTCCCTCCCCTGGCGTTTAGCTACAAAAAGCAATCAGAATTGAGCTGAATATATATTAACCTCATGCCAGGTCATTGCTTCCCCTCCTCCCATTTTATTAAATATTTTTAGAAGATTTTTTGGTCTATTTTTTCTTTTTAAGTGAAATTTTACTTAGATCATTACTCAGTAGGTTTTTATTTAACAAGGATTTACTGAAGATGTAAAGTTCTAGTAGAGTGCCATTCTTGACTTTATTGCTTCTGTGACTGAGAGGAAAAAAATGAGCAAAGCCTGGTCTTTGTTTTTTGGAAGTGGGGGGGGGGGGGTCAGGTAAATAACTATATAATACAAGTAGAATATTATATGTACTGTAGTAGGATAATGTAAACTACAGTAGGGTTATAAAAGGCAAACAATGCTGTAGAGAGCAGTGCTTTGTGGTTTGAAGAGACCAGGGAATGCTTCATAAAGGAGGTGACATTTTAATTAGAACTTAAAAGATAAGGCAGATATTTATAGGTAAAGAGGTAGGGGAGTGCATTCTAAGCTCAGAAAGTACTGGGCAAAATTCCAAGATAGAAGGCATAATTTGCATTTGAGGAATAGTGTGTATCTCAGGGAAGTGTAGGTCATAATGCTAAGAGGAGAGTTTAGTCTTAAAGAGGTTAAGTTGGAGAGAGGGAGGGAGAGAATCCCAAGCAGGCTTTGTGCCATCAGTACAGAGTCCGATGTGGGGCTCGAACTCATGAACTGAGATCGTGACCTAGCTGTAATCGGGAGTCAGATGCTTAACTGACTGAGTCACCCAGGTACCCCTTAAACAGTTTAAATGTATACTTAAAGAATTTGAATTTCCTTGATTTGTATATAAGGAGCATTAAAGAATTTTTGAAAAGTAGAGTAGGTACAATATAATTTGTGTTGTAGAATAGGGCTTCGGGCAGCCCTATGAAGGACAGATTGTAACGGGGAGACCACAGTTATGGGCTAAGTATAGTCCAGGGAGAGTCTTAAAAGTTCTTGAACATGGGTGGTGGTTAGTGAAATGGAAAGAAGGAGACAGAAATGACTTTCAAAATATGCTAATGGCATGCATTGCCCTTAATAGTTTGGATGAGCAACTGATTAGAGAAGCAAGATGCTCAACTGTTAATGACCAAGAGAAAGGCCCCTATGAGTCAAAGAAGGGTGAGGTAGTAGGAGCTGTAGTTGGAGACTAAGGTAGGAGGGCTCAGCTGTGTAAGCTACATGCATTCTGCTGATAATTTGCTTAATCCACAGAGTGGTTTTCAAAAACTGGAATGAGTTGCCAGTATCTAAATGTTGGAGAATTTAATGTAAAATCTGGCTTTTTTGGTTCTCTTGAAATATTGGATGATCTAGCAAGTAGACTCAGATTCCTGTTTGGCAGTGTGGGCTGGTTCTGATGGTGATTCCCTCCTTTAGGTGGAAAAATGCTTTTCATCTCATCTCAGTTCCTACCCAGCCTAATTTACATACAGTATGTATTTGAGTTTGCCATCTCTCATTTAGAGAATTAGTTACATTAAAATAGCCACAGGGGTGAGAGGGTAAAAGATATTTTATGTTGTGGTATTGGTATTATCAAAAGCCTAAAACTAGGAACAAATAGGATTTGGATGAGGTGAAGAGGATGACAAACAGATCTTGTGGCTGATACTGCAGGTACATCTTGAAAAGTCAGGTGAAATAGGAATGGCTAATTGGTCCAAATGTGGTTATATATTATATAACTTACTAAAAGACCAGGAGAGTTGGGATATGATAAGCCAGGTAAAAGTCGTGGGGAGTCTACCCTACTCTTTGACAGCAAGTATCTTCTTCATCTTTACACCTCCAGTACTCTTCTGTATTGGTGAGCACATAAAAAGCAACAATTAATAGTGACTGAATGACTGTTGAATTAATTAAGGTTAATTGGGTTTGCTGAAATGTATAGTGAATTAAATAGAGGAAAGATATGAGATAGGCAGGCTGTAATCTAGTAGAGTGGTAATGAAAACCTGAATTTAGGCTTATCATCATGTAAATGATAAGAAAAAGGTTTAAAAGGAAGAAATGACCAACACTTGCTCATAAACCAAAGAAGACCGTGAATGAGGATAAAGTTAAAGATGACACCATGCCTACTGGTTTGAGAGATTAGAACAACAGTGCCACAGAAATAGGATATTTTGGAAAAGGGAATAAATATGGAGGAGAGAATTCAGTCTTTACAGTGTAGTTGAGGATAGTCAACAAAAAATTCAGTCAGCACTTACTTTGTTCCACTCATTGTTCTGTATTGGAGCTATACAGTAGAAAAATATTAAAAATCTACCCTAGCGAGTTTACATTAGAAACTAGTTGAATAGAGGTCCATAGGTGGCTCAGTTGGTTAAGTGTCGACTTCAGGTCATAATCTCACAGTTTGTGGGATCGAGCACTGTCAGGCTCTGTGTTGACAGTGTGGAGCCTGGAGCTTGCTTCTAGCTCTGTCTGTCTGTCTGTCTCTCTCTGCCCCTCCCCCATTTATGCTCTGTCTCTCAAAGAAATGAATGTTAAATAAAAGAAAAAGGAGTTGAGTGGGTATAGAGTAAGCAAAATATACAATGTCACAAAATGAAAAGTGCTATAGAGAAAAAGAGAAGGGGAAGAGGCACAGTCACTTCAGGAGCACAGCAGTCTTTGGAAAAGGGAGTGCTAGGTAGGTGAGGCTGTGAGGGAGAACAGGAAACCTGCAAACTTAAATAGGGTGATCAGAGAAGAAAGACCTCATTGAGCCAGTGATGGTGGAGCAAAGATTTGAAGGAGATGAGTATGTGAACCATGAGGGAAGAATGTCCCAGGTAGGGATTGACTAATGCTAAGGCCTGAAACTGGAGAGTCTTATTCAAAGAGTAAGAAGCCCACGTGTCTGGAGGCTAAGATAAAATGAGATCAGATAAGGAGATAAATTTGAAGGGTGCATAGATCTTTAAGTCTTTTTTGGTCGAAGTAGGAAGTTCAGGTTTTTTTCCTAAGTTAGGAAGCCCTTAGAAACTTTTGAAGAAAGTGACATGATGTAACTTCCCCTTTTAAGGTACTCAGTGGCTGCTGTGCTAACAGATTGGGAAGCGAAGGCAGAAGCAGGAAAAGCAGGCTTTTCAGTAATTTCAGTAATAATTTCAGTAGGCAAGAGCATTATAATGGCTTGAATTAGAGGGTAATAGAAATGTTCAGGAGTGGTCACATTCAAGATATATTTTGAAGATGGAGCAAAACAAGGTTTAATGACCAGTGTGGCATATGAGAGAAGAGTCAGGATAATTCCAAAATTTTTGACATGGATAGTTTCCTCTGAAAGTAAGAAGCTTTTTAGGGGCATGTGGGAGATCAAGAGTTTGATTTGGGGCATGCTGAGGCTTTGTGTGTATGTGCACATGTGTGATTAGAGACAGTTTTATTTGATCCTGTCCAGTCTGTATGTGCACATACATATACACAGTTCATAGCTGACTTTGCAGGAATGTATATATTTCAGTGACAAACATTAGAATGTTTGGAAGTTATCTGCATAATGTACTTTTGTCACTGTGAATTCCTTTCAGAGGTTATATGGGGCATGCTGAGTTTTAAGTGGCTATTAGAAACCCAGTGGAAGCGTTTAGATAGGCAGATGGAACCTTAAGTTAGGGAAGAGGTCTATCCTGGAGACCTTTGGGAGTCATCAGCATATGGATAATATTTAAAGCCACAAGGGTAAATGAAATTACTAAATGAATGAGGTAACTTAGAGAAGAGATCCTGGGACTGAGCAACTTTAAGAGGTCTGGGGGAAATAAAAAGCAAGAGGAACCAGGATTGCGGAGTCCTGGAAGTGAAGTAGAGAAAGTGATTCAAAATAGAAGGAGTAGGGACCCCTGGGTGGCTCAGTCGGTTGAGCATCCAACTTCAGCTCATGATCTCACGGTTTGTGAATTGGATCACCAAGTCAGGCTCTGTGCTGACAACTCAAAGACTGGAGCCTGCTTTGGATTCTGTGTCTCCTCTCTCTCTCTGCCCCTCCCCTACTCGTGCTGTCTCTCTCAAAAATAAACATTAAAAAAAATTTTTTTTAAGTATTCAAAGTAGAAGGAATACTCAACTGTGTCACATGCTGCTAATATGTTTAGTTAAGATGAGGATCTGAGAATCAGTCACCAGATTTGCAACATAAAAGTTACTAGTGACCTTGATGAGTGGTTTTGGTGTAGTTGTGTGGGCGAAAGCTTGTGGTAAATGGGAGATGAGAGGAGAAAGTGGAATCATGTATTTTTTAAGATGATTAAAAAAAAGATGTGATCCAGCAGAAAAGAAACAGTTGATGATTCAGGAGAAAGCAAAGAATTGCTCTAGAGAGATCCCTAAGAAAGAGTTATACCAGTATGTGTGAATAATAGGAGTACAGGCAAGTTTGTATGGGTACCAGATTTGGTGATAGAAATTTCTTGAAGTTTCTTCTGAATGCTTCTAAGATTTTTAGTGATATATTGATCAAGATTTTCAGCTGAGAGTAAGTGTGAAATAGAACGTGTTAGGAATTTGGAAAAGAGGAGAAAAAGTAAATGAATTTGGGAAATGTTTGATTGTGGGGTAGCGTGTTGTTTGGGGCTATGTATTTATTTAAGGTGAAACTAGATATTGTGGCTTTGTGTTTTTCTTCTTGAGTGCAGGCACAGGGTAGGTGGTGAAGAATTAGATTTTACCAGTCTGAGGATTTGCAAAGTATATATGTCAGAGCAAAGGAGGTGGGAATGGAAGACAATGGTGAGTTTTGTTGATTGTGGAATTTAAGGAAGGAAACGAAGACAGGGGAAGGTAGTAGGATCAATAGATTATAGATCCCAGCTGAGTTAAAGAAGTATCAGCATTGGGATATGCAAGGAGAGTGTTGGTCATTGTGCCATGATTCAGATTGAGATCATGGAGGGATTGCAAGTTAGGAGTAACTAGGTCAGTATAAAATAATCACTATGGGAATGAATAACTGAGGTGGCTTGGAGGACAAGAGTAGAAGAGCAGAGTTCAAGGAAATGAGAGGCCAGGGAATTGGAAGAATGGTCTGTGTGGATATGAAAGCACTAATAATTAAGACAGGAGTAACGATGGGGCCTGGGTGGTTTAGTTGGTTAAGTGTCCGACTTTCGCTTAGGTCATGATCTCGCGGTTCGTGGGTTCGAGCCCCGCGTTGGGCTCTGTACTGACTGCTGGCTCAGAGCCTGGAGCCTGTTTCAATCTGTGACTCCCTCTCTGACCCTCCCCTGCTCATGCTGTCTCTCTCTCTCTCTCCTAGAAATAAATAAAACATTAAAAAAAAAAAAAAAAAAAAGACAGGAGTAACGTTAGAGGGATGTTGACCCACAAGTTACATTATTCAAGGCATAACTAAGCTAAGTTGCTAATGCACAGATCTATAGATATCTATAAAGAAGAGGTAGTATGAGTGGGATAATCATGACATGAGATTCCAAGCTGGAGAGAATGAAGATGTTTTGTAACAGCTAGAATAAAAGTTCTTCTGTATTCATTATCTTGAAATAAAATAATAATTTCCAGTTGTTGATGAAGCTGTCATGTGAAGATTAGCAAAGGTTAAATGCTAGTTTCTCACGGATATAATCTTTTAACAGCAAAATGGAAAAATTATAGAGGTCTGACATCACAGACTATATAAATAAAGAAAATCGTTAGATTTTTCATGGGCTGTTACAAAGAGTTAATTTCTGATGTTTTAACAGATGAGAAATAAGACCAAGATTGCAAAATGTCCATTAAGAACAAAACAAACTGGATACATTTTAAAATCAACACAAAATACTTGTATCAGGAGTGGAAAACTTTTGCAAAAGAAGAGAATGGGTTCAGAAACTTCACAGGCAAAAGGTGAAGAAAATAGTATGGCTTTTTCACCTACTAAGGATTTATGCAAGCAGTATGTAGATAAAGACTGTTTTTATGTCCAGAAAGAGATTTCACCTGCAACCCCCAAAATACAGAAGACTAGAAACACCATAAATACACCTGTAGTATCTAAAGAGAAGCTTTGGCAAAAACACATCACAGCTGAAAATATGAAGAGAAGTTTGGTGTGTCTAACACAAGACCAACTACAACAGATTTTGATGACTGTGAACCAAGGGAATAGATGTGTTTCCCTGATTGAAAATGGAAAGGAGGAAACATGTAAGGTTTTTTTTCTGAAGTTTTAATTAATATTAACTTTATCAATATGTACATATTTTAGAATTTCTTGTTGGATTTTACATAACTGTGCCTCTTAAATTCTAAGTTACTGTGTAACAATCTTTTAAAATAATTATTCTTTAAGGGAACCATTCTTTCATGCAGAATTACTTGTAAAGTTATAATATACCACATTTTAAGGTTAACGTTCAGAACATTACAATCATAGTGTCATAGTCTTAAGAAACCTAATTCTGTGAACTCCAGATCTTAGTACAGAAAGCTCTTGTACTTATTTTAGAACGTAGAAGGCTTTACTTACATTAAAAATAATTCTATTAAATGTTCTAAAAGACCACTGTAGTATTTCTAGTGAAAATTGAAGGAATCTTTACTTTGAATATTTGATTTGAGTTACTGAAAAGGATTATTTTCCTGGACGCTGCATTTTGCCTTCTTTGACTCTTGATCCATGCTGAGGATTGGCAGCACTATCTTTTTAGCCAATCTTTAAAACACAGACTTGGAAGGAGTAGTAGTGTTACATGTCTTCTGTTTCATTAGGGCATTGTGTTATGTTTTTAAATGTCTTCTGGTTTCACCTTTGAGCTCAGGAATTAATATGAGTAGAAATATCATTAAAATGTTGTTAGGCAATAATGAAGTTAAAATTAATAGTTAACAGAAAGAGGCCCCACAATGATTTGGGGACAAGTTGGAGTGCTTTACTTTCTCTTGATCTAGATTATTCCTTGCAAAATGAGGGAGCTGAGTCTTTAGAGGCTAGAATTGTGGCCTAGAGAACAAAAAATAAAAAACTTACTATGCATAGTGAGAGATAATATCAACAAAGTTGAAGGCAGAATTTGTCTAATCATATACTGGCCTGCATGTTAAATACGCTTTCTCTTCACTGGGAAAACTGGCACATTGAGGAAGAATTAGAACAGGTTTTGAGCCAGGCATAGGAACCTGTATAAAACATTTGAAATAGGTATACCAGAGGCATAGAGACAATGGTCCATAATAAAGTTTCCCATTGATTTTCTAGCTAAATGAGAAAAATAAGGACAGGGTAATGAGTTTTTCATAAAGTTATTTGCATTTATTCTCCTTTTAAGTTATGATTTGTATTGTATTATTTGTAAAAATATTGTCAGCAAGAGTAAATGGAAGATTTTTTGTTGTTGTTTGTTTTCATATTTAACACAAGAGGTTATATAGCTATCGCTATATCTCTGGACCATTTAACCTCTGGGATCAGTTTCCTTTTTTTGCAAAAGGAAATGATAATATCTACTGAAGGCTTGCTGTGAGAGGTAATTACTTTGATAATGTTAAGGCAGTGTTTTTAAGGTGTGTAGCAGTATGCCAAGATAAGGTATTGTAATACATGTAATTTTAGCGTTAATTTTAAAACATGCATTTTTACCCCCTAGGTCAGGGGAGTCTACATTTAAACAATATTTCTAATCAGCCAAAGGATGAGAATGCTATGGGAGTACTCCAAAAAACTGAGGCTCTTTCATCTGTCCTAGATGAAAATAAATCTGTTAATCAAGAGACATCTAAGCAGAATGAACGGAAAATTGCCATGTATGTAACTCCTATCTGTTATTGTGGGGTCATCTTGTGAAAATGGTTCTGCTTTTCGTGACTTGCATGTGAAATATTTACTGTGAAGATTGAGAGCTGTTAACTTTATTACTTAATCTTTATGGGTAATGTATAAAAACATATAATAAGGTTTCTGTTATTTTTTGTGTCAGAGAGAATGTATGGAAACCAGGCGACATATTCAGTACTCTGGGAGAAAGAGAACGTGATAGAAATTTGTTGGAAGCAAAAAAAGCCCAATGGAGGAAAGAGCTTGGTAGGTATTTATTATACCTGTTACTATAGTTTAGTTTGTGTCTTTTTGTCTATACTCTCAGTTTGTACCAAAAGACCAGAGGTGAGCAGTGCCATCAGTATCATTCTGGAGCTCAGAGATTTCTAAACTTGTCTTATTTCCTGCGAATCCATTTTCATATTTTTCTATTGTAGAAACCCTGTGGATTTCATGGTTTTATTTAAAAATGATTGGGTTCCTTTTTTTTCAAGTTTATTTATTTAGTTTTGAGAGCAAGAGAAAGTGCAAGTGGAAGAGGTGCAGAGAGGGAAAGAGAATCCCAAGCAGGCTGCACACTGTCAGCCTGGAGCCTGATATGGGGCTTGAACCCATGAGCCGTGAGATCATGACCTGAGCTGAAGTTGGACACTTAACCGACTGAGCTACCAAGATGCAAATGAATTGGGTTCATTTTTAAGGTAAAGAGAACAATCTGATCAGAAATCATTAATATGGTATCAGTGAGTATATTCCATACAAAGACAAGCTTACTGCTTTTTTCCAATCTGTAGACTTTTTAACAGAATAATTTATAATTTCTGTTAAGAGGCTTAAAATATTGATAATAACTAAGAAACTCTTCTTCTTGGACTACACTTATGGTCCAGGTAACAGAATTTGGAAAATATGTGAAGTAACAGTTGTATTTCTTAAGAATAGCTGTACTAAAAGGTTAAAGATGGGCTTCACCCTCCATTCAGCTAGGAAGTCCTGTGAGGCCATCGTATTGGTGATAAGACTGGTGATATGGAAAAAGAGATAAGCAGAAGAAATTGAGAATGAATTGTTGATGTTGGAAGTCAAGGTAACAGAAGTTTGAAGAAATTAAATGTATGGTAGCAGTATCTGAAGGTTTGGAGGTTTGTTGTGTCATTATAATTTCAGCTTTAAATATTTTCTTCCAATACACATTTTGCTTATCAGACTGTAATACCAAACTTCTGAAGTAAGATGGAACTACTTGGAAATGAGTGAAGTGTTTTATGTTTTATTATCTAAAAAGAGTTTACTTTCTTTTACTTGATACTGTTAGGAAACCATGATTCTCTTTGTTAAAGTCCTGCTTTCATTAATTTTCTGAAATTTAGATTTATACATCTCTGATTTTTTAAAAGTTTATTTATTTTTGAGAGAGACAGAGACAACATGAGTAGGGAGGGGCAGAGAGGGAGATAGAGAATCCCAAACAGGCTCTGCACTGTCAGTGTGGAGCCTGACCTGGGGCTCTAACTCATGAAACTGTGAGACCATGACCTGAGCTGAAACCAAGAGTCAGACGTTTAACTGACTGAGCCACCCAGGTACCCCTATACATCTCTGAATTTTTAAGAACTGTTGATTTGGGACCTAGTTGTTTTCATATCAGTTTGTTAGACACAAGATTTTTTTTTTGCTATTCAGTAGAATAATAATGACATTTATTACATATTTACCTTGTGCTAGACCCTGTATTCATATTACAAAAGAAGAAACTGAGTTTTAGAAAGGTGAACAGCGATTTGCTCCCAATTACACAGATAGGAAGTGGTTGAACTTGGATTTGATTACAGGGTTCTCAGAATCCAGAGGTCTAGCTTTCAGTCTCTTAGTATTACCTGAATGAACATTATAGGAAAGTAGAAGCTCAGAATAATTCACACGATATAAAATATGTTCTTGAAAAAATTGCTTTTTATTGCAAGTTGTGATAAACATTTTTATATCCATTTGTGCCATACATAAAGTTTGGTTCTGGTTAAATGTTTTCTTTTATTCCGTATTTCTTAAAATTCTTCTCTGTCTTGTGAGTTAATCTCCCTAAAAACAATTTTGATTAGATCTGTGTTGGAATCTGTACTCTTTAAGGTCATGATTTGTTTACATGATTTTTTTTTTACAGTTTTTATACATTTTTTAAAAAACGGACATTATTTACAGATGAACAGGTTGCTTTAAAGAAGAAAGAAAAAGAAGCTTCTGAAAAATGGAACAATCCTTGGAAAAAATTTGAAAGTGATAAAATAGTATGGGAAAAATGTCAAGTTCTTGACCAATCTAAGGTAAGAGTATAAAAATGAAGCATTTATGGACTATAAGACATCTTAATTTTACTTTTTAAAATACTAAGCCATGTTCATATCATAAAGCTTTGTTAAAAAAAACATTTTACACGTTATCTTTTTCATTCATTCATTCATTCATTCATTCATTCATTCATTCATTCATTCATTCATTCATTCGGCTTCACTCACAGTGTGGAACCCAATGTGGGGCTTGAACTCAAAAGAGTTCAAAACCTGAGCTAAGATTAAGAGTCGGATGCTTAATCAATTGAGCCACCCAGGCACCTCTCATACCTTATTTTAAAACAATGTTATTTTGAATTATGACCTCAACTAGGTTCTATTTGCATTCTATAAATTGTCTTACTGTATAGATGAGTGTAGAGGCTTGAGACACCTTCTTTAGGCTCCTATAAAAGAGCTCTGCATTTTTTTAGGTGACCACAAAACACTATCAGGGACCATGTAGTATACACCACAGGGTTATATCAAACGTAAGTATACAGCATGTGTCCCTTAGGTAGTGTTTTAGTGACCTTTAAACTTTGCCTAGGTTTAATATTATATAAAGAAAAAGTGTTCATGTGTTTTCTCTTTCTTTTTAGACTTGTGCTAGCTCTTCCAGCATTCTGTCACAGTCTCCCCATCAGGTAACAGTGGTCCAGGCTGATGGACACCCACTGCTTAGAGCTGGTCAAATTTTAGAGGTAAGTATCATTACTTTGAATATATAAGCATTTTAGTACTTGATCTCTATTTTCCTTTAAGGAGTGAATCTAAATACTCTTAATTACCAGTTAATTTTTACTCCTTAAGTTTAAAAAAGTATGAACTTTTATATGTATATATAATAATTCCTCTTTCCTAGTGAACATTTACATTTTAACAAATGTATTCTGAAAATAATGCAGTAACCTAAAGGGATGATTCTGATGGTAGACATTTTCAGCACTGGTAGATTTTTTATAGAACCCTCCAAGTTAAATTGTGTGGCTTCCATGGCTGTTTGTGCTGCTCCGTGTAGGGCTGACTTGCCTGTAACAGACAGTTTTATAGTTGTTGATAATTTTACATTAACAAAAGGAATGAAATCTAATTGTATTTTTCCACATTCCCAAAAGTACTTTGATTATTGAAGGCAATAAATTAGTCTTGATTGAAGGCATTGGGCAAAAATCTTAGTTCTGAAGGATAATTTTTAGTGTAAACTTAAGTGTAAAGTTTAAAAATTGATTCATGCAGGGGCGCCTGGGTGGCTCAGTTGGTTGAGTGTCTGACACTAGATTTTGGCTCAGGTCATTCCTGTGAGATAAGGCCCCCATCAGGCTCTGTGCTGACAGCACATTGCATGCGTGGGATTTTCCCTCCCTCGCTCGCTCTCAGCCCCTCCGCCACTTGTGCTTGCTCTCTCTTTCTCTCAAATAAAAACAGAAAAATTTGATGCCTGCAGATACTTTTAAAAAACAACTAAAACTGTTCCTGAAGTTGGTAAGAATTAGTTGTTAGCTTATTTACATTTCAACATTAGGATTGAAAATCTTTAATACTAAAAATATTAAGGTATTTTCAGTTACCAAAAAGAATGTAGATTGAAATGTTAGTATATAATTTCTTATTGCTTAATTTGCACTATTTTTTAGGTCATTTATTATCTGGTAGTAATTTATACTATGGTTGTTAATGTAAATACATAGCCATTTGAGGTGACTTTTAGGTGTTTTTACATTTCATATGTATTTTTAAATTATAGCATTTAGTGTCTTTTTTTATAACCCAAAAAGCCCATTAAATTTATTTATATTTTAGAGTCAGAGGTGGGAATTGGGGTGGGAGAAGGACTAGAAAATAAAACACTAAAAGTATGGGGCTCCATATGGGGCTGACTTGCCTATAACAGAGTTTTATAGTCATTGATAATTTTACATTAACAAATTTAAGGTTGGACTAAATGTAAGACTTAAAGGGTTAAAGGGTATCATTATCTACTCTTCTTTTTACTATTTAAATGCAGTTTTTATGCACTTCTGTGTATGCATGTAGTAGTTTATTGGAGAGATGCTGTTGAGGGGAAATAAATTTAACTGTGTAATTTTAAAAGACCTTAAATATCTGAAAGCAGTTGGTTTCAGACATCCATGCCATAGCCAGACTATTTATACTATTAAGTTAACCTTGTGGAATTAAGAAGAGGAAAAACTTGGTTGTAGGCAGAGTCACCGAGGCCAATTTTATTAAAACATGTAATGCATATAAAGTGCTTATTAGAACATTGGCTGGCAGATAGCAAATACTCAATGAAGGTTTACTCTTATTTGTAACTTACAAACCAGATCCTTTTCGAGCCTGAGGCTCTTCAGGGTCAATTTTCTCACCAGCTTCCCTTCTTTCTTTTTTTAAAGTTTATTTATTTTGTGAGAAAGAGCAGGGGAGGGGTAGAGAGAGAAAATCCAAGTAGGCTGTGCACTGCCAGCACAGCCCAACTGGAGGCTTGAACTCACGAACTGTGAGATCATAACTTGAGCTAGTGTCAAGAGTTGGACGCTTAAGCAACTGAGCCACCCAGGCGCCCCTACACTGTGTAATTTTAAACTACTTTTGTGTTTCTAAGAAATTTACTTCTAGCCTCAGATGTTTTGAGAATACCTCACCTCCATTCAGACTTGACTTTCCCTAATCACTACCCCTTGCTGGGAAGCTTTTTAAGTGAAGGGAGTATATTTGAATGCATTCTCTAACATGGGGAAGAAAAGTGAGGTTATCACTCTGCTAAGTTTCTTATTGCTACCACCATACTGTAGTTCTACATTTGGCCAATAAAAAATTATATGTGTGTTTTTTTCTTTTTAACCCTTTTTTATTGTGGTAAAATACACGTAACATAGAATTTACCATTTTATCATTTTTAAGTGTACAATGTAGAGGGATTCAGTACATTCACATTGTCAGTCAACCATTACCACTGTCCACTTCCAGAGTTTTTTCATCATTCCAAACTGAAACTATCCATTAAACAGTCAACTCCCCATTCCTTCCCCCCGCCCCCCCAACCCTAGCTACTGGCAGTCATTCTAATTTGTCTGTGAATTTGACTATTCTAGGTACCTTTAAGTGGAATTATTTAATATTTGCCCTTTTCTGTCTGACATACTTCATTTATAATGCTTTCAGGATTTATCCATGTTGTAGCATATATCAGAATCTCATTCCTTTTTAAGGCTAAATAATATTTCATTGTATTTATAATACTACATTTTGTTTATCCATCCAAATGTTGATGGACATTTGAGTTGTTATCCCTTTTTGGCTGTTGTGGAATAATGCTGCTATGAACATTGGTGTACAAATAATCTCTGAGGCTCCAATATCAGTTCTTTTGGGTATATATCCATACATGGAATTGCTGCATCATATGATAATTTTATATTTAACTTTTTTGTTAGATTTTTACCAGTTTTCATTTAGTAATTTTATATTTAACTACTGTACTGTTTTCCATAGTTGCTCTACCATTGCACATTTCCATCAGCAGTGCACAAGGGTTCTGATTTCTCCACATCCTCGTGAGCTTTTTTGTAATAACTGACCTAATAGATGTGAAGTTGTAGCTCGTTATAATGTTGGTTTACATTTCCTTCATGATTGGTGATGTTGAACATTTTTTTCATATGTTTATTGGCCATCTTTGTATCTTCTTTGGAGGAATGTCAAGCTTCTTGCCCATTTTTGGGTTTTTTTTTCTTCTTTTATAGTTTTTTGTCAAGTTGGTTTCCATATAACACCCAGTGCTCATCCCAACAAGTGCACTCCTTCATGCCCATCACCCTCCTTCCCCTCTCTCCTATCCTCATCAGCCCTCAGTTTGTTCTCAATATTCAAGAGTCTCTCATGGTTTGCCTCCCTCCCTCTCCCCAACTGTTTTCCCCCTTCGCCTCTTCCATGGTCCTGCAATAAGTTTCTCCTGTTCCACTTATAAATGAAAACATATGGTATCTGTCCTTCTCTGCCTTACTTATTTCACTCAGCATAACACCCTCGAGTTCCATCCATATTTCTACACATGGCCAGATTTCATTCTTTCTCATGGCCATGTAGTATTCCATTGTATATATAAACCACATCTTGATCCATTCATCAGTTGACGGACATTTAGGCTTTTTTCATGATTTGGCTATTGAAAGCGCTGCTATGAACATTGGGGTACATGTGCCCTTATGCATCAGCACTTCTGTATCCCTTGGGTAAATTCCTAGCAGTGCTATTGCTGGGTCCTAGGGGAGTTCTATTGTTAATTTTTTGAGGAACCTCCACACTGTTCCTCAAAAAGAGGGACTGCACCAGTTTACATTCCCACCAACAGTGTAGGAGGGTGCCCGTTTCTCCACATCCTCGCCAGCATCTAGAGTCCTCTGATTTGCTCATTTTAGGCACTCTGACTGGTGTGAGGTAGTATCTCAGTGTGGTTTTGATTTGTATTTCTCTGATGATGAGTAACGCTGAGCAATGTTTTATGTGTCTGTTGGCCATCTGGAGGTCCTCTTTGGAGAAGTGTCTTTTCATCACTTCTGCCCATTTCTTCACTGGATTATTTGTTTTTTGGGTATGGACTTTGTTGAGTTCCTTATAGATTTTGGATACTAGCCTCTGATATGTCATTTGCAACTATCTTTTCCCATTCTGTCAGTTGCCTATTAGTTTTATGGATTGTTTCCTTTGCTATGCCGAAGCTTTTTATCTTGATGAGGTCCCAGTAGTTCATTTTTGTGCTCTTGATTCCCTAGCCTTTGGGGATGTGTCAAGTGAGAAATTGCTGTGGTTGAGGTCAAGGAGGTTGTTTCCTGCTTTCTCCTCTAGGGTTTTGATGATATCCTGTCTTACATTCAGGTCCTTCATCCATTTTGAGTTTATTTTTGTGTATGGTGTAAGAAAGTGATCTTTTTTTGTATGTTGCTGTCCAGTTCTCCCAGCACCATCTGTTAAAGAGGCTGTCTTTTTCCATTGGATACTCTTTTTCGCTTTGTCAAAGATTAATTGGCCATACAGGGGCGCCTGGGTGACTTAGTCGGTTAAGTGTCCAACTTTCGCTTAGGTCATGATCTTGCGGTTCGTGGGTTCGAGCCCCGCGTAGGGCTCTGTGCTGACTGCCAGCTCAGAGCCTGGAGCCTGTGACTCCCTTTCTCTGACCCTCCCCTGCTCACGCTGTCTCTCTCTATCCTAGCAATAAATTAAAAAAAAAAACATTTAAAAAGATTAATTGGCCATACATTTGTGTTTTTGCCCATTTTTGAATTGGGTTTTTTGTTGTTGAGTTGTGGGCGTTCTTTATGTATTCTGGGTATTAATACCTCATCAGATACATGATTTGCAAATATTTTGTACCATTCTTTATGTTGCCTTTTCACTTTCTTGATAGAGTCTTTTGATGCAGAAAAGTTAATTTTGATGAAGTTCCTTTTATCTTTTTCCTTTGTCACCTGTGGTTTTTGTGTCCTAATCATTGCCAAATCTGATTTGGAAGTTTTCCCCTATGTTTTCATCTAATGTTTTTTATAGGTTCAGTTCTTATGTTTAGGCCTTTGATTCAGTTGCAGTTAATTTTTGAGTATAGTGAAAGACAAGGGTCTAGTTTTATTTGTTCACATATTTTTCATTTGTATCCAGTTTTCTCAGCACCGTTTATTTGAAAAGATTGTCCTTTCTCAGTTGAATAGTCTTGGCATGGTGGTCAAAAATCATTTGACTGTACATGCGAGAGTTTAATTTTGGGCACTCCATTACATTCCATTGTTCTGTATGTCTCTTTATGTCACTGTCTCACTCTTAATTGTCATGTATTTGTAGTAGGATTTGAAAGCATGAAGTGTGACTTCTCCAACTTTGTTCTTTTTAAAGATTGTTGTAGCTCTCAGGCTTTCTTGAGATGCCATAGGAATCTTAGGGTGGATTTTTTTATTTCTGCAATATGCATCAAGTTTTTCATAGGGGTTGTGTTGAATCTTTAGATCAGTTTCGGTAATTTTGATAATATTAAGTTTTCTGATTCATGAACCCAGAGTATCTTTCCATTTATTTGTGCCTTCTTTAATTTCCTTCAGCAGTGTTTTATAGTTTTCAGTGTACACATCTTTTGCTTACTTATTCCTAGGTATTTTATTTTTGGTGCTATCGTACATGGAATTTTTTTAAAGTTTATTTACTTATTTTGAGAGTAAGAGTGAACACGTGGGAGGGGCAGAGAGAGAGAGTATCCCAAACAGACTCTGCATTATCAGCACAGAGCCTGATGGTGGGACTTGAACCCATGAATCATGAGACCATGACCCGAGTCAACATCAAGAGATGGACAGTCAACTAACAGAGCCATCCAGGAACCCTGTGGAATTGTTTTCTTAATTTTCTTTTCCCAGTTTGTTCATTGTTAACACAAAAATGTGAGTGGGGGCACCCGGGTGGCTCAGTCAGTTAAATGTCAGACTCTTGATATCAGCTCAGGTCTTGACCTCAAGGTTGTGAGTTCAAGCCCTGTATTGAGCTCTATGCTGAGCATGAAGCCTACTTAAAAAAAAAAAAAAAAAAATGAAGAGGCGCCTGGGGGGCTTAGTCAGTTAAGCGTCCAACTTTCGCTTAGGTCATGATCTCGCGGTTCGTGGGTTTGAGCCCTGCGTCGGGCTCTGTGCTGAATACCAGCTCAGAGCCTGGAGCCTATTTCGGAGTCTGTGTCTCCCTCTCTCTCTCTGACCCTCCCCTGCTCACACTGTCTCTCTCTCTCCTAGAAATAAATTAAAACAAAAATTAAAACAAAAAAAAAGGAAAAGAAGTGTGACTGATTTTTCTGTGTTGGTTTTGTATCCTGCAACTTTGCTAAATTTGTTTATTCTAACATTTCAATTTTTTTGTGGAATCTTGAAGGTGATGATCATCGTTTGGCACATGAATTTATTTAGATCCTTCTGATACTATGTTGTTTTCTTAACCAACTGAGCCACCCGGGCGCCTCTGTATTATATTGTTTCCTTTTTTTTTTTTTAATTTTTTTTTTTTAATGTTTTTATTTATTTCTAGGAGAGAGAGAGAGAGAGAGACAGCATGAGCAGGGGAGTGTCAGAGAGAGAGAGGGAGTCACAGATTGAAACAGGCTCCAGGCTCTGAGCCAGCAGTCAGCACAGAGCCCGACGCAGGGCTCGAACCCACGAACCGCGAGATCGTGACCTAAGCGAAAGTCGGACACTTAACCGACTAAGCCACCCAGGCGCCCCTGTATTATATTGTTTTCTTAACAAGTAGATACACAGGGCCAACTGGATGGCTCAGTCATTTAAGCATCCAGCTTCAGTTCAGGTCATGATCTTGCGGTTTGTGGGTTTGAGCCCTGCATTGGGCTCTGTGCTGACGCTGAGAGCTTGGAGCCTGCTTGTCCAAGCTCTGTGTCTCCCTCTCTCTCTGCCCCTCCCCTACTCATGCTGTCTCTCAACAATAAATAGATGTTAAAAAACAAAACAATTCTACAAAAAAAAAAAAGAAAAGCAAGTAGATACACAAATATTGATCTGCAATAATGTCCAAGACATTCATATGTATGCATAATCATAGCTGGTAATGTATATGGGTTAATTCCTTTTTTGACTTTGACTTAAAAATATTATATAATATTTCTGACATGGAAAAGGATATAAAAGATAATGCCAAAAACATTTCTTTCCATGTCATGCACCAGGAAGAGCCCAATATAGCATAGTTTAGAGTTCATGAATTTTAATGGATTTATATCACTAACAGGGAAAGATTTTTAAAATATAGGTCATAATCCAGTAAAATAAAAATGTAATACATGGAACATTTATATTCCTTCTGTTATCATTTTACTTTAGAATCCTAAGAATAATGTTTGTGGATTATGAGGCCCTTCCCACAGCAGAACTGGGATGTGACTAAGTTGTAACCAAGTCCCAGTCCATTGATGGCCTTATTTCAAAACAAAGAAATACAACAGCCTGACCAAAATGAGCCAGTCCTGGCCAAAGCTTCCCTTTGCCTCTCTATACGAGGCAGTCTTCGAATCAAGGGAACTCTGTCTTCAGTTCTCCAAAATTGAACTCCCTGAAAGGAGAATTAGGTGGGTCTCTTTGCCTTACCAAAAAGATTGAATAGTTAGCTAGAATAAGAAAGTGGAATTGTTAATGTTCCATGAAGATCCTCACAGATCTGTGTATCCGGTTTTAGAATAAGAGGCCAAATTTACTAACACCTCAACAGGTGTAGGAGAGCATTAACTTGCACATCCTAATTACCAATAATAGTAGACCTAGATAAATCCTTGTTTGAGGAGGGGTAAATGGGGCAAAAATGGAGACTATGAAAATATTCACACTAGAAAGGTAAGTACTCAGGAAAATCTCATGTAAGAAATGTGTCCTATTTTATGAAACAGGAAGTTTTAAAGGAAACCTTGACTTAGTTTTTATTTATTTCTACCTTATTCCATGAAGGATTTGAAGTGATTTGGGAAATCCTTGTGTAACAATAGGCTCAAGGTGAAAGTAGTAGAAAACTAAGAATACGGTAGCAGGAAAGAAAAAAGATTTGATAATGAAATAAATTGACTTACAGGAAGATGAAGAAATCAGTGTGGGGGCACTCCCTGAATATAGATAGAATTTTTAAAAGGAATGAAAAGTCTGCATAGTTTACAAATAGCTTATAAAGATACAATCTTGATTGATAGTTTTTTTTAAGAAGAAAACAACAGATAAGTGTGAATAACAGTATCAGAGAAGAAACTTTATACAACAGAAAAAAATTTTTTAATGAATACAAAGAGGCTGATTTCATTTTTAAATTTCTAATAGGTGTTAACATTTTAAGAATAGACTTTTTCAAGAATTTAAACATAAGTAGTCACAGAACAAAAATGAAGTCATCCTCAGATTTCTTTTATATAGATAATAGAGCAATATTTATAAATGTTTAATAAATAGACTGAGGCAGAAGAATTTGTTGCCTAAACGATGTGTTCACACGTTTATAAAGGGAACACGAAGATATGTTCAGACCTACAAGAATGTGTAAAAGTATTCCTCCCAAGGATCCTTCCTGATACTTTTTTTTTAAACAAGTGTTAAAGATTATTTCTGGGTCACAAAAGTAAGTTAATTATGATTCTGAAACTCATAAAGGTTTAAGAATGTAGAAAGCAAAGGTAACACTTGTTTATAAACAGAATACTTATGGAATCTGTACAACAGAAAATAAATAGTAATAACAAGAAAATAGAAATCAGTTCTGAAAGGTCAAAAAATTTTTTATTTAAAAGCAGAAGTGGGGTGCCTGGGTGGCTTAGTCGGTTAAGCGTCCGACTTTTGCTTAGGTCATGATCTTGCGGTTCGTGGGTTCGAGCCCTGCGTCGGGCTCTGTGCTGACAGCCAGCTCAGAGCCTGGAGCCTGTTTCAGTCTGTGACTCCCTCTCTCTCTGACCCTCCCCTGCTCACGCTCGCTCTCTCTCTCCTAGAAATAAAAACATTTAAAAAAAAAATAAAAAATAAAAGCAGAAGTATGAGAACCCCAAAGACTTGCTGCTTAAGAGATACACCTAAAATAAAATTATACATTATTAAAAGTTGATTATCGGGGCGCCTGGGTGGCTTAGTCGGTTAAGCGTCCGACTTTCGCTTAGGTCATGATCTCGCGGTTCGTGGGTTCGAGCCCCGCGTCGGGCTCTGTGCTGACTGCCAGCTCAGAGCCTGGAGCCTGTTTCGGTCTGTGACTCCCTCTCTCTCTGACCCTCCCCTGCTCACGCTGTCTCTCTCTCTCTCCTAAAAATAAAATAAAAACATTAAAAAAAATTGATTATCAAAGCCAATCAAAATGTAAAATTAGGGCGCCTGGGTGGCTTAGTCGGTTGCGTCCGACTTTCGCTCAGGTCATGATCTCGCCGTTCGTGGGTTCGAGCCCCGCGTCGGGCTCTGTGCTGACTGCCAGCTCGGAGCCTGGAGCCTGTTTCAGTCTGTGACTCCCTCTCTCTCTGACCCTCCCCCGCTCACGCTGTCTCTCTCTCTCTCTCTTAGAAATAAATAAAACATTAAAAAAAATTTAAAAAAAAAAAAAGTAAAATTAAAAAGCAAAATTGCTTGTAATTTGGAAATGTTAATTTGGGAGAGAAGGCTGTTAACACAGTATTTTATTTTTGATAAAAAATAGTAAGTAGGTGCACCTGGGTGGCTTAGTCACTTAAGCTGCCAACTTCAGCTTGGGTTATGATCTTGCAGTTAAGTTCAAGCCCTGCATCGGGCTCTGTGCTGACAGCTCAGAACCTGGAGCCTGTTTTGGATTCTGTGCCTCCCTCTCTCTGTGCCCCTCCCCTGCTCATGCTTTGTCTCTCTCTCATTCAAGAATAAGTAAACATTAAAAAAAGTATTAAAAAGAAATAGAATCAGTAATAATGATGTGAAAATAATGATTTTTGTGACTCATAAGCCAAAAATAGGAGAAGTTGAGGCGCATTTTTACCAAGGTATTATCAAAGTATTTGGACAATAAAAGTATCAGTAATTTTATTTTCTACAAATAACACCTGTCAGATTTTCAGATATCAACAGAGCATTTACATTTGCTATAATATAAAAGAAAAACCAAAAATAAAAGTCAAGCAGAAAATTATTGACAACAAATAAGCTTTTATAAACTTAAAATTACTACAATCCCAGAGTCCCTGGCTGTATCAGTCAATGGAGTATGTGACTCTTGATCTCAGGGTTGTGAGTTTGAGCCTCACATTGGGTGTAGAGATGACTTAAAAGTGAAATCTTTAAAAACAAAAAACTAAGATCCCTTGATCTCAAGGTATTGAACTTTGGTTATAAAGTTCTACCAGCTCCCATTAAGATCAGTTCCTAAGATACTGGAAAAACTGAAAGAGGGATATTTTTTTGGTTTGTTGGGTTGGTAGGTAGCCTGTGGTAGAAGTTAACCCAGCATCTCTGGGAAGATCAATAGGAAATGTTCTAGTTCTGATCTTGTTAACTTGCTTCCTTCCATCCCCTCATGTCATTGTCTTAATTAAACAGTGCCTCACCCTATATTTACTATAAATCAGGACTCTGTTCTAGTTGTCCTCTAGAATAAAATTCTAGGCCAGTCCTTGCTTAAATTTTATTTCTTTGAAGGAACTGGGAAAATGAGATGGAAACTGCTCTGTCCCATCCTGTTCATACTCACTGTGAGTTACAATTACAATCTAAGGAGTGTTCCTAAAGAAGAAGCTCTCAAGGGATTGGAGTGATTGTAGTTTAACTTTCCTTAACTTTCCACACTAGGACTGGTCTGCTCTTTGCCATTCCTACCACTAAATATATATAGACTGTTGGTTGCTGGATAGGTTTGGTTGATAGTGCCAGAACAAAAATTAACTCATGCAAACAACAGAAACATTGGGGGAATACAACTGTTTCAAAGGAAAAACAGTGTAGAGGATATCAGAGTCTTAACAGAAGCAGAAATCTTAGGACAAATGAATCAATAAATTTAGTCTGATTGAAATAATAAAAGAAGTAAGGGAAAATATAAATGAGAACATGAAACAGAGACAATGAGGCAGAAAGTTAAGGTGTGAAACATACAATAGATGATAAATAGTAGGAATGAGATAGCTAGGGAGTGAATAAATAATTAGAAAGCCATATTTAGAAAGTATCTTGAAAAGGAAAAAGACAAATAAGGAAAACAATTTTAAGGCAGTATGAGAATAAAGATAAAAATGCTGACATTCAGATAATAAGAAGCTCAAATGAGGGAAATGTGGAGAGGAGAGGAAATATTTGAAAAAGTAGTTGAGATCATTTAACTGACCTCAGATTTAAAGGGCCAAAGAGCACCAAAAAACCTCAGTACACATACTAACTTGAAGTTTAAGAATATGAAGGAGCAAGAAATTCTCAAAGCTTTCAAAAAGAAAGAGCAAGCCAGCATAAAAAAGAACAATCATGAGCTTTGATGGGGAGGAGGGAGCATATTTTTTGACAGAGATACTGGGTACAATGTAACTGTAGAATCATATTTTCAAAGTTGATGGAAAAGAACCTAAAACTTAATATTTAATACCTAGCCTTAACTATCCTTCAAATAGGAGTAGACAATAAAATATCCTCAGGCATTAAAGTCCTCTGAAGATTTTTATTAAAAGGCCCACATTGAAAACATTTTTGAATGAAGTGCTTAACCAAAAGGTAAGGTAAATTCAGGGATGCTGCAGGAGATTTGTGATCATTTACCTTGGTAGAGTTGATTGTTATCTTTACAATAAATATGTCCTTAGTAACTAAGAAAAGTTTTGTTAATACCAGCCTTGATGGGTTGGCAGAGGATGACAAGGTCAAAGGATATGAGAACATACTAAAGTTTTTATTAGAAGATGATATCTAGGAGCATCAGATAAACCTTCTGATCTTCTGTCTCCCATCTCTCTGCCCCTACCCCACTCATGTTTTCTTTGCCTCTCTCATAAATAAAATAAACCTCAAAAAAAAAAAAAAAGATATCTAATATCAAAAATTTAAAGAGAGCCTTAAAAATAAAGTGGGAAAAACTGAAATGTAAGATTAAGATTCTAGAAATAGAACCAAATACGTCAGTAAGTATCAATCTAAGTGAACTAATACTCATCAATTAACTGATTGGAATAAAAAAGTCTAGATACTTTCTAGGATACAAGATACACCTGAAGTATAAGAACACAGCAAGGTTGAAAACAGTAGGATTAAAAAAAATGCTGGAGCACCTGGGTGGATCAGTTGGCTGAGCATCCAACTTTGGCTCAGGTCATGATCTCATGGTTCTTGAGTTTGAGCCCCACATTGGGATCACTGCTGTCAGTGCAGAGCCCCCTAGGGATCCTCTGTCACTCTCCAACTGTCCCTCCCCTCCTTGTGCTGTCTTAAAAATAAACAAATATGAAAAAAAAAACCAACTGGGGCTACCAGGTTAAGCGACCAACTTCAGCTCAGATCATGATCTTGTGGTTTATGAGTTCAAGCCTCATGTCGGGCTCTGTGCTGACAGCTCAGAGCCTGGAGCCTGCTTTGAACTCTGTCTCCCTCTCTCTCTGCCCCTCCCCCACTCACACTCTTGTTTCTCAAAAATGAATAAATGTTAAAAAAATTTTTTTTAAAGACATTGTTAGGGATGGTGAGGATAGACTAACATATCAGGAAGGTATAGCATTTTTTTTTAGTTTTTTTTTCTTCCTGAGAGACCACGTGAACAGGGGAGGGTCAGAGAGAGGGAGACACAGAATCTGAAACAGGCTCCAGGCTCTGAGCTAGCTGTCAGCACAGAGCCCGATGCAGGGCTCGAACCACGAACTGTGAGATCATGACCTGAGCTGAAGTCGGACGCCCAACTGACTGAGCCATCCAGGTGCCCCAAGAACGTATAGCAATTTCTAATATGCATAAATCTAATAAAATATATGAATCAAAATTTGGTAAACTCAAGTAAATACTTGAATACCTGAGAAATTGTTAAAACTTCAGAGAAGTTTATAAATGCTTTAAAGAGAGACTTCAGCATAGAAATCAGCAAGAACAGCAAATTGATCACAGGTGACATCTATCAGGTTCCTTGTACAACAGTTGGGAAATATTTTTCTCAGGCACACGTGGATATTTACAAAAAGTGATTTGTGTTAGGCCATAAAGAAAGGCTCAGGTAAAATTTAAATAGCTATTTTATAGTGATCTCTAACTACAAGTAACTTAGAAGTTACGAACAAAAAGAGAGTTTTAACTACTACAGACATATTTGGAAATTAAAAATCACACTACTGAATAACTTAAGTAAAAAAGTTATAATGGAAATCACAAATACTTGGAACAGAGTAATGGATACACACATCAGAAACACCTCAAAAGTTCAAGAGAAAGTGTATTAAAAAAGAAAACCTTTAAATCAGTATGCTAGGTGTCTAAAGAAGTTAGAACAATAGATATTTTTAATGTTTATTTTTGAGAGAGAGCATGTGCATGTACACACAAGCGGGGAAGGGGCAGAGAGAGGGAGACACAATCTGAAGCAGGCTCCAGTCTCCAAGCTGTCAGCACAGGGCCCAGTGCGGCGCTCCAGCTCACATACTGTGAGATCATGACCTGAGCTGAAGTTGGACACTTAACCACCCGAGCCACCCAGGTGCCCCAAGAACAACAGAATAAATTAGAAGAAATTATGAAAATAGACGTACCAGTCCTAACATAAAGCCAAAAGCTGCCTGTTGTAAAGAAGTAGCAAATCTCTAGAAAAGATTGATCAAGAAGGTAAAATTATGAGAGAAAATGGCATAATAACAGAGAGTAAATCGGTAGTGGATATCTTATACCAACAATTCTGAAAACCTTTGTGAAATGGAGAAATTACTGTAAAAACTTATAACTTAAAGGAACTGACTTAAAAAGAAACAAAGCTTGAATAGCTCTGTTACTGTTATATGTAGATCTAGTTAGATTTTCCCACAAGAGTTGCAAAATGTACAAGTGGTTTTACTGATAGTTTCTACCAAACTTTATTCAGATGCACAGGCAGTAAAAATAAGGAATAGCTCTCAGTTCATTCTATAAGACTGTGTAAACTTGATATTAAAGCCAGAAAAATTCAAAGCAAAGAAGGAAAAGAAGGTTTATTTTGTTCAGGAATATTAAAGAAATATATAAATATATTTAGGTGTTCAGGAATAATTAAGAAAATATTATCTAAAGGTAATAATATATCATGACTAAGGCAGATTTTTGTTAGATAGTTAAGGAAATACTTCAAAATCCACAAAAGAGAAGAAAGAGAGAGAAGCAAACCGCATGAGACTTTAAAGATAGAGAACAAACTGAGGGTTGATGGAGGAGCAGGTGGGGTGGAATGGGCTAAACGGGTGATAGATATTAAGGAGGGCACTTGTTATGGTGAGCACTGGGTGTTGTATCTAAGTTACGAATCACTAATTTCTATCCCTGAAACCAGTATTATGCTATATTTTAATTAAAATAAAAATAAAAATTTGCAGAAAAAAATCCATTTTCTTATAGACTGCAAAATAAAATCTACAAGTATAATATACCATTTTAATAATAAAAGAAAACATTTCAATAGGTGCACAAAAAGCATTTGATAAAATTTAACCCCAGTTCATTAAGGAACTGCCTCAGGAAATTTGTCTGAAGGAATTTCCAACTGAGTATTTAAAAAACAAATCACCACATGTTGGAAAAACTGAACCACTTTCTTATACCACACACAAAAATAAAGTTAAAACTTTAAGGACCAAACGTGAGGCTTGAAACCATAAAAATCCTAGAAGGGAGCAGAGGCTGTAATTTCTGTGACATCGGCCATAGCAACATTTTTTTAAGATGTCTTCTCAGGCACGGGAAACAAAAGCAAAAATAAACTATTGGGACTTATAAATAAAAAGGTTATGTACAGCAAAGGAGATAATTAACAAAACTAAAAGACAGCCTACTGAGTGGGAGAAGATATTTGCAAATGACAAAACTGATAAAGGTTTAGTATACAAAATAGGTAAAGAACTTATGCAAACTCAGCACCATAAAAACCAAATAATCTAATTCAAAAAATGAAACATGGAGACATGAACAGACATTTCTCCAAAGAAGATAAACAGATGACCAAAAGACATATGAAAAGATACTTAGCATCACTCACCATCAGGGAAATGCAAATCAAAACCACAAGTATTGGTGGTGGAGAAAAAGGAACTCTCATGTGCTGTTGATGGGAATGCAGACTGGTGCAGCCCCTGTGGAAAACAGTATGCTCCAAAAATTAAAATTGAACTACTGTATGATCCAGTAATCACACTACAGGGTATTTACCCAAAGAATATGAAAATACTAATTTAAAAGGATACATGCACTCCTATGTTCATTGCAGTATTACTTACAATGCCTATATTATGGAAGTAGGCCCAAGTGTCCATTGGCAGATGAATGGATAAAGAAGTGCTGTATATGTACAGTGGAGTGTTATTCAGCCATAAAAAAGAATGAAATCTTGCCATTTGCAATAACATGGATGGAGCTAGAGAATATAATGCTAAGCGAAATAAATCAGTCAGAGAAAGACAAATACCATATACACATACCCAAATGTGAATATAAGAAACCAGCAAAGAAAAAAAAATAACCAAAAATAGACTCCTAACTATAGAGAACAAACTGGTGGTTACCAGAGAGGAGGTTGGTGGGGGGATAGGTGAAATAGGTGGAGGGGATTAAGAGTATACTTGATGACCAATGTTCATAGAAGCACTCAACAATAGCCAGAAATGGAAAGAGCCTAAGTGTCCATCAACTGATGAATGGATCAAGAAGATGTGGCTTATCTACACAATAGAATACTACATGGCAATGAGAAAGAATGAAATCTGGCCTTTGTAGCAACATGGATGGAACTTGAGGGTGTTATGCTGAGTGCAATATGGCAGAGAAGGACAGATACCATATGTTTACATGTATAGGTGGATTAGGAAGAATTTAACGGAGGACCATGGGAGAGAAGAAAGGAAAAAATAGTTGGGGAGAGAGAGGGAGGCAAACCGTGAGAGAGTCTTGAATTTTTGAGAATAAATTGAGGGCTGATGGGGGAGGTGGTGGGGGGTGATGGGCATGGAGGAGGGCACTTGTTGGGATGAGCACTGGGTGTTATATGGAAACCAACTTGACAATAAACTAAGAAAAAGTATACTTGATGAGCACTCAGTAATGTGTAGAATTGTTGAATCACTACATTGTACACCTGAAACTAATAGAACACTGTATGTTAACTATACTGGAGTTAAAAAACAAAACCAAACCCTAAAACAAACCTCCTAAATGAGAAATTTTAGAAGTATTCCATTTAAAATAAAGAATGAGATAAGATGTTATAGTTCTTATTATTGCTATTTGTTTTTGGCTGGTCTTAGCTGTATAGCAAGACAAGAGGACAAAATTAAGCCATAAGAACTGGAAAACAAAAAATAAAATTGTAGTAATTTTTCATGTATATAGAAATAAAACCTAAATCAGCTGTGGACAAAAAGTGAGGATTAATAATTTGAAAGGCCATGAAATTTTAACAAATTTCGTAGGTTCAAATTATACAGAATATGTTACCTGATCACAGTGGAATTAAGCTAGATATTAGTAAATAGTAAAAGAATTTTCCAAATGTTTAATATTTAAGCAATATAGTTCTGTGTGAATGAAAAAATATTTTGGACTCTGAAAATGAAAATATTGCTTCTAGAAACATGGGTTTTCTCTGCATAGAGGAAAATTTATAGACTTAAATGCATTTCTTGAAAAAGACTGGAAGACAAAATATTAATGATCTAAGTAATTCATTTCAAGAAGTTAGAGAAAGAACAACAAAAATTATACCCAAAACAAGTAGAAGGAGGGAAATAAGATCAGAATGGATATTAGTAAAATTGGAAATAAATGTACAGTAGAATTAAGATACCAACATTAGTCCTTTATAAAGCTGTTTAAATTGCTAAACCCCTTGTGAAGACTGGCATGAGTGAAAAAGGGGATATCACTAAAGGGTCTGTGGACATTAAAAAGGTAAGAGAATTGGGGCATCTGGTAGCTCAGCCGGTTGAGCGTCTGACTTCAGCTCAAGTCATGATCTCATGGATCTTGAGTTCAACCCCCACATTGGGCTTGCTTCTGTCAGCATGGAGCCCACTTCGATCCTTTGTTCCTCTCTCCCCCTGCCGCTCCCCCATTCATGCTCTCCCTCTCTCTCAAAAATAAGCCTGAAAAAAGAAGTAAGAATATATGAACAATTTTTGTCAGTACAATAGAGAATTTATGAAAATGGACAAAATATTAGGAAAGCAAATTACTAAAATTGGCACATGAAATGGAAAATCTTAGTGAACCTATATTTATTGAAGAGCTGGAATCTATCATTAAAAATTTCACAAACTCCAGGCCCACATGTCTTTTTGGTGAATTCTTCCACATAATTAAAATAGAAGAAAAAGCTTTTCAAGGTTGTTTATGAGAGCAGAATAAACAAAACCTGATACTCAAAGCTGACAAGACAAATTTTGATACTAAAACTTGACGACAAGACAAGAAAGAAGAATTTTAAATGGTTCATCATGATGAGTTTGGTTTATTCAACGAACACAGGCTGAGGTTAGCATTCAGAAGTCAGTGATCGTCCTTGTATTTTAAGAAATGATAGGTAAATTTAATCAAGGGATCAAGATATAAAAATATGCTAACATCAGTGACACAACACTGAAAGCACAATCTATAAAAGAAAGAAGTTTATAAATACCCTTAATCAAATGTTCTTCTCTTTGGCCCAAATGTCCACCAACTGATGAATGGATAAAGAATGGAATGCTAGTTGGTAATGAAAAAAGAATGGAACCTTGCTATTGCAACAGTGTGGATGGAACTAGAGGGTATTATGCTAAGTGAAATAAGTCAATCAGAGAAAGATATCCTATGATTTCACTCATGTTCAATTGAGAAACTGAACAGGTGAAGATAAGGAAAGGGAAGGACAAATAAGGTAAAAACAGAGGGAGGCAAACCCCTTAAATACAGAGAACAAACGCTTGCTGGGAGAGAAGTGGGGAGGGTTAAATGGGTGATCGGCATTAAGGAGTGCACTTTTTGGGATGAGCACTGGGTGCTACTGAAGCCAAGACTATACTGTATGTTAACTAACTTGAAAATAAAAAGTTTTCTGCGGGGGCACCTGAGTGGCTTAATTGGTTAAATGTCTGACTGGCTCGGGTCATAATCTCAGGGCTCATGGGTTCGTGCTTTCTTTCTCTCTCAAACTTTATTTATTTTTTTTTTAATTTATTTTTTTTTAAATATTTTTTTAAAATTTATTTCTAGGAGAGAGAGAGAGAGACAGCGCGAGCAGGGGAGGGTCAGAGAGAGAGGGAGTCACAGACTGAAACAGGCTCCAGGCTCTGAGCTGGCAGTCAGCACAGAGCCCGACGCGGGGCTCTGAACCCACGAACCGCAAGATCATGACCGGTGAAAGCCGGACGCTTAACCGACTAAGCCATCCGGGCGCCTCTCTCTCAAACTTTAAAAGTTCTCTCTAAATATTACTGTTAGATTATAAAATACATGGAGAAAATATTTGCAAATTACCTGATAAAGGGCTGTATGTAGACTATTATCTTTTAACCTCCTGCCCCCCAATTCAGTAATGATTAAATTTAAAAAATTTCTGTAAGTTTATTTTGAGAGAATTTGTTAGCAGGAGGAACAGAGAGAATCCCAAGTAGGTTCTGTGCCATCAGCACATAGCTGACATGGGGCTCAAACCCATGAAGTGTGAGATCATGACCTGAGCTGAAATTAAGAATTGGACGCCCAACCGACTGAGCCACTGAGGCACTCCTTTAATTTTTTTTAAGTTTATTAAAAAAATTTTTTTTTAATTGAAGTATAATTGACCTGCAATGTTACATTAGTTTTAGGTGTATTAAAAACTATTTTTTAAATTTTAGAAAACTTGAACAGACATAGCTCCATAGAGGATAAATGGATACATAGCAAATAAGCACATGAAAATAAGCACAGAATTTTTAGCTATATGCACACCACTTAGTCCTGGTTCCAGAGGATTTTAAACAAAGTAATTTTCAAATTCAAAATACTCTCCCTTCTCCCCCTAACTCCCCCCCAAAAAAAAAGGCAATTTTAGCTTTTTGTTTTGCTGCTCTTCCTCTTGGAGGATTCTGTGCTTTTTAGTCCAGTGTCCAGAGACCACCCGGTACTTACACAGATGGCTTTTCTACTTGGTGATTGGGTAGGTGAACAATATCTAGAGTGAGGAGGCTTTTGGCATCTGGACATGGGAATCTTGGACTGGCAAACAGAGCTATTTTATACCATGGCAGTCACTAGTAAGTGTTCTCCTTTTCCAAAGCTGCAATTTTAAAGATGGCTTTGAGAAGAGAATTCAGTGGAACAACCACATGTCTGTAGTGAACCATTTAAAACGCCCTCTGCTTTTAGTTCTTATTTAGCAGCTGCCTTTCATAAAGCATTTTCATTAGGAGCAAGTAACATTTCCTAACAATGATTTGAAGATGGCTAAAGCATTCCATTTGGACCCTAATAACATCAGGAATTGTTTATGGGGAAGAGTGTAGTGAGTACCCATGCAAATGAGTTTTCTCTCATGGCTTTCACTTGAGAGTATGCTCAAAATGGGTGTTTAAAAAAGGAGTTTTTAAGTAAGAGACATTTCAGGTTAATAATGTGAGGGGAATAATGGGGAAAAAGTGTGACTGAGCCTGGGGAGAGAGGGTTCTTTACTTAACCCTGTGGAGAACCTGATGGAAGGAAGGTGCTAGACTGGTCAAAATATCTTTGTTACACAGTAGGTCTTGGGTTATATATGTATCTGCTTTACCCAGTTTCAGTTAAATGAGCTCAGTAACCAGAAGCTAGATTGCATTCTGTTTTCCAGCTCTCTTCTGCCCCCAAGTCCTCATACTTTAACTTCTCTGACTGCATATTAAGGGAAACTTGTAAAAAAAGAAAATAATAAAGTGCTTCCTAGTAAGTTAGAAAAGTGAAATGAATTATTCAGGTGGTAAGGAAGTTATAAGACATCCTTGAGTAAGAACTAAGTAAGAATTAATAACTGATTAGTTTTTTGAATAATTATTTAAAAAATTATTTAATTTGTATCCAAGTTAACATATAGTGCAACAATGATTTCAGGAGTAGATTCCTTTTTTTTTTTTTTTTAATGTTTTATTTATTTCTGAGAGGAGACAGCATGAGCAGCAGAGGGTCAGAGAGAGAGGGAGACACAGAATCTGAAACAGGCTCCAGGCTCTGAGCTAGCTGTCGGCACAGAGCCTGATGTGGGGCTTGAACCCACGAATTGTGAGATCATGACCTGAGCTGAAGTTGGACGCTTAACCGACTGAGCCACCCAGGCACCCTGATTCCTTAATGCCCCTTACCCATTTAGCCCATCTCCCCACCCCCAGCAGCCCTCTGTTCTCTATATTGAAGAGAATTAAGAACTGATTATTAAATTTTCCATAGAGGTGTAAATAAAAGACATGTATACAAAACATTTTATGAGTGATTTTAGGAATTTTCCAGAGTAATTTTGACTTGTACCTAAACTTTGAATAATTTGTAACTACTGAAATTTGAAACCACAACTGGTTAAATCAGACTTAAGAAACAAATGACAGACTAAAATGATTGAGTACCATGTTGAGAAAGTCTTGTAAGGAGGTAAAAAGGGACATTTGCTTCTCTTTTCCATTTTGATCTCCAAAATAATATTTCTAGAAATAGAATTGTTGAATTACTTTGAAGATAATGCTCCTTTTGAAGTGGCTCTTTTATACTTAAAGAAATATGATGGTTTTTATCTCTTTAAAACATGTGAGAATAAATGAGATACTAATTTTTTTTCTTTTTGTGTACATATTTCCTTCCTTTGACCAAAAGGTTTTCATTGTTTCTGTTAAAAACAAGGTTAGAAAGTGACTTTATGAGATATGTTATGACTGGTAGTTTATCAAACTTTTTAAAGTTATGTCCTGCAGGTTTTTCATATAACAAAATGTTGGTTGCTTAGCTGTTGCATTTCAAGACAGTTTGAGTAGTATATATTCTTTTCTTTTTGTTAGACCATCCTAAATTTTCATAAGTTAAGAAGCAACAACAAATTTTTATGCTACTATTTTAATTTTTGTTTTTTTCTTAGAATTCAAGGACTTGACTTGGACACAGTTATGTTTTTCTTACTGAAACATCGTATTGTGATAAGGCTGTAGCAGTAGAAATGGAAAAGAGGGCTCTCTAGAGAGACATTATAATTCAATAGAGAAAGCCTCTGGCTGTCTTACATCCTCCTGGCTCTTGGTCCAAAGGCAGTATTTCTTATATTCTGAAGCCAAATGTGAAACAATGTTTTACATCTAATTTAAATTGTCAGTAACTCCTTTCAAAGTCTAAGTGATACTGTATTAGGATAGATTTTTAAAAATTTTATAATTATTTTAGAAAAAGCTTTTTATTAGAAATTACTTTTTTCACATTTAGTTATCTTACTATGTTCTCTACTAGTATATAAGTATGATTCTGAAAATTGGAATAGATTTATTTAATTGTATAACTCAAATATTTTTGTTTAAAATTACTGTTCCTCTTGGGGCGCCTAGGTGGCTTAGTCGGTTAAGCATCTGACTTTCGCTTGGGTCGTGATCTCACAGTTCGTGGGTTCGAGCTCCACATCGGGCTCTGTGCTGACTGCCAGCTCAGAGCCTGGAGCCTGTTTCAGAGTCCGTGACTCCCTCTCGCTCTGACCCTCCCCTGCTCACGCTGTCTCTTTCTCTCACTCCTAGAAATAAATAAAAACATTAAAAAAATAAAATTACTGTTCCTCTTAGAGATCAATGCCTTTCTGCTTAACTCTGTGTAAGTTTTTGGCAAGATTTGTAAACATAAAGTAGTTAGAAAAAAGAGAACTAAACTTTAGCCAGTATTGATGACCCTTGTTTAGGAAGCAGTACCACTGGAGTATCCTTTCAGTGCCGTGAAACAAGAACAGCAGAAAAAATGGATTGAAGATTTGAACAAACAAATAGAAGATGATCGGCAAAGAAAAATAGAGGAAAAAATTACATCTTCAAAGGTAACCTGGCAAATACATGTGGATATAAAGATGAAAAAAGTCTTTAATCATAAGCCTAAAAATATCCTGGAACTATTTGACAAGACTACAGTATTCAAATTATTATCAGATGTTCTTTTGAAACACTTATCAAATGTGTTTAGTAAGTGTGATTTTGCATAGCTTCTTAAAGGTAACTTCTTAGGAATTTCCTAATTCTTTGCATTTCTCATATTCTTGAAGCAAGTTATCTAAGCATATATGGAATCAGTAAAGAATGTAGTTTCATTAATTTTATTATACTTGTTTTACTCTGTGGTGTCTTTTAAAAATCATGTTTGAGTAGTGCCTGGATGGCTTAGTTGGTTAAGTATCTGACTCTTGATTTTAGCTCAAGTCATGATCTCATGGTTCTTGGTTTCTAGTCCCACATTGGGCTCTGTGCTGACAGTGTGGAGTCTGCTTTGATTCTCTCTTTCCTCTCTCTGCCCCTCCCCCACTCTCTCAGAATAAACAAATAAACATTAAAAATTATTTTAAAAATCAATTTGTTCTGTAGGATTTTATACATGAGAACAATTGGAAAAATTCTTAATAATTCTTATTTATCATGATTAGGGTGAGGAACATGACAGATGGGCAATGCATTTTGACTCATTAAAGAACTATCCTGCTTCTCAGTCTCAACTCTCCTCTCGGTCAACATACAACCAACCAGAGTACTTCTGTGTCTCTCCGGACACTCAGGAACTGGCTGATATCAGCAGTGTTTATACACCTATGACTGGAAGCCAGGTTGAACCTTCAGAGGAAGAGCATATAGCAAAACCTCTTAGAGTTACAGCTATGGCAAACAGTCAGAAAACAAAGTAAGTTTATTCTTGAGTATTGATTGATGTTTAAGAAAGTCTGTGCTTTATTAAAAGAACTGTTGTTATAATATGTCTTAATTGAGATCAGGTTTGACTTTTTTGTTTAAAGTACAAATGAATAGAAGATATGTCTGAAACAAAAGTGATTTAGCACCTTCTTAGACCCATCTTTTGGGGGTTTGGAATAGCTAAAGTGTCTGTCTTGCCAGCTTTCTCCGTTCTATGACTGCCCTCTTGGACCCAGCTCAGATTGAAGAACGTGACAGGCGACGACAAAAACAGTTAGAACATCAGGTATTTCGTTGTAAGATACTGTTCTTTGCCTTAATAAATAATAGTCATGGCTAGTGGATGCCTAAATAAATGGCAGTTAAAATTTCAGTGTAAATGTATAGCACAGGCCCTGTCCAATCCTGTGATGAATCTAATTCTTATTTCAACTGGCATTATATTAAAATTACATTCATGCTAAGAACCAGACCGTATCATGTAGTACAGCCAGCCACTTGCCTTCCAGAAGAGATCTTTAATATGTAAGTTGCACATATGAAATGGCACTAAATCTTAAGTTAATATTGGTTATTTTTTTCATTGGTTTAGTTCTCCTGAATTCTGTTCAGGATGAACATTAGTTCTTTGTAAGGGAACTATATAGGGCATGAAAGTAGAATTCTGATTGAGAAATCTAGCAGATAACATAAGAAAGCAGAGTATAATAAGATTTAAATTCTCTCCTAATTTTAGTCTATCACTAAAGGGACTTAAAATTCTGAATAATTCTTTAAAATCACCAATACATGAAGAATTCAGTTTAATTAAAAACATAACTCTTGGGTGTGGGTGGCTCAGTCGGTTGAGGATCTGACTTTGGCTCAGGTCATCATCTCAGGGTTCATGAGTTTGAGACCCACATTGGGCTCTGTGCTGACAGCTCAGAGCTTGGAGCCTGCTTCAGATTCCGTGTCTCTCTCTGTCCCTCCTCCACTTGTGCTCTCCCTCTCTGTCTCTTTCAAGAATATTAAAAAGTATTTAAAAGATTTTAATAATGTTAGTCAAGTGAACAGACATTTATAGACTATCTCTTGCTTACCAGACATTATGCTAAGCACCTAGCATTGGATTAGTTCTTCTAACAGCCCTCCTAGAGTTAAAGAAAACGCATATATAGAACTTGACAAATGAGAGAAGGGAGAAAAACATTGGAAATCTGACAATTTCATTTTACATATATATATAATACCATATTATATATCATCTGATGCTGATAAACTTATTTTAGGAATACAAACAAATACTAAAGATGGATTTTTAAATTTGTGACAGTAATTTATGTGATTTATGTTTTATGACAAGAAAGCTATCACTGCTCAGGTAGAGGAGAAACGCAGGAAGAAGCAGCTGGAAGAACAGCAAAGAAAGAAGGAAGAACAAGAAGAGGAGCGTCGTTTAGCACGGGAACGAGAAGAGATGCAGAAGCAGTATGAAGAAGACCTACTTAAGCAAAAACAAAAAGAAGTAAGTATTTATATATGAAAAAAGTTTTATTGAAATGTAGTTGACACACAATGTTACATTAGTTTCAGTTATACAAAATAGTGATTCAACAGTCCTATATGTTACGTGTGTTCATAAGTGTAGCTACCATCTGTCACCGTATACACTATTATAGCACCATTGACTATATTCCCTGTGTTGTAGCTTTCATCCCTATGACTTATTCATTACGTAACTGGAAGCCTGTACCTTCCACTCCTCTTCACCCATTTACTAACTCCATCCCTCCTACTACTAGTATGTGGGTTTGTTTTTGTGTTTGGGGGTTTTTGTTTTGCATTTCATTTAATTTTTTTAGGTTCCACATGTAAGTGACTTCATATGGTATTTGTCTTTCCCATCAGACTTATTTCACGTAGTGTAATACTCTCTAGGTCCATCCATGTTATTGCAAATGCAAGATCTCATTCTTTCTTACGGCTAAATAAAATCTAGAATATATATACACCTCATTTTCTTTATTCATTCATCTACCTATGTATACTTGGGTTGCTTCCATATTTTGGCCATTGTAAATAATGCTGCAATAAACATAGGAGTGGATATATCTCTTGTCTCCTTTGGGTAAATACTGCTAGTGGAATTATTGGATTGTATGGTAGTTCTATTTTTAGTTTTTTGAAGAAAGTTCCTATTGTTTTCCACAGTGGTTTTACCGGTTTCCATTCCCACCAACAGTGTATGTGGGTTCCCTTTTCTCTATATCCTCACCAACACTTGTTATTTCTTGTCTTTTTGATCTTAACCAGTCTGACCAGTGTGAGATGAAATAATTATGGTTTTTGATTTGCATTTTCCTGATGTTGAGCATCTTTTCCTATGTCTGTTAGCCATCCGTATGTCTTTGGAAAAACCTCTATTTGGGTCTTCTGCCCTTTTTCAAAAAATAAAATTATTTGGGGTTTAGGTGTAGTTGTATAACTTCTTTATGTATTTTGGATATTAAATCTTTTTCACATATATTGTTTACAGATACCTTCTCATTCAGTAGGTTCCCTTTTTTGTTTTGTGGATTGTTTTCTTTGCAGAAGCTTTTTGTTTTGTTGTAATCCCAGCAGTTTTACTTTTGTTTCCCTTGCCCGAGGAGACATATCTAGAAAATTGTTGCCAGTGTCCAAAAGGTTACTACCTATGTTTCTTTATGGAGTTGTATGGTTTTAGGTCTCATAGTTTAGATCTATAATCCATTTTGAATTTATTTTTGTGTATGGTGAAGAAGTAGTCCAGTTTCATTCTTGTGCATGTAACTGTACAGTTTTCCCAGCACTATTTGTTGAAGTGACTATCTTTTTCCCATTGCATATTCTTGCCTGTGGTATCGTAGATTAGTTGACCATATAAGCATGGTTTTATTCCTAGGCACTGTATCCTGTTGTTGATCTGTGTCTGTTTTGTGCCATTCCTATCTTATTTTGATTACTAAAGCTTTGTAATCAAGCTTTGTAGTATATATAGGTTGAAATCCAAAATTGAGATACCTTCAGTTTTGTTCTTTTTTCTCAAATTACATTGGCTATTTGAGAGGTCCTTTGTGGTTCCATACAAGTTTCAGGATTATTTGTTCTGCTTCTGGGAAAAATACTATTGGTATTTTGATAGGGACTGCATTGGATCTGTAGATTGCTTTGGTTAGAGTGGACTTTAACAGTGTTAATTCTTCCAGTCCATGAACATGGTAATATTTACATTATAATTAACATGTTAGAGTAAAAAATGGAGTTTTTTAAGCTTATTTATTTTGAGAGAGTGTGTGTGAGTGGGGGAGGGGCAGAAAGAGTGAGGAGAGAGAAGCCCAAGCAGGTTCCACGGGCAGTACAGAGACTGATGTAGGACTTGATCTTAGAATGGTGAGACCATGACCTGAACCAAAATCAAGAGTCAGATGCTTAACTAACTGAGCCACCCAGGTGCCCCAAAAAGAGTAGGTATCTGGTTAGCTTGGAAAACATCTCTATTAAGTGGTGCAGACAGCATAGGTATGCTTGCATCAAGTGTCATGTCACACAGTGACATTTGATTGCCAGGGATCTGGGAGGTTTAGAGTAGAGCTATAGAGCTCTTCCTCTGGAGCTGGGAGATGGGGCCAAGAACCTGCATTTTCTTGATTTTTCTCATTTGCAGCCTTCACTACACGCTTAGCTAATGAAGTAGTGCATGGTCTGGGTTCTAATTTTATTATGTTGAATAGGCTGAGCCAACTACTCCTATGAAATAACTATATACATGAAAAAATCAAAGTATCATGTGTTTGAATTGCAAGAAATGGCCATAAACCTTAATGGTTTTTTGGTTTTGTTTTTATTTAAAAAATTTTTAATGTTTATTTTTGAGAGAAAAAGAGAGAGAGAGAATGCCCACGCAAACAGAGAAGGGCAGGGACAGAGGAGGGAGGGTGACACAGAATCCAAAGCAGGCTCCAGGCTCTGAACTGACAGCACAGAGCCTGATGCAGGGCTCAAATGAACTACAAGATCATGACCTGAGCCGAAGTCGGTCACTTAACCAACTGAGCCCCCCAGGCGTGCACCGCTTATAAACCTTGTGCTTTACCTCTTAATATATTTTACTCTTAGTGGAATTCTGATGGAATTGACCATTGGTTTTAGAACCTTTGAAAACTTTATTATAAACTTGAATAGGTAAAAGAGTTCTTAAATTTGTGGTCTAATACAGCTGTAGAAAAAGATACTAAAATGTAAGTTTCAGAAGGGAAGAAACTTTGCCCTGACTATTCTCCCAGTATCTTGAATAGTGCCTAGCACATAGTAGCGTATCTACCCAGAATTAAGTCTGTACAGGTTTTATAATTACATTTAATAATTTTGTGCACCTTCAATATTAATAGGAAATCATGACTCTCAAGACAAATGAGCTATTCCAGACAATGCAAAGAGCACAAGAGCTAGCACAAAGACTGAAGCAAGAACAGAGAATCCGAGAATTGGCTCAAAAGGGACATGACACTTCTGGATTGATTAAAAATCTTGGCGGTAAGCACTTCACTAGAATTTTACTTATGGGGAGGCTGGGTGTCTCAGTCCATTGAGTGTCCAACTCTTTTTTTTTTTTTTAATTTTTTTAAATGTTTTTATTTATTTCTGAGAGAGTGAGACAGCATGAACAGGGGAGGGTCAGAGAGAGAGGGAGACACAGAATCGGAACAGGCTCCAGGCTCTGAGCTAGCTGTCAGCACAGAGCCCAATGTGGAGCTCGAACCCACGAACCATGAGATCATGACCTGAGCTGAAGTCAGATGCTTAACCGACTGAGCCACCCAGGGGTCTGACTGTCCAACTCTTTTTTTTTTTTGTTTTTTGTTTTATTTATTTCTAGGGGGGAGAGAGAGAGAGAGAGAGAGAGTGTGAGCAGGAGAGGGTCAGAGAGAAGGAGTCACAGACTCTGAAACAGGCTCCAGGCTCTGAGCTGGCAGTCAGCACAGAGCCCGACGTGGGGCTCGAACCCACGAACCGTGAGATCATGACCTAAGCGAAAGTCGGACGCTTAACCGATTAAGCCACCCAGGCGCCCCTGGAGTGTCCAACTCTTGATCTCGGTTTAGTTCATGACTCATGATTCATGGGATCAAACCTGCATTGGGCTCTGCACTGACAGCAGAGCTTGGTATTCTCTCTCTCTGCCTCTCTCCCCTCATGCACTAAGCTCTCTTTAAAATAGACTTAAAAATAATAATTAAAAACTATTTATAATATCTTTTGAAGATTATTTTTAAACAATTTCCAATTTTTAATGCCTTTAACGCACCTTATTAATTAAATATTTTTTAAGGAATTTCAGGTCTTGAACTAATGGAA
Source organism: Proteles cristata cristata (assembly GCA_017311185.1). Taxonomy (NCBI): domain Eukaryota; kingdom Metazoa; phylum Chordata; class Mammalia; order Carnivora; family Hyaenidae; genus Proteles; species Proteles cristata. The sequence goes on from JAESUZ010001506.1 coordinate 1,447,038, forward strand.
CTCTATAATGCTTATTTTATTTGAGAAATCGCCTTAAGAGTATAACTAAATAATGTTACACTTTCTGGTAATCTTTTACTTAAATTTTCTTATGTTTTACTCACAGTAGGTAAAATGTTCACTTTTTTACCCAGTTTTTGGGAAAAATCTATGAAGTGATCTCCCTAAAATCCAGTAACAGATAAAAATGCATGTAAGAAACTTTAGAGAGCCCTTTTAAGTTTGTATTGCAGTGTTCACACTTTCTGATTACACTAAATGTCTTCTGTGTATTCAGTTGCTGCTACACATAATTTCTGTTAATATTTCTGAACTGTCATTATGTTGGATAATATATTTTCCTTGCCAGTTGATACAACTGAATTATGAGTCTACTAACAACATTTCAAATTTAGGACATGGCTTGGACGACATCATGGATGACATCAGTGATAAAATGAATACATGTATCAATTCTACAGTCTCTCCCAAAAAGGACACTGCTGTGCAAACAGGTATTTGTTTAAAGTTGTGATTTGGTTTAAGATGTACTTAAAGTTAACATCACGATTAGAATTAAGCTTAATTTAAATTTGAGCTCAGTTAAAAATTTAAGGAATTTAAAGGTTTTCAGTAAGAATACGAAAATAAAGGATCTCTTGGCTTTTAATCTCTTTGTAACAGCTTTATTGAGATATAATTCACATAGCATTAAATTAACTCTTTTAGAGGATACAATGCAATTTTTTTCAAAAGTACAGTTAGATTATATTTAGAGTTGTGTAGCCATCCCCACAGTGAATTTTAGAACATTTTTATAACTCCAAAAAGAATTCCTGTATTCATCAGCAGTCTTTGTCCACTTCTTCCCTCCTCTCCAGTCATAGGCAACCACTGATCTACTTTTCTGTTACTCTAGATTTGTCTGTCCTAGACATTTCATGTAATTGGAATCATACCATATCTGGTTTTCTGTGTCTGGATTATTTCACTTAGCGCAATATTTTAAGGTTCATCATATTATAGTGTGTACCTCATTCTTTTTTATCGTTGAATAATCTCCCATTTTGTGCATATACCATTACACATTTTGTTTATTCATCACTTGACGGGCATTTGGGTTAATTGTACTAAAAATTACAGATATGCTGTGAACACTCATGCAGAATTTACGCAGACCTATATTTTCAGGTTTCCTGGGAGAGAAGAGTAACATTGCTGAGTCACATATAACTGTATGTTTAACATTTGAGGAACTACAAAACCATTTTCCAAAACAATTCTGTCATTTTATATTTTCATCAGCAGTGTATGAGGGTTTCAGTTTTTCTGCATGGTCACCTGCACTTATGGTAGTGAAGTAGTATGTCATTGTGGTTTTGGTTTGCATTTCCCCAGTGACTAATGACGTTGAACATCTTTTTTATGTGTTCATTTTAAAATTTTCAAAAGGTGATAAGGTAATATCCATGTTGGGTATTATTATCATAGGTCTCATGTTTACTGTGAATCCTTTCCTCTTTATCTTTCTGGGAATTTTTAAAATATTTTTTAAATTTTTTTCTTAAATAGTTTATTGTCAAGTGGGTTTCCATATAACACCCAGTTCTTATCCCAACAAGCGCCCTCCTCCATGCCCATCACCCCCCTTACCTTGTCCCCCACCCGCATCATCCCTCAGTTTGTTCTCAGTATTCAAGAGTCTGTCATGGTTTGCCTCCTTCCCTCTCCCCAACTATTTTTCCTCTTCTTCTCCCCCATGGTCCTCCGTTAAGTTCCTCCTAATCTACCTATACGTGCAAACATATGGTATCTGTCCTTCTCTGCCTGACTTTAAATAATTTTTTTAAATGTTTGTTTATTTTTGAGAGAGAGAGAGAGAGACAGAATGACAGTCTGTGAGCAGAGGAGGGGCAGAGAGAGAGAGGGAACAGAATCTGAAGCAGTTTCCAGGCTGAGCTGTCAGCACAGAGCCCAACCCAGGGCTCGAACTCCCAAACCGTGAGATCATGACCTGAGCCAAAGTCGGCCACCCAACTGGCTGAGCCCCCCAGGAGCCCCTCTTTCTGGGAAATTTTTATAAACTTCCAGGAACTCCTTTATCTCTTCACTTTCTCAAATTGAGATATAGTTGACATATAACATTATTTCAGCTGTACAATAGTGATTCTATATTTGTATATGTTGCAGAATGATCACAGTAAGTCTTATTAATAACATCACTATCAATTACAAAATTTTTTCTTGTGATGAGAACTTTTAAGATTTACTCTCAACTTTCAAATATGGAATTATTTTTTAACTATAGTCACTCTGTTGTACATTACATCCCCAAGACATATAACTGGAGTTTGTACCTTTTGACCATTCACCCATTTAGCCCTTCCTTTTCCACCCACTGCCTCTCTTGGCAACAGTATCTGTATCTATGAGCTTCTGAGGTTATTTTTGGTTATCTTTTTTAAGATCCCACATAGAAGTAAGATCATTATGGTATTTGTCTTTCTCTTTTTTCACTTAGCATAATGCTCTCAGGGTCCTCCCATGTCACAAATGGCAAGATTTCATTTGTTTTTATGGCTGGATAATATTCCTCTGTGTGTGTGTGTGTGTGTGTGTGTGTGTGTGTGTGTGTGTGTGTGTGTGTGTGTGTACACTGCATTTTCTTTATATTTGTCCAACACTTAATGTTGCTTCAGGAGTTCATGTATCTTTTTGAGTTAGTGTTTTTTGTTTTCTTTCAGATAAATACCCTGAAGTGGAATTGCTGGATCATGTGGTAGTTCTTCTTTTAATTTTTTGAGAAACCTTTGTATTGTTTTCCATAGTAGAAATTTACCAATTTATAATTCCCACCAACAGTGCATGAAAGTTCCCTTCTCTCTACATCCTTGCCAACTCTGTTCATTTCTTGTCTTTTTGGTACTCCCCATTCTGATTTGTGTAAGGCCGTGTCTCATTCATTGTAGTTTTTATTTCCTGATGGTTAGTGATGTTAAGTATTTTTTTAAGTAGCTGTTGGCCATCTGTAGGTCTTTGGAAAATTGTTCAGATCTTCTGCCCATTTTTTTAAATCAGATTATTTCTTTGCTTTTGCTGTTGCATTGTATGAGTTCTTTATATTTTGGATATTAACCTCTTATCAGATACATTATTTGCAAGTATTTTCTCCCATTCAGTAGGATTGCCTTTTCACTTTGTTCTTGGTTTCCATTGCGCTTTGCTATGAAGAATGTTTTTAGTTTGATATAGTCTTGTTTATTTTTACTTTTCTTGTCTTCACTTTTGGACTCAGATTCAAAAAATCATCGCTAAGACCAGTATCAAGGAGTTTATTGCCTGTTTCTAATTTTAGGGGTTTTACAGTTTTAAGTTATACATTTAAGTTTTTAATTCATTTTGAGTTAATTTTTGTGTATAGTATAAGATAGTGATCAATTTCATTTTGCATTTGACTATTCACTGAAGAGACTGTCCTTTCCCTATTATGTACTCTTGGCTCCTTTGTTGTAAGTAAATTGACTGTATAAGCATGGGTTTATTACCGGGCACCCAGTTCTGTTCTTTTGATCTGTATCTTTGTTTTTATGTCAGTATCTTACTGTTTTGATGACTATAGCTTTGTAATATAATTTGAAATCAGGTAGTCTGATGAGTCCACCTTATTTTTTTCAAGCTTGCTTTGGCTATTTGGGGTCTTTTGTAGTTCCATAGAAATTTTGGCATTGTTTACTTCTATGAAAAATGCCACTGGAATTTTGATAGGGATTGCACTGAATCTGTAGATTGCTTTGGACAGTACAGATTTTAAGAATATTATTAATTCAGCCAGTGAACATGGAGCATTTCTTTTTGTGTATTCTTCAGTTTCTTTTAGTAACATCTTAAAGTTTTCAGTGTACATGTCTTTCACCTCTTTGGTAGAATTTATTCCTAGGTATTTTATTTTTGATGGAATTCCAAATAGGATTGTTTTCTTAATTTCTCTTTCTAATAGTATTAATGTTTAGAAATGCAGCAGATTTTTGTATATTGAATTTATGTCCTGCACCTTTACAGAATTTTCTGAAAGATTTTGGTAGAGTCTTTAGGATTTTTTAATGTATGTCATCTGTAAATAATGACAGTTTTACTTCTTCCTTTCCAGTTTGGATGCCTTTTATTTCTTTTTCTTGCCTAATTGCTGTGGCTAGGATTTCCAGTACTATGCTCAATATCAGTGGGGAGAGTAGACATCCTTATCTTGTTCTTTATCTTAGAAAAAGCTTTCACCTTTATACTACTGACTATGATGTTGGCTGTTTGCTTGCCATATACGACCATATTATGTTGAAGTGTATTCTCTCTATACCCTCGGTATAAGAGTTTTTATCATATATAGATGTTGAGTTTTGTCAGATGCTTTTTCTGCATCCATTGAGATGATCATATGATCTTTAGCTTTCATTTTGTTAATATGTTGTATGATGTTGATTTATTTGCAGATGTTGGAACATCCTTGCATCCCTGGAATAAATCCTACTTGATCATAATGTATGATCCTTTTAATGTATTGTTGAATTCTGTTTGTTAATATTTTGTTTAGTTTTTTGCATCTATATTTGTCACAGGTATTGTCCTGTAATTTTCTTATGGCTTTCTTCTCTGATTGTGGTATTGGGGTGATGCTGGGGCCTCATAAAATGAGTTTGGAAGCATTCCCTCTTCTTTTTATTTGGAATAGTTTGAGGATTGGTTATTAATTCTTTGAAGGTAGGGTGGAATTCACCAATGATTCCATCTAGTGTTGGACTTTTGTTTACAGGGAGTTTTTTTTATTACTGATTCTCCTTACTAGTAGTAGGTTTGTTTGGATTTTCTATTTCTTCATGATTTAGTCTTGATAGGTTGTATGTTTCTAGGAATTTATCCATTTGTTTTAGGTTGTAAAATTTGTTGGTCTGTAGTTGTTCATAGTAGTCTTATAATTCTTTGTATTTCTGTGGTATCAGTTGTAATGTTTTCTCTTTTATTCTGATTTTGATGATTCTAGCAAAAGTCTGTCAGTTTTATCTTTGCAAAAAATCAGCTCTTAGTTTCATTGATACTTTCTGTTGTCTTTATAGTCTCCATTTCCTTTTTTCCCCTCTGATCTTTGTTATTTCCTTCCTCATACTGACTTTGGTTGTTTGTTCTTCTTTTTCCTTGAGATTTAAAGTTATGTTGTTTATTTTTCTTGTTTCTTGATGTAGGCATTTATCATTATAAACTTCATTTCCCTCTTAGAACTGCTTTTACCAAAGAATTCCATAAGTTTTGATGTTTTATTTCCATTTTAATTTCTCAAGACATTAAATTCTCTTTTGATGTTTTGACTCCTTAATTTAATCTCCACATAATTATGAATTTTCCAGTTTTCTTCAGGTAATTATTAATTTCTCATTTCATATCATTGTGCTTGGAAAAAATGTTTGTAGATATAATTTGAAATTTCATGAATTTGTTTTGTAGCCTAACATGATCTAGCCTGACGAATGTTCCATGTATACTTGTGAAGAATGTGTATTCTGTTGCTTTTAGATTGACTGTTCTGAATATATCTGTAAAGTTCATCTGATCTAACATTTAAGGTCTTTGTTTTTTTACTTTGTTTGGATGATCTATCCACTGATGTATGTGGGGTGTTAAAGTCTCCTGTTACTGTACTGCTGTGATGTCTGTTAATACTTGTCTGTTAATATTTAGGTGCTTATGTGTTGAGTGCATAAATATTTATAAATGTTATATTCTCTTGTTGGATTGACCTCTTTATCATTACATAATGCCTGCCTTTGTCTGTTTATTGTAGTCTTTGTTTTAAAGTCCATTTTGTCTAATGTAAGTGTAGCTACCTTCAATTTCTTTTATTATCCATTTGCATGGAACATCTTTTTCCATCCCTTATTTTCAATCTGTGTATCCTTCTGAAGTGAGTCTCTTAGAGGCAGCATTTAGATAGGTCTAATTTTTTTATCCATTCACCCATTCCATGTCTTTTGATTTGGAAAATTTAGTACATTTACATTGAAAGGAATTATTGACACGTGTGTATATATTGCCATTTTGTTCATTGTTTTCTGGTTGTTTTCTAGTTCCTTTCTGTTCCTTTCTGTTTCTTTCTTTGTCTTGATGACTTTAGTGGTATTGTTAGATTCACAAAAGATCAAGAAAAGACCATCTTTTGCGTATCTACTGTAGGTTTTTTCTTTGTGGTTACCTTTAGGTTTACATATAGCTTAATTTAGAACAGTATGTTTTAAGTTGGTAACAATTTAAGTTTGAATGCATTTGAAAGCTCTACAGTTTTACACCCTCCCGGCCCCACATTTTGTTTCTGGTGGCACATTTTGCATCTTTTTATCTTTCGTATCACCTAACTAGTTACTCCATTTATGGTGATTTTTACTACTTCGGTGTTTTAATTTTTTCTAACATTGATTCATTTTTGAGAGAGAGAGCGCGCGCACATGCATACACACACGTGAGCATGAGCAGGGAAGGGCAGAGAGACAGGAGATACAGACTCTGAAGCAGGCTCCAGGCTCATCAGCCAGAGCCTGACATGGGGTTCGAACTCACCAACTGCAAGATCGTGACCTAAGCCTAAGACGGACACTTAACAGATTGAGCCACCCAGGCACCCCTATTGCTTCAGTGTTTTAATCTTAAGACTAGTTTTATAAGTGATTAAGCTACTACTTTTATTTTGTATTAAGGTTTTCTAGTGAGATTTTTAGTTTTGCAGTTTTGTAATTGATTAGTGCCCTTTGTTTTCAGCTTAAAGAACTCCCCTTTACATTCCTTTTAAGGCTGGTTTAGTGGTGATGAACTCTTATATGTTTTGTTTCTCTAGAAAGTAAATTCTCCTTTAATTCTGAATGATAACTTTGCCACATACATTATTCTTCGTTGGAAGTTTTCTCTTTCAGCCCTTTGATTATATTGAGCCACTGCCTTCTGGCCTACAAAATTCCTGCTGAAAAATCTCGTATAGTCTTAGGACGGTTCCTTGTATGTAACAAGTTGATTTTCTCACCGTTTTAAAGATTTGTTCCTATCTTAAAGTTTTAACATTTTAGTGACAATGTATCTTGGTGATGGTTTCTTTGTGTTTATCTTATTTTGAATTCTCTGTGCTTCCTATATCTAGTATCCGTTTCTTTTCCAGGTTAGGAAAGTTTTCAACTATTGTTTCTTCAAGTAGGTTTTCTGCCCCTTTCTCTTCTTCTAGGATTCCATCATGTAATGTGAATATTAGTCTGCTTGATGTCCCATAAGTTCCTTGAGCTGTCTTCACTTTTATTTTATGTTGTTTTTTTGTTTTTTTTTTTTTTTGATGCTCTGATTGGAGTTCCACTGCCCTGTCTTTGAGTTCACTGATCCTTTCTTCTGCTTCATCTCATTTGCTGTACTCTTTCAGTGTATGTTTCAGTACAGTTATTCTATTCCTCAGCTGTGTGACTTCTATTTGGTACTTTGTTATTTATATTTATTTTGTTTTTGAAAATATCCTTATCCATTCTTTTGAGTTCTGTGAGCATCTTTATCATTATTTTGAACTCTATCAGGTAAATTATTTCTATTTTTTTTTAAGTTTATTTATTTTGAGGGGTACCTGGGTGGCTCAGTTGGTTGGGCATCTGACTTTGGCTCAGATCCTGATCTCTTAGTTCATGGATTCCAGCTCCACACTCAGTGCTGGCAGCTCAGAGCCTGGAGCCTGCTTCAGATTCAGTCTCCATCTCTCTCTGCTACTTCCCCGCTCATGCTCTATCTCTGTATCTCAAAATATAAAGGAACATTAAAGAAAATTTTAAGTTTTGTATATAAATTAAAAAAAATTTTTTTTTAAGTTTATTTATTTTGAGAGAGAGAACCAGCAGGGGAGGGGCAGAGAGAGAGGGGACAGAGGATATGAAGCAGACTCTGTGCTGAAAGCAGTGAGCCTGAGCCTGAGGCAGGGCTCAAACTGATGAACTATGAGATCATGATCTGAGCTGAAGTCAGAATGCTTAATTAACCAACTAAGCCACCCAGGCACCTGCTGGTTTTATTTTTAAAAGCTCCCAGTAAAGGGGTGCCTGGGTGGCTCAGCTGGTTCAGCATCCATCTTCAGCTTAGGTCCTGAATTTGTGGCTCCTAGGTTTGAGCCTTGTGTTGGGCTCTGTGCTGACAGCTTGTAGCCTGGAGCCTGCTTCAGATTCTCTGTCCCCTTCTCTCACTGTCCCTAGCCCACTCAAAAATTTTGTTTCTCTCTCAAAAATAAACATTAAAAAATAAAAATAAAAAAGGCTGCCAGTAGTTAAGTGTGCCAAGACTGGGTCAGTGTCCTAGAGGGGAATATCTCATGGTGCATCTAGATTCAGGCTAAGTGAAAGTCAGACCCTCAGGCATCAGCATTTAAGGTATAAAAATATATACAGTCCAATAGGACCACGAGCATAAGCCCTGGAGGCCAGGTGATCAAGGGGCACCCCATACATAGCAGCTGCAGAAACCAGGGCACAAGACATAAAATTCAGGGCAACATACATGTGTAAGGAGATACTGGCACTGTGGAACAGGACACAGGAAGAATGTGAAGATGAAACTTGCTAGTTGGAGTGAGTCAGATGCGAGGGGGAGGGGGGACTCTAAAGATAGCACTTGCTAGGGGTCCAGGGGAGGCCCAGAGTTTTAAATGAAGGTAGAACTTGCCAGCCTCAGTTCCCTGAAACAATATCCCAGCGGGACCCTAGATATGTGTTAAGTTAGATGCCTGCCCTTCACTTTATGTAAAAGAGGCTCATTTACTTATATTCAGCTCTGGGCACTATTGGCTACCTTTGGGCGGGCCCTGGGGCAAGGAAGTCCACACAACAACCCTTTAAAAGCCATTTCTTCTTTCCACTATAGCTTTCTGGGTCTCATGAACATGAGCCCTGTTGGCTTTCAAAGCTATATGTTTTAGGGGCTCATTTCTCAAGTGCAGGTCTTAAAAGTTACAATGCCCAGTGTAGGGTTCAAACCCATCTCGCCTCAGGAGAAGCTCTGGGTTACTAACTTACTTAAGCTTCTTGCTTACCTAAAATTATTCTGCTTATGAACTCTTGGTATTTTTTGATCGCTCTTAAGCTTGAAGAATCTGGTTCAGTCCTGTCCCTATGCCCAGATAAATTACCAGATTATATAAATCCTGAACATTGAGTAAAAGTGAAAATAGTCTTAAAATAGTGAAATTATGTGCCTTTTCATTGAGCAGCTCTAAATTTAATCAGTCAACATCTCAAAATAGATAATTCAAGATGGTTTATGCAGGAAGGAAATATTTACAAAGGAGTAGGTATGAGGGAATCAGATAGTGCATGACTTTGGTGCTAGCAACAACTAAATTGATTACCAGAACCTAGGAGACAGAAGTTGTGTTAGAGGGAACTTTGAGGGGAATAATGAACTTTGGTAGAGGGATGGAGTCAGCCTCAGGTTAACTCATAATGAGCCAGTGGAATAAATATCCTGAATTAATTCTGTTCCCTCCCTTTAATCTGCTTGTGGACCCTGTTGACTGAAGCCAGAGGACCCAGGAACTCATTGATACGGTTCATACCAGTCAGCTTGCCAGGGTAGGAAAAAGTGTTTAGTGGGTATAGAGTGGCAAAAGAAGATATCCAGTATGAGAATGATGCAGGCTGGGTGGCCTTACTATCCATTGGTCCTAGAGCATCTCCAGTCTGGAATAACACACCTAGTAAGTGTGCAAGAGAGTAATAACTGGACTTAATTTTTTTTTAATGTGAACACAGACCTTTTTCATGAGTTAATTATGTATTTAAAATTTTAATCATGAGTGAAAGAAAACCTTTTGCAAGATTGTTCAACTGGTCCCATACCTGTTTCAGCAGAACACAACCCTAAACATGTAAATTGTTAAGAAATTTCAGATTTTTTTTTAAGTGAACTTTTCCTTTTTGTGTGTGACTTGGATGATCTGCAGGCAGAGTATAATGGTATGAGACCTAAAAGTACACAAAATGCAACATGACTTTTATCAGTAGCAACATTTCCCTAAAAATTTGGTTCCAAGAAGGGAGATATAAAAGAAATTTTCCAGGGCGCCTGGGTGGCTTAGTCGGTTAAGCGTCCGACTTTCGCTTGGGTCATGATCTCGCGGTTCGTGGGTTCGAGCCCCGCGTCGGGCTCTGTGCTGACTGCCAGCTCAGAGCCTGGAGCCTGTTTCGGAGTCTGTATCTCCCTCTCTCTCTGACCCTCCCCTGCTCACGCTGTCTCTCTCTCTCTCTCCCTCCCTCTCTCCTAGAAATAAATAAAAAAAAAAAATTTTTTTTCCCAGCACTTTTGTGGTAATGTTAGGACATTTTCCAGATCCTGTATATTTTTGTATGTTATTAATTTTAAAACAAGTTACCAAAAAATTTAACATCTCACTTAAAAGAAATTTTTTTTACATTGCTTTTGATGAGAATTTTGTCAGTTACTATTGATAGGGAAAATTAAGAGTTTTGCTCAGAAATACACTTAGATGTACAAGATGACACTACATATGGCTTCTGTATATTCTAAATGAAAGCCAGGACAATCCTGTGAAAAGTTTTGTTTAAAAAAATGGTCTTTAATCGCTTCTCAACCTTTTGGCTAAGATCAGGTGTTAAAAAAATGGTCTTTATTATGTGATGCTAGGAATGAATCAGCTTAAGGTCTGATCTATGCTGTGTTATGGGTGACCAATAAATTATGCTGCCAATAAGCTAGGCATAGGGTTGGGTAGGAGTGCACAGATAAATATTATATAGTTCCACTTAATGAGAGGAATCCAGGGTGGGGCGGACACATTCATAGAGATGGAAAATAGAGTAGAGGTTGCTGGGGGTTGAGAGGGAGAGTGGAATGTGGAGTTAACTGCTTAGTGGATGCAGGGTTTGTTTGGGGTATTGACAGGGTCTGAAATTGTGCAGCATTGTGGGTATGCTTGCTGCAGTGAATGGTACACTTAAAAATGGTTTAATAGAAGATTTGGAGAAATTGGAACCCGTGTGCACAGTGGGTGATAATGTAAAATACTGGAGTCATTGTAGAAGACATATAGCATTTCCTCAAATAATTCAAAATACAATTGCTATATGATTCAGCAATTTCCCTTTGGGGTGTGTACCTTTTTCAGTAAGGTTTTGAAGAGATATTTGGACACCAGTGTTACTGCAACATGAGTCATGATAACCAAAAGGTGGAAGCAATCCAAATGTCCCTTGACAGATGAATGCATAAAGAAAGTGGTATATAGACACCTCCAATGGTAGATATTATTCAGCCTTAAGAAAGGAGGAATTATAACACATGCTGCAGCATGGATGAACTTTGAGGTCATTATGCTAATATGAAATAAGCCTGCCCCAAGAAGACAAATACTGTAGGATCCTACTTATATGAAGTACTTAAGAGTAGTCAAATTTATGGAAATGAAGTAGAATGGTGGTAGCCAGGAACTTGCAGGGAGGGAGGGAGGAATGGGAAGTTGTTTAATGGGTATAGAATTTACTTTGAAAAGAAAAAACAGAACAAAAACAAAATAGAAAAGAAAAAAGTATGTAAAACCTTTGGAAAAAAAGTTAAATTTTGTGTTACTACAATTAAAATTAATCCTTTGAAATTTTTCTTTTTAGATAATACAGGAACGTTCACCAATGCAGGGTCATGCTGTGGATCAGTAATAGAGAGGGAAATTATAAATTGTTCATCCCCTGAGATTCCTGCAGAATTTAATGAACAATTTAACACTAAGAAAGACAAACAAGAATTAATAAATCAGGATAAAGGAGCCAACTTAGAAAAAGAAAACAGTTGGTATAATGATCAGTGTAATGAATTCACAAAGACAGAGAAAACAAAACTTATGAAGAAATGTCCTAAAAGGCCCGATTGGAATATAAATAAGCCACTCAAAAGGTATATTCCAGCATCAGAAAAGTACCCTAAACAGCTTCAAAAGCAGAGAGAAGAAAAAAAAGTAAGAAGGCAGATGGAACTGCTTAATTTGGTAGAAAGAAACAGTCCTGGACAACTCTCTCAGAATAGAGGCCCTTCACCAGTTTTTCCTTCATCTCAAGAAACTGAGCCAAGGTTCAAGTGGCATCCAGTGAAAAAGGTAAAACTCCTCTTTCTTAAAACATATTTTGAAGTATGGATTGATGTTTCTAGATTGAAAACTGAGTTCCTTACATGCAGAGTTTAAGAATTGTGCTTTAGTTTATAAAAGATTGTCAAACCATGGCCCATGAGCAAATCCATCAAGTTTTATAGGAACATAGCCATGCTCATTCCTTTATGAACTGTCTGTGGCTGGCTTAGAGTAGTTGCAAGAGACCACATGGCCCACAAAGCTAAGTGTTAACTGTCTAGTCCTTTACATAAAAACTTGACACTTAAGCCCTGTATAGATTAATGCTGTTCATAATTCCATTATTCAAATAGCCATTCAAAATTCTTATTGTCCGTATTGACGATAATTTTACAAGGTCACATATTACTAAAATCTCCTATCATCCAGTATCTTATTCAGATGTTGCCCTCAGATTATCTCAACAAGTAATCATCAGAAGTATTTGTGGGGATGTAAGGCAATACTGTTACTCCTTTCTGCATTTACCGTTCAGGAAGAAGATCCTCTGAAAATTAATGATTTCAGCAAGAAAAGGTATGTCATGGACTGGATTGATTCCATAGCTACTTAGTGCTGTGTATATGGTTCAGAAGAACAAACTATTTGCTCAGAATATAGGTGACATGAAAACATGAGCATATATGAAGTCAGTAACAGAAAAGTATCAGACTTCCATGTGAGGCAGAGGTTTAAGAGAAAGGTGGCTGGCATTTTATCTAAAATTTGAAAGCCCAATTTGGACTGGGCCTAATAAATAAACATCCTGGGTAGAACATAGGCAAGGTATTGTTGTCTGCAGACTTAGATGAAATAGTTGGAATTTCTAGTTATGTCAGCAGTGAAATAGACATTGTACTTGGATGAAAAAATGACTAGTAGGGATAATGAAAAATGCAGTTAACCAGTAGGAGATTTAGAGTGTTAGAAATTTTATTTTATGGCTTTGAACCAGATGGTTTAGATTTCTAACAAGTTCAGTTCAAATGTTAAGTTATATTATTATGTTAAGTTTATTATTTTATGCTGAATATTCTAAGGGGAAACATTAGGCTTAAGTTAACCCACCTAATGTTGATGCTCTTTTTTCCCTCTATACTGTATATATCCTTGCCAAGTAAAAACTGATCATATTCTGTTGCCATTTAGGAAAAGTTTCCTAGAACTCACTGCTCTATGTAGTGTCCCTTAAAGGCTTTGCCTTTAGGATAAATTGAAATGTGTAAATCAAATGTGATTGAAGAGTAGATATGCTTGATCTAAGATACATAATTTTGTATTAAAGCTTCTTGGTCCTTAATTGCATTTTTTTGAATACAGGTCTCAGTCACCACCACCAGCTCCAGTGGTGAAAAACAGAACACAACAAACTCAGACACTAAATAATTATGAAAGAGAGAATCTGATCTTAGAAAGCAGTCAAACAGAAACAACACCTGGGGTTTCTGAACCATCCCAGTTTATCCCCTATGTCCGAACCAATGAGATCTATTACCTTGACCCAAATGCACCACTGTCCAGGCCATTAACCCAGGATCTTCAGTACCAAAATCCACATGGTAAGTAAATTCAAAATCCAAATTAATATTCTTGCCCTTAGCCAGGAGAGGTAGAATTTCCATTTTGGGGTGCATTACTAAATTTTTAATTGAATATGTATTAATTTTTTCTTGGTACTTTCTTGCTTTTATTTTTTTACAAATAGTTTATTGTCAAATTAATTAGTTTCCACATAACACTCCATGCTCATCCCCACAAGTGTCCTCTTAAGTGTATTCATGAATCTTTAGACTACTATAGGATAGGGTTGTATCATATTAGTTATATTTGACATATTGCTTTCATCTGGCTCCAGACTGTGACCAAGAACAAGGACAGCTATTTGACTCTGGCGTCAGGGACCCACTTCTTAATCCTAACTTGTTGAAAAACAGGGATCGACAACAAGCAATCCTTAAGGGACTATCGGAACTGAGACAGGTATGATGAGCTTTTTCACCAGGTGTGGATGTAACTAACTAACTAACTGTTCAGTGGGAGGGTGGTGTGTTGGATCTTAATCAGGCTCCATGCTCAGCGTGCAGCCTGATAAAGGGCTCGATCTCACATCCTGGATCCCACGATCCTGGGATCATGACCTGAGTCGAAAGCTGAACCGACCAAGCCCCTCAGGAGCGCCTGGAAGGCTGTGTGTTGGAATGGCTAAGTGTTTTACTTAAAGTGCCTAATTGGTTACATGGTTTATGTCACTTCTTCCACATAAAAAAATTCATCTTTTAGCCTTTTAAAAATCTTTCCAGTATGAACTCATGAGACAGTTCTAATATTAAGACAATTTTATTGAATGGGAAAAAAAGCATACATTTGAAAGGTAAAACATGATCAGTAAGGCCCTAAAACAAAAAGCAGAAAATACACAATTATGCTTTAATAAACTCAGTAATGCAGTTCACACTTTTTAAATTGAATGTGTTGGCAGTGCTCAGAACAGAACATTGATCCAAGTCCCAAAGAATAATTCGGTGTGAAATTTAGCATATAACCTTACCCCATCAGACTACATCTTCTCCTAGACCAATTATTGTGAAGTAAAAATAAAATCTGGTAACACATTCACTATTTAAGGCTATAACCTTTTTCTGTCAGCTTAGGAAAAATAAACTGCCACTTGAGGAGTACCCTTTTCCATGTCCAGTCATTTGCTAATGCCTCTTGCATTTCAGATTGTTGATTCAAGAATTGCTAACGAATTCTTTCTCACAGAGCTAGAAAATCACCCACACTAACAGAATTATGTAGAAGGTAACTTCAGTTCTCAAAATGCTAGCTTTGGTTACATATAGATTGAGTTATGTAACAAGTAGTAAATATCTTCAAAGTGACAAGGCACTTTTCTTAATAGAGGTAAAAGTTGTGAGGTCAAGAGGCAGGAAAATGATTGTACACAGTGACCCACCTGTATAGTAGCCACATCTTATTTTAACGGGGCCTTGTCTAAGCCACTAAGGTTAGTGCAGTCAAGATAAACACTGGATGTTTGTGGACACTCCTTCAGTGTGTCTCATTACTAGTGTAAGAGCCATGGCATTGGGGGATTTCAGCCCCATTTTTAGGGAGACTAAGAATCATCCCACTTGGTTTTTATGCTAAGAAGATAATCTTGGATATACAACATCCAAGTGAGTAAGTTTTTTTGAGTGGTTAAAATTCAGCATGACAAAGCTTAAGCTATGGCCAAGTAATGGAACTTAATTACAGGTTTTAAAACTAAATAGAAATCTGGGTTAGCAGGGCTGAAATGTAAATTAGGAATAATTTGCAAGTCTGCTGCACACCTTACTAACATACCAATGTGATTTCAGGGCCTTCTCCAGAAGCAAAGGGAGTTGGAAACTAATCTCATGCCTTTAGCTGCAAATCGAGAAGAGAATTTTAATTCTTCATTTTAAATGTAGAAAAATCAAATGCTTCATGTTTGTGGTCTTCTAAATTATAAAATGTGTTCATTGCATAATTGTATTTTCCAAATAACCTAGATTTTTAAAATGCTTATTTAAAACTTGTACATTATGTAGTACAACACTGTGTATACATTTTTTTTACAATAAAACACATTTTGTAAAGCTTAGTAGTAAAAAAAAATTTTTTTTCCTGCTCTATCACAATCTAGGGATTTAAGTCCTGTAAAAACACTTTCTACTTACCTTACGACAGGTTTCTGACCTGTTCACAGACAACGTTCTTCTACACTTATGTAGCTTATTACTGAAATAATCACTTGGGTATTTTACTCTATAAAAAGATTTAAAAGGTTAGAACTCAGATTCTCAGTTCTTCTGAGGGGTCCAAAAGAAGGTCTGACTTAACACATCCCAACTTTACGAAAAAGTAGCTGATTTAGTATTTCTTTTCTCTAAATTTTTTTTTTTTACTTTTATTGTAGAAACAAGTTTTCAAAAACAGTTTGCATTTGTAATGGCAGGCAGTTATGAGCAGTAGATATAGTTTTAAAATTTATCCCCATATACTTTATCTGTGAATTTAGTTATTTTTAGAACAGCGCTTAAAGTGTTTAACACCTCAAAAATATACTTACATTTTTCTAAGACTACCAATTTAAAAATCCATAGCAAAGTTGTTCCAAATTTGTTCAATGCCTTTAGTAAAGCTATCTTTTGGAATATGAAAGTGAATTTGAGTAAGTTAAGGACCACAGTAAGCACTGAAAATCATTAATTATTAAATACCCTCAAATAAAAGTTTGAGCAAAATTTTAGCAACAGGCAATTTTTACATGGCTAAGCTTAAAGATAAAAATAATGCTGCATGGTATTAAAGTTCTAAGTCTTAAATCTTGAGGTATTGAGCCAAATCCTGTAAATATTTATTGACATTACTGGCTTATACCTGTATAAAAACACTATACAAAAGCTTAAAATAAATACAATAGTTGATTGGTACGTAATTTCAGCAAAAGTAGTTGGTATCATCTGACGAGGGGGGGGGAAGCCATTGTTTACTATGGTCTTGCAAATATCTACTTTTATATATAAAATAGGCTTCAATTTGAAGTCCAAGTACAGATGACATATAAATGTAAAACTTAAAAGTGCCAACATGAGATAATTCAAGTACAATATATGTTAAAAATATATATATTTATTTCAATTTTCAGATGCTTCAACTGTTACAGGCCATCATGATTTAAATAAGAGGGGAAAAACATTTGAGAAAGGACAAGAAACCTTTTTGTTTAGAAATGAAATATAAATTCTTAATTCACTTATAAGAAACAGAAAAAGTCCATAACAACCTGTTTCAAAAAAAATGTTACTATAATTATTTCTCTTTTGAAAACGGCCTGGAAGAATCACTTTTCCCCCACCTTAATGGAGATGGAGATTTATCTCTATCCAAGCTTTGAGTATAAGCAGATAAAAAGTAATTTTCACTTTCTTGAGACTGACTTGATGAAAGGGCATATGGTGTCCCCAAAAATGTCTGATGAGTGAGAACATTAAAATGACTAAACTGATGGGACATATGTAATTGACTGTGATAAACCCGAAA
Organism: Proteles cristata cristata; assembly: GCA_017311185.1. Lineage (NCBI taxonomy): Eukaryota > Metazoa > Chordata > Mammalia > Carnivora > Hyaenidae > Proteles > Proteles cristata. The sequence continues at coordinate 1,464,253 of JAESUZ010001506.1, forward strand.
GCTGCTATATGCATCTTGCTCAGTTGAACTGCTGTTCTCTCCTTCAGAGCACGCTAGAGCAACAGAAGCTCTCTCTTCAGAATCAATCTGATAAGTCTTATCTTCTAATAAACTTTTTTGCACGTCAAGAGACGATTGCAACTCAATTTGAATATTCTTATTTTGATCTGTTCCACGTGATCCTTTGGTCTCTTTCGCCAATATTTCTGAATGAAAATTGCTGCATACTTCTATTTGTGAGATTTCATCCCCTGAATCCAGAGACATGTCCTCTTCATCCTTTTCATCGTTTTCTAAAAGAGCTACATTTAAAAAACAAAAAGTCCTCCTCTATTGAAATACACAATTTGTTTAAGTTTTAAAATTATACACTACTCACACAATATAATGCGTCAGGGTCTGCAAGTCCACAATCCCTTAAAGCTTGGTCTTCTGCCACAAGTTCACTTAGTCACAACACTCACACTAGGTGTGAATGTCCAGATAATCCGATGCTAAAAGCTTCTGCGAAATGTGTTCACGTTTAATGTTGGGAAATCCCAACTCCCAGCTCCAAAGGGGTTAATGTCAAAACAGCATCTAAAGTTATACGGTAATTCAGTATTTGACAAGACAAATAAAAAATAAAAATTCTGACATCTAGCTTCATTGGATTATGACTAAACTGGTTAGTTCTATCAAATGTTTGATCATCTCTGCTTTTCCTCAAAAACAAATTACATCTTTCATCTAACATAAAACCTGGAACCAAAGCAGAGGCCATTCTCACAAAAGACTAAAGCTATGGGTAACCCTTACTACCTTGTAATTAAATTGCTTTATACATCTGGGGAGATTTAGTAGCCCAATGCTAAATCCCCATTATCTGGTGTCCTTTTAAAAATAGAACCCCTTTGCTGACAACAGCAGCCAATAAAGCTCACATACCCTCAAAGACAAAATGCCTACACTATAATATGCGACACACAGTAACTTAACAGCTTGTAGTGACTAAAGTATAAATGAGCAGATTTTGTGGATGCTAAATATAAAAATCATTGGTGCCTTGAAACATTCCCCTGAAGCTGTTTACACGGAGGGTGAGGAGTTTCAAGACCAGCATTTTGTTATATGAAAATGAAACAAAACCGTTCCTCTTTTTCTGTCTGCCTTTAAAGAAAAGGAAAACTACTGAAAAGTTACCTGACTGCGACTCAAGATTCTCATTAGCACCAAGCAGTGGAAGGTTTTCTTCTGTGATTGAGTTGTGATAGCCCACAAGATTTTTAAAGTTTTGCATAAAGTCTTCAGTAGATGCAACCACTATTCCATTATCTGTATAACTGGAAGTCATCTTGATATTCTTTTCTAAATTAAAAACAAGTTTTGGGCATAAAACACTTGAAAATATATATAGACAGATGATGGTGCCTGCCCCCGGCCTCCATAAAAGTGTTCAACACCTACCACAGGCCCCCAAAATTCTTTCATCCACACTCCTACATTCACAATAGAAAGTTTAAAGGCACGCTTTACCTGTTAAAAAGACTATGTGTCGTTGCTGTACGTTCTGAGCCTGAAGTCTGATAAGGCAATCCAATTCTGGTGCATTTCGAGTTTGTGAATCACAATTGTGGTATGACAGAATTTCAACCAGATGTTTCTTCTGATAGACATTCAGAAGTGTCAGCAGACTTAGAGCTTTAGCATTCAATCTGTGAAATCAAATAGTTCAATATCTGGATCTGTATTTCTTTAGTACAGAAGTGTTTGCTTCAAATTAAAACCGTACTAATTTCTCAATTGAGGCAACCAATGACAACTGCACTACTCAGTTTACTGCCTGGTAAATGGGTTTCTCATTCACTAGGAGAGAGGGGAGCAGGAATTGTGCAACCCACATGTAAGTCCAGGGGCTTTTATGGGTGCAAAAGCCTGAGAAACAGCTATCAGCTTAGACTAAAATCTCATTTTGCTTAATAAAAAACAACAGTTCCCTTTAGCTTAATAATTTAGAACATGAATGAAGGACACGGACAAAAAAAAAATGCATAAATGTTCCCTTCAAAAAAATACATGGCTCTAAGCTATTTCTATACCTCCAAGCACAAGGCAACAAGTGGTAGAAATTACTATGTCAGGAAGATAAGGGTACTGTGTACGCCTTTGGGCCTCATTATTATCTGGTATACGAAAGTAAGGCTTTACCAATGCCTATTTGAAATGATTTGAAGATAAAATAAGTATTAAAAAAGTGAATTACTACAAAAAGTTAAATACTTTTCATTTCTTTAAGCATGAATTTCCTTAAGTGTTCCATGGGATTAGAAGATATTAGGGTATTAAAAAAAGTGTTTTGTAGTCTAAGTTTAGGAAATGCTGGCTGACAAAATGTAGACTTTTTTTTTTTTTTTTTTGGAGAAAGATGAAGTGTGAGCAGGGGAGAGGCAGAGAGAATCCCAAGCAAGCTCCACACTCAGCGAGGAGCCCAACCAACATAGGGCTCCATCTAACAATTGTTTAGATCACAACATGAGCCAATATCAAGAGTTGGACACTTAACTGAATAAGCTAACCAAGTGTCCCCGTAGAACAGAAGTCTTTGTTTCTCACATCCTTAAAAGTGTAAATACACTATACGGACTCTAGTAGTAAGATACAGTATCCCAAACTCCTCTGATTATATCATTATTTGTGGAACCCTCAAGCTGACTAGGAGTCTAAGAACCACTGGGCATGCTGGAAATCACCTACTTCCATAAATGAATGTCCTAATCACAAATCCCCTTATCATATTGGGATTAATCCTTGTCTCAGTTTGTATGTGTGTCACTAGATTAGCTGCCTAAATTAGTCCTCAACTGGGTAAGAGTCTGACATAGTTGGCATATATAGTTTGGTTAAAAAAAAAAAAGACAGCAGACCATTCCATCTTGGTTAATCTAAATGCTCAAGTGGCAAAGATGAAAACTATTTTACCTATTTACATACCTAGAACTTCAACTTAAGCAAAACTCTACCTAAATACTACTACTTCCTTCCAAATAGTCTAGAATACTATCGACATTCCCTAAAGTTTGGCTAAAGACATCTGTGAAAACCGAGCAGCACTCATAATCTATAAACACAGAAAAATGAAATTTTAAATCAGCAACCATTATGTAGTTATTTCTCAAATCTTACCTGCCCAATTCCTTTAGTTTCTTCTGAAATTTACAGTGGACTTTCCATTGCCATTTTCCTTCAGGAGTACTAAGTTCTTCGAGGAATGTCAAAAAATTTTTAAGGTTTTCTGTTAGAGATAATGAAGTTCATTTTAATTCAATAAATAATAGTCAACCCACAACTGAATGATGGAAGAAATGTTTGTTGATATTATACAGACACACCTACTTCCCTATGTAGTGTTGCCCCCCCTCCCTTTTTCCCTCTGAGGGAGACAGAGAGCTATATATACTCTAAGATTTAAGAATGTCTACCAAAAAAACCCCAAAAAACATGATGATAACAACAACAAAACAGAAGTGATCCAAATGCAGTAGGAGCAGAGAGCCTTGCTTTATACCAGGTTTAGAGGAAATTATTTGCAAAGACTAAGAAAAGAAATTTGAGGCAATAAAACCTCAAGAAAATGATGGAATGTATTCGATATCTGTGATTGGCAGAATGGACAAGACATTTAAAAAGCATGAGTCACTGGGGTGCCTGGGTCACTCAGTCGGTTAAATGTCCAACTCTTGATTTCGGCTCAGGTCATGATCTCAGTTTGTGGGTCTGAGCCCTGCATCAGGCTCTGTGGTGACACTGTGGAGATTGCTTGAGATTCTCATTCTCTCTCTCCCTCTGCTCCTCCACTGCTCGTATGTGCTATCTCTCTCTCAAAATAAATAAAGTTTAAAAATAAACAAAGATGCATGGGTCATTAATGAGAAAAACCTAGGAAAGACAGAAGTTCATGCTCAAAAGAATGCACAAATCTTACCAATTGTGATAACTTCTGGATTTAGAATGGATTCATCAGACACAATAAAACCTCCAGATACAAATAATTCATTATATGTATGATTTTTAACATCATCCAGACTATCAACACCAGCAAAACTAACACAAGGGAGCTTCTTTAAAGTCACCAAGCCAGGTACCTATTAAGCCAAAACAAAAACAGAAATAAGGACAGATAAGAGAATGAAATGGTTAAGACTCAAGTGTGAAGTGACCTACAAGGAAAGTCTAACAAAATGCACTACAGCTCACCTATATTAGTGTGTTGCTTCTGGAAAACCAAGCACAAAAATAATATTCTCATGTTCAAATACGTAAGTCAACCTTTATGTACTCAGTGCATACAATGAACAGAATGCTCTCAAGAAAAGGCGCTTACACTCTCAACAATAGCCAAAACCTGGAAAGAGCCTAGTGTCCATCAAGGGACGAATGGATCAAGAAGATGTGGTTTATCTATACAATGGAATACTACACGGCAATGAGAAAGAATGAAATCGGGCCATGTGTAGCAACGTGGATGGACCTTGAGGGTGTTATGCTGAGCGAAAAAAGTCAGGCAGAGAAGGACAAATACCATATGTTTGCACACATAGGAGGATTAGGAGGAACTTAACTGAGGACCGTCGGGGAGAAGAAGGGGGAAAATAGTTGGGGAGAGGGAGAGAGGCAAACCATGAAAGACTCTTGAATGCTGAGAACAAACTGAGGACTGATGGGTGTGGGGGGCAGGGGGGAGATGGGCACGGAGGAGGGCACTTGTGGGGATGACCACTGGGTGTTATATGGAAACCAATTTGACAATAAACTATTTGTAAAAAAAAAAAAGAAAAAAGAAAAAAAAGGTGCTTACAACAGACTTGGAAACAGAATGATATAGGCCAACTTGTGTGGCCCTGTGAGTGCAGGCAGAATTGAGAGGGCAAGAGCCTATATACTGGAACAATGAGGAAAGCCTTCAAAGGGCAGTAGGACTTGAGACAGGCTCAGAAGACTGAATGGGGTACCTCCGCAACGGAAAGGGGAAATGATATGGCAAAGAGAGGGTACAAACAGGTTTTACCTGGGACATACACATGAAAACGATAATATAAAGAGTCCACAGACCCACTGACATTCAAGGAGTCAGTATTCCTAGTCTTAATGAGTGACAGGGAAGGTCTGGGACGTGCTACAATTTAAAATTTTGCAGAGGTACAAACTTGATCACAAGCTGATTCACAGAAGGATCGTTAGGTCTCAAGCCCTAAACCTCCCAACCTTGAAGTTTTCTCTTTTAGACCCTATGAGGATATTTTAAAAACAAACAGCTTCAGTCTCAAAGACAGTAAGATTTTAAATAAGGGAGTTTTTATAGCCAAAATAACAGTGAATTTGACTTAATAATCTACCTTGTGAATGAAACCTGCAATGTCTTCATTCTGAATAATAATCAATAGTTTATCTAATTTTGATCTTCTTTCCAAAAACTGTTCTGGATGACATTCTGTATTGCCTAATTTGATAAGATATTCCTGTTAAAGAAAAAAACTAAATCAACATTAAAAAGTTTTTTTTGCAAATATCCATTTAACACCAGAAATGCAAGATAAACTGGCAAGTTTAACTACTGTTAGAACACTAGTAAGGTCCCTTACGCTCTAGGGACCTTAGAGATTATCGAGTCCACTGTTCTTATAGAACAATCTATAGCTCAGAGCTTAAATGGCCACAGTTACAATGTTACAATACTACGCAGTCAAAACTAAGTAAATGCCAACCATAAGAACAATGAATTAGCCAGGTTCTTAACCCAGTTCATTATTTATTGTGGGCAACCCAGAGTCCAATCATCAACGACTTTCTTACTCCTATTTTCCACTCCACTCAAAGGCAGGCCCTTGGCTATTTGCAGCAAGGTCAACAGTATACTTCTTCAGTTATAAAGCTCTTTTCTGACTACTGTAGCTCATTTAATTCACAACAGTCCCAAAGTCATTCATTCAGAGCTTCAGTGTATATGATGGCTGTGTATACAATTATTGTATTCAGTGTATACAGTGTGAATACACTGTTTAGTTATGTCTGTCAAGTTTATACCTTCAGCTGAAATAGACCCTCCCCTCTAATTAATACCTCCTTCCATGTTGGTGACATGGTACTACCTTTCAAAGGACACCTGGTAGTAGTACAGGCAGTTTCCTTTGCTCTTTGCTCGCTGGTGGAATCCTTAAGTCTGAGGTAAACTGAGGGTCCTAGAGGTCACATTCCTCATTTCGCAGATATAGGAGCAGATTAATTTTCTCAAGATTGGTAAGGCTGGTTAGACAGCCATTGAATCTAAACCCAGCTTGCCTCATAACCAGTCTACTGCTCTGCCAAGAACGGTCTCCAAGTGTCATCCCCAAAGAGGATGTTTCTGTGTAGCCCTAAACTAAATAAAGCGGCATCTTCTGTATTATTAGACTATTAGATTAAAGCTTCTGGGCAGCTTACAGTCAGGTAATGAGAAAGTAAAATACTGTCTGACAGGCTGGCTTATAATTTTTGGTCTTTTTACAGTAAGAAGCTTTAAATGCAAGTTGATTTTAGATGAGACCATTGAACTCCTCTAATAATAAATCAGTTCGACTCTGGAAATACTTAGGAAACTTAAAATTTTATTCATAGTCTTTTTTACTCTATTGTAACATTTTTGTTGGATATTTTCCAATGTGTATTGATTAAAACAATTAAAGTTCCGACCTCTTACCAGATTTATAAAACACGCCACATTCTTTTCTTCTACTATGTAACAAAAATATGACTATTATAGAAAGAATTAAATGCACCATTCATAAGTCAATGCATTTCCTGTGTGTATTACAATTAGTTTTAAAAATATGGTGGAGAAGGTGGAATATTGCTGAGCACACTGGAAAACAATGTCAACTCTATTCTCTCTCATCTAGGCCCCACAATACACTGCTATTGCTCCCACAAGTATTGATCATGTTGCTAGCAGTGGAAAATGTTAAGAAGCTCTACATTCAATGACACAGGGCAAAAATGCAACCAAGAAACTCCTAGTAAGTCTGATTTCATCTTTCCAAGATGAGCACTCTTCCTCCCTCTTCATTTCCATGCCCTTCATGTTCTCATGGCTACACTACATGAAAATGCTGACATCACAGATATCCCCAAACTGACAAAGGCTCAGGACATGTTGGCAGCACAGAGTTTGTGGGCCACTGTAGGCTACAAGGCCCTTAACTTATAGTCCCTTCTGTTTCCTCTAACAAAACAAGCAGAAACTCATCATGGTTAAGTAAATTCTATAAATGGGAGGAGGCATTTATTTTAAAACCTATAGTATTCCCTTAAATTGAAATCCTGTAGTTAAGTGAATGCTAATTGTTAATATTAAAACGATATAATTGTTCCTGTTATAATTTACCTAAATAAATAAATTTTACATACCTAGGTATCTGTACACATAAATACATGCATGTATTTTTAAAAATCAAATACCTGAAACACTAGTCTTACTCTGTAGCTTCAGGAGAAAAAATATACCTTGCAGTGAGGATCTTTCATGATTAGGGAATCTTTCAGGATAATGTTTTCTGATCAAAAAGGCTGTAGGGAATCCTGACATGACCAGGGTATCAAGAAAATGCCAAAAGATTACATATATCATCATTAGGTCATCCCCAGTTTTTTTTATCTGACTGATAAAAACCCCATAAGAGGTAATAAACACTGACAGCTTCCTCTATCTCTTTCCCTCCCCTTCATTAAAGACCAAAGTGGGAAGCGTTTAAAATCTCTGAATCAACAGTTTAAAGGTATTTGCAGTATACATACAAATGGTCTTCAATACCACCCAATAAAACAAGATGTTAATTCTAGGATCCTTAGATCACAGGTTCTAAATTTAATTGAACTTACTAGTTTTTTTATTTCACTCTGTATTAAATTATGAAAGTACATGGTCAACATTTAAAAACAAAAAAAAAAATCCATTTTATAGACATTAGACCCAACAAGACAAGTTTATAAAACATTACTATTACCTTCTCATTTAGTTACCTTTATTTCTTTACAGAGCACACTCTCTTCTTCTTCATGAATATAAAATTTCACAGTATTTTTCTGGACATCTTTCATGATTTTAACCAAACTGTTAAATACTTCAGGTTCTAATTGGCTTATAAAATTTGAAAGAGCTGGTTGGGCAGAAATGTTTACATCACTGGGCGATTTTGTTGTTTCTTTCTCTACTGGTTCCCGGACAATATCACCAGGTACAGTATGGTCAGAAGTCACCATTAACTCTGTGGCATGGTGTGGCTGGTTCACTTCTACTTCGGTTAAACCCACGGATGAAGATGAATGCTGCTCACTGGAGTTGGTGTCTTTCAAAGGATCACTACAAAGTGGCTCAAGGAGCTGTTTATTGTTGAAGTCACTTGAGGATATTGGAATGACAGGCTTTCCCAGAGGATTCAATGCTATCTTAGTACCAGAATCATTAGGACTGACCCGTGGCAAATTCCCACCCTTGGCTGATGCTTTGATAATAATAGTATTTAGTTTCTCATGCAAGCCATCTACAAACTCCTGTACACCAGCTTTGGAAGTCTTAGAATATATGAACTCAGAAAGCCGTTTCATCTTCTCTTGTGTTGAAAAAATAGGTGTGGAAAATCTACTGACATATGAAACATTCTTTTGCTTCAAAATCTCTTCTATCTTCCTAGAAAAGAGACTGTACTCTCCTAACACTGTCCTCTCTGTGGTTTCACTCATTGTGGGTGGCTCTGCTGCTGGCACACACTGTTCTTCCACTGTCACCACCTGACCTGTCAACACGTCATCCTCAGTGGTGCCCTTTAGTGTGTCTGTAAATGGAGAGGATGGAAACTGGTAATCAGAACTTCTCTGTCTACTTATTACCCGGGGGTCGTTAGGAAAGGCCTCCTGCGGTGGCAGACACACCAGTTGTTCTTCTGGTGATTTCATACCTATACAGGAAGAGTTCATTATTGTAAGAGCAATCCAAAAAATAACACCTGAAAACATGAACTCATAATAGGAATGTCAGATCAAAGTATATATTTAGAATTAATTATGTACTAGAAGGCAGAATAAAAATCTCAGATAATGATGTGAACCCTATTTTCTATGTGCCCTATTTATGGCTGGTCTTTGGATTTCAGTAGCTACAGTAACAAGTCTGGATATTATTTTCTTTGATTCCTTTTGAAGTGTTTGAACAAATGCCAATTTGGCATTGGCACCAATATAAATTAAGTCATTTGCTTATTTCTGCTTCCCAGATAGATCAGGGAAAAAAAGGCTCAGTAATATGGAAGAGAATATATTTCTTATCTGCATTACAGTAACACCCTTGAGATGAAGAGGTCATTCAGCTAGCTACCTGATGTTAATGGAACCATACCTCTAACTTTTGACAACCAGCGCAATCCATAGATAGTACTTTTATTCTCCAGATATTCTATAATCAAAACACAGTATGTTTTTAAAACTATAGTTCAAAACAGACACCCTAAGTCCTTTTTTAAAAGACAAGGGGAAAATGTGTTTAACAATTTATAGTAATATTTTTAGGAAAAGAAAAAATTCATGACCTTTGCCTAGATGATATTATAAAAAATTTTTTTAAAAATTTCCTTAGATCTTAGCAAATATTCCCTAACAAACTGCTGTTGTAGTCTATGAAATAGTACTTCCATATGAAGAAGTGCAGGTACAAGTATAGTCTTCAAAACCACAGTACCCTGAAGATATAGTGAATTCTCTATTCAAGTCTGCACCTAGGTATACACATTCGGTTTTGCGTTTCCTCACACTCAGACTTTCCTAACGGCTTTAACAGCCTCAGCAGCAGTCAGCATGTGACATTTCTCCACCACTCTTGGTATTTACCATGAGCCACTCCACCCATTAACTACTGCACAGACACCTGTCAGCAAGACCACAACAGGTCTACAGGTAGAAGAGAAGGGGACAAAAATATCCAATGTACCAAGGTAAGAATTAAAACTGTATGAAACCAATAAACCAGAAAATTCAAGTTCTATAAAATAACTCAGGGATACAGAACATTCTTAAAGCTACAACATTTAAAATACATTTTAAATTGTATCTTATATAACAAATGGGTTGCAGAAGACTACCTATAATTTTTAAACTTCTGATTACGTATTATTTCATCAAATGAAGTATCTGCTTCCCAAAATGTATAGCTGTAGTTCAGACCAATAAGCTTACACTTGAAGAGCTACAGATAAAAGGAATTTTTTTAAAAACCGAAATAGAGCTTTAGGGGCACCTGAGTGGCTCAGTCGGTGAAGCGTCTGACTTCGGCTCAGGTCGTGATCTCGCAGTTCGTGGGTTCAAGCTCCGTGTGGAGCTCTGTGCTGACAGCTCAGAGCCTGGAGCCTGCTTTGGATTCTGTCTGTGTCTGTGTCTCTCTCTGCCCCTCTCCCACTTGTGGTCATTCTCCCGCAAAAATAAACTTAAAACAAAAACAAAAAAACCCCCAACAACTCAATGGGTGCCAGAGTGGCTCAGTCAGTTAAGTGTCCAACCTTGGCTCAGGTCATGATCTTGTGGTTTGTGAGTTTGAGCCCCACATTGGGCTTTCTGCTGTCAGCATAGAGCTTGCTTCAGATCCTCTGTCTCTTCTCTCTGCCCCTCCTATGCACATGCGTGCTCAAGCCCCCCTCAAAAATAAATACATATTAAGGAAAAACCCTCTAAACAAACCCCTTTTAAAATAGCAAATGATCATCACCTAATTGTATTTTGCACAAATTTCTCCTATATGATTCTAATTACTAACACTGACTTTATTATTTTAAAAAATGTCTTCATCAATAAACTAAATAAAAGAAAAAACACGTCAATATCAATAACGCATGTTTTCTATTGACATTCAAGCATTGCAGGTTTTTTAAGTGGAAGAGGAGTAGTGAGTTCTCTAAAGGCAGCATCATTCAGGTATTTACACTTTTAAACACAAAATATAAAAGATGGGTATGCCAAATAAGAGGACTGCAGATGCTGAGGGAGCATGGTGAAGCATAAACAAGATACCCCGCTGCTTCTAGAAAGAAAAAATTACCAGCAGATACAAAATAGATGAATTCCAGACATAATGTTGAGTGAAAGAGCCAAAAACAAAACAGGACATATGTAGGTTCCATTTACCTTAAATTTAAGAACAGGTCAACTAATCTATTGTGAAAGAAATCGGATTAGTGGTTACTGTTGGGTCAGGGAGAGTACTGACTACAAGCATACAAAAAGAAAACCTTGGGTATTGGAAATGTTCTACATCTCCATTTGGAGAGTGGTAACCTAAGTGTATATACGTGTAAAAATCCATCAAGCTGGGCACTAAAGATTTATGCACTTTATGTCATAAATCTGTTATTCCTGTTTTGCCTTTTGGGGTCGTCTTTCCCTAGGAGGAGGCAAAGATTTTCTTGAAGAAAACCATTCACTCTTTTTCTAAATCCCCAAAGAGAGGAAAACCGTAAAGATGTGCTAAAATTAAAAGACACTTAGCTTTTCTTCAAAATTACGGGGAAAAAAAAAAACCACCACTTAAGATTTCTGAAAGAGTAAGATACAACGAAATGGAAACAAAAAAGGCCTACCACCAAACTCTAAGCAAGAAAACAATGTCTATGGCCATTTCCAGAGATGTTCAATTGATCTCCAACAAAAGAAAAGATCTTCTAGGAACCAATGGCAACTACTCAATCAGCAACATCTGTAACTTTCTGGAATCCCAAAGTTTCCTAATCTCTTAATTATATCACCTTATTTAAATAATTAGAAGAAGAACTGGGTCAAAAAATTCAAGATTAGGAATAATGTACCTAAAAGATAAATGGCCTTAATCCTAATAGTTTTTAAACTTGAAACTTGAAGACTGCTTCTCATGGATATTCTGCAGAAACAAATTAAGAAAAATATTCCAGTCTTCTCAAGTTATCATATCAGAGAGAATCACCATAGGTAAAGAAAATTTAATCTCTAAGAATTATTCAGTGACTTCTTGGAACACATTCTTTGTATAAGGATATTTGATACAAATCAAATAATGATTTAAATGTAAATATGATATTATCCAAATTTTCTGTCATTGACAGAACTTAAAATGATGCCCTATTGATGGAGAACCAGAAATGCAAGTAGCAATTCCGAAGAAGGGCACATTGGGAAGAAAGGAAAGGGAGCCTTCTCACCTGGTGTTTGTTTCTCACCATGTTTCCCCAGCTGGTCTTCTGGGCTTCTTGCATTCCCTCCTGAGGGAAAGCATCCATTAGATATGTAGACTCTCTTCAGATATTGGTGATACCTATTAAGCACCTTTCAGACAACCCCAAATGCTAACAAATCCAAGTATTCCATCTTTTGCCTAAAATAATCCAGAAGGGTCATTCAGAAATAGAAAGTTGCTTCCCTTTCCATTCAGGTGATGACAATATCAACAGCTAGATGCTGTGCCTTCAAATGACTCTGAACATTAACTATGAAGGTGCCTAAATGAGGAATGGTTAAGATAATTATTTTGTACTGCCTACTTTCTTATTGTTCCTCCCACTCAAACTGACACCTCCAGCTCCTAAGTAGCAGCTGCTTCTCTACCATCACTCCTAAGCCTCTTGCCCCCTCTGGTAAGGTACTGAGTAGAGAATGGTGCTGAAGCCCATGGAAACTCATCAAGTTTTAGAAATTCTTCTCAGAGTCCTTGGAGGTCTCAGTAGGTTCTGGGTCACAAGCTTGTCTACTTACTTTTTAGCAAAAAGTTGTTTGTTTAAAGTTTATATAAAGGTCTCGGAATGGAAAAGATGTGCCCTGGGAATATTTCCAAAAACACTTAGCTAACAAAGATGAGTAAGAACTTTGAATATTAAGAGTATGTATATATGTGTATATATATATATGTATGTTTGCAGAGAGAAATTAGAATACTGCAAAATGATCTTTCAACATTTGCTAACCCAGTCTTGCTCCATGGTTCAATAAGCTTTCTAGGGACTTTTGCATTTGACCATTTTAGGGCATTCTCTACAATGACCTAATTGCTCTAAGATAATAATTAAGAAATCAAATTAATTTCAAATAGATGAACCTCAACATGACCACTTCTTAGATTATAGCTTATTGTGGTGAAGTCTGCTTTAATAATTTGAGAAGACAATATTTAATCTGCTACCCCAAAGACCTTCATTGCATCTGTTACTAGCTCACCTTATTAGAAACTCCATTTCCGTCCACAATTTTCAGTTGGAAGTCTGCGTGCTAAACTCCATAGGAAGGTAAGTATGTTTTAAATCCCCCTGATTTTATAGGCTATTTTGCACATACTTGCTGATACTGACCAAAAACAGCAACACTCAATAATGAACATTACACTGCTCAAAATAAGATACCAAAGATGTCAGAGCCAAGTAAGATGAATTACCTACTAACCCAAGAATGGAATCTAGACAAGATGAAACCCATCAGAAAACTGGTCCCTAAGTAAAACCAAGCAAACCTAAGTCTCAGTATACTTGTTCTTACCTGTAATTGGAATCAGTTTCCAATGTATTTCAGTCTCCTCAACATCATTTGACTTAGATTGTCTGCGGAATCCATGTTCAATGGGAAGAGTGGGACACAAACTGCAATCTTCAAAATTATTCATGCTAATTAAATTTGGATCCTAAAAATTAGAGTACATATTCAATAGCTTTCTTTTCAATTAACTTTTATGTCAAGAATAAACAACTATTTCTCTCTCTTTTATTTTTTAAATAGGCTCTACACCCAACATGGGGCTTGAACTCACAACTCTGAGATCAAGAGTCATGTGCTGCAATAACTAAGCCAGGCAGTGAGCCCCTAAACAACTATTTTTTCCACAAGTTTCAATCTAAACATTACAAATGAGTAAAATCGATATGGCAAAGTTTTAACACTCTAGTCTTTAAGCATAATTTTTTTCCTCAAAACATAATTTGATGTTGATTTAGAGCAGAGGTTGGTTTTTGGTAAAGTACCAAATTTTTAGACTTTGTGGGCCAGTTACTCAGTTCTGCCACTGTAGTACAAAAGCAGCCAGAGGCAATACCTAAACACATGAGCATGGCTATGATCCACGAAAATTTTAGTTACAAAAATAGGCAATGGGCTAGGTTTGGCCAATGCTGTCACTGACCTGATTTAGAATATTAAACATGTCAGGAAATGTTAATAATTTAAGTTAGTTACATAAATTACATACTTCCCCAAGTGAGTATCCTGCCATCATCCTTCTCCTAAAATAATATCCTAAAACTACATGGAGAAAACCTGGGGACATACATACACCTTTTATTCAAAGGCAGGGAAGAAATGTAAGAAGAAAGAGAAAATTAGAAATAAGCCAGTAGGAATATGGTGCTCTCCTATTATTGTTTATTACCCAGAGATGCAGCCACTTCTTGGGGATAAGGTTACTTCTCAGCTAGAGATACGTACTCTGTAAGCTCATATAATAAACAAACTAGATGTCCTGTCAAGCAATGCTGAGTCACACTTCAGAGGTAATCCTAAAGGATACTTACTTTCCATTCCTATTTGCATGAAAAATACGAAGTACCTAATCTTGTTTGTAACACATATGCAGGCTGTGGTGACCTCATCTGCCTCACTTTTGGGTTTTGGTACTGCCAATAGGAAACCAATGAATGTTTTGAGGATTCAACTTTATATATAAGCCTATATACATAATCCTATAAGCTGGAAGGAAAACAACTACATCTACATTTATCCCTCTAACAGGAGTAACTTAAAAATACTATCCTGGATAATTTCATTGTAATAGTGTAATTTCTTTTTGAAAGGGAAAAAAAACCCATTGAAACACACCTATATCCTCTTTCAGACACACATTCACAAAAGCAACAAAGATAATCAAAAGACATATGCTTACTTCTTTCAAATGTAGTTTATGGTCAGTGCCTACTTCACTGGTAGAAACAGCAACAGGATACTTTAACAATGATGTACTGACTTCTAGCAATGGGCTCTGAGTACCCTTAAAATGCACATTTTCAATTTTTGCACAAGTAGGCTGCTCATAGTCTTTCTTATCTGCAGGAGAGTTCAACTCATACTCATGCTTTTGCCTCAACTCTTCATAGGCATCATCAGTGTTCAATCCTAAGGCTTTGTTGACTGTGTCTGTCAAGGACGCATCGGAATGACGTGCATTTGCTAGTGTTTCTGACAGCCAATTAAACAGCCGATGGATGTCAGCAACACCAGAGTTAGAGGTATCTTGCTGCTGCAGTCTCAAATCAGCATCATGCCCAAGAGAGCCCATAGGCTGCAAAGACTCTGAAGGGAAAGAAGACAGAAAAACCATCTTTCAAAGTTAAGTTTAGAATGTAATATAAAAATTTAAAAAGTCAAGTATATCTAAAACTTAATTATCATAAGACATTTGTGGGAAGGAATTCAATCAAATCACTGGCTTAGACTGTACAAGAATAGCCTTCCCTTTCTTTACAGTTATGACTGGTTCTAAAATTTTGCACAGAACTAAAATTTCCCATAAACGAAAGCTTATTTTCATAATTTTAAAATTGTATTAATGAAGAAATGAACTCAGACATCATGTTGGTAGTATGAATAACATATATTAATACCTGTACTGTATTTACCTTAAACTCTATTACCAAAATCCTAAAGTCTATCAGGTGACTTGAAAACTATAGAAAATATCTGTATACTTGTTACTTTGCAAAATACTAGGAAGATATGCAGATTACATTTAAATCTACTAAAAAACAAATCACGACTTAATTTGATTTCGATCTCCACTATACTTACTAGATTGTCTTTAAGATAACTGATATTCTTATAATCAAAACCTTATTTTGAATGGCAAGATTACCATAATAAAGCTATTAGAAATACAAAATCATCCTAAAGAAATCTACACCAAACCTGCACTAAGAACAAAAAGCAGTATGAGAGAAAACACATTAAGACATGGTTCTAAGCAGATATAAATCTGGGTAATCTGGACAACCAATGTATTTACAACCTGCAAAAGGAAGACATTCAGAAAGTCATGTGCTTTTAATGCTGAAGGAGGGTAAAACCTGGGTGGATGTCATGATTTCCAATTTAGGCAGAGTATATAATGTACCACAGCCAAAAAAAAAAAAAAAAAATACTATAGAAACAATATAGTATATACTGTAAGATTCTAATTACATGAAATTATAAAACTATAGAAGCAGGAAAAACTATTATATAGAGACAGAAAGCAGATCAGTGGTGGGGAGGGGTGAGATTACAAAGGAATGAATACAAGGCAACATTTGGGAGTGATAGAAATGTTCTATATATTGGAGTGGTGGTAACATAGCTATCAAAACTTACTTATCTTTAAACTGTACACTTAAAGTGGGTACATTATATATAAATTATACCTCAAAAAAGTTAATGTGAATGGGGGTAGGAAGGATAGGATGTTACCTCTTATAAAGTGAGTGGATTCACCATCAAATCAAGATGAGGGTATTTTTTTTTTCAGAAATAAAAGATTAAAAAATCAAAATGACTAAAAAGAAACACAAATGCAGAACACCTAGAAATACAAGTCTGACTGTCACTAGTTCCAGTTTAACCTCTCTCTCCCTTTTCCCCTGCCCTGCTTGTCCTTCAAGTTATTATAATTAGCACGGCTTTCCCATCATTCTGATTGTCACCCACAACTATTTTTTTTACATTTTTAACAAAATTAGTCAATTATCAGCTAAAACAGTACTGAAAGTTAAGTATCTTGACCATTATGTGCTCAGTGCTAGGAAATACAGCCAAGTTTAGGAACAATGTTTTACAGTCAGTCGCAACTCAATTATGGATTAAATATGGATTAGTGAACTATGTAACTTGAGGTAAAATTCTTTAATTTCTCTGAGATGTTGTTCTCATCTGAAAAATAAGAATAATAATGTCTACCACTCAAGAACTAAGTGAATCCATACGTGTAAAGCACCTGGCACATAGTAAGCACTTAATTCTTAAGACATAGAGGTCAACAGTATAAGACACTGCAGATCAGTAATGTCAACAGGTCAGCACAATATAAGATAAAGGAGATGAAAACCATCAAGGAAAAGAGCCAGAAAGTTAAGGAGCGATCTGAACTGCAAAGATATGAGGCCTGAGAGAAATCAAAGATGTTTCATTCAGGAAGAAAGAAAGAGAAGTAAACTGCTGACCATAACATATTCTGGAGAAAAATGAGCCCTAATCAAAGAACATGTGAAAAGAGAGTGGAATCATGGTTACTCAGGCTGGACATGGCAGCATATTTAAAAAAAAGCTTTGAAAGATGAATACAGAAGCTAAGATTGGAAGAATGTGATACTGAAATGAGTGACAGATGCCAGGAAAGTCATGCAAAGGTAAGAATAAGATGAAAATGTTGGAAAGAAAAAGAACACAGGTCAAGTGAAGAAAGAACACTTGAAAGATTGAAAACAACAGCACTGTCTAACAGAACTTTCGGCAATGATGGAAATTCCTCTATCTGTGCTATTTCAATACAGTGGAATGGCTTATAAAATATAGCAAGTATAATGCATCAAATGAATTCTTCATTTTAATTTAAACTTAAATAATAACACGTGACTAGTGGCTATCATATGTGCAGGAAGAGAGGAATTTAAGGAAAGCAGGTAAGTGAAAAGTGAGGATACAAGCAGATTGCTAGCATAGTACAATAAAGACACTGATTTAAACTAGTTAGTTCTGAGACCCACTGAATTGAACACATTCAAGTAAAACAGCTCAGTAAACATGAGGAATGGATACTGAGATCTGCCATAATCAAGAACAGCAGCAGCACAAAATTCAAACGTCTTTAAACTCAAAGAACACATTTCATGCTTATTTTAGTATTTTAAAATACTAGATGAAAAAATGTTTTATATTACTTGCAATACTGAAAGACACAGTTTAGGGTCTCCCATTTCTGTCTTTTACTGTCAACTAAACAAAATATAGAAAAATACAAAAAAGGAAAAGCCAAACATATTACTGGGCTCCGCAAGTGGAAAACAAAGTGTATGCATCTCAGAAATTTTAAAGCTCAGAAGGTTCCTTTCATTAAGCAACATGCTAAAAAAACCCAACAGTCAATGTACTTTTCCAATTATATAATTAAAGGCATATAAAAGGACAAGAACTCCAATTAATAGGATAACAGTTATGCATACTTTATTTTCCTCATATTAGCCTAAGCTATACAATTCAGAAATCTGATGTCCTACGGCAAGAGTTGGCAACTATTTTTTGTAAAGAACCAGACAATAAATATTTTAGGCTTCATGGGCCAAGCAGTCTCTGTCTCAACTCTGCCAGTATAGTGTGAAAGCAGCCATATAGACATATATTAGCGTCATTTTATTCCAATAAAACTTTCTTTACAAAAACACGGGACAGACTCGATTGACTCTTAGGCTGCAATTTGCAGACCCCTGTACTAGGGGAAAGGACAGAACTACTTCATTTTTGGTTGTTATTTTTATACTATGTAAAAGCAACCTGATATTTTTACCTTCATATAGATGGCAATTTTCAGATAAATTACTGGTTTTGGCGAGCTTTCTCATATTTTCAGGTAGATCCTCAAGCTTCCTCTTCAAGACAGTTTTGCTTCTCATATCTTCTGTGTCTGAGTCCCCACCCACATTTTTTTTCCTACACTGAATTAAATTAATTAATTCTTTGACTCTATCCTTATCATAATCCAAAGAATGAGAGGACTTCTGCTTTCTAGGTATAATAGTTTCACCCCTGGAGTTATTTCGTTTTCCAAATTTCATTTTTGTACCATTCATTTCTTCTTCTTGGCCTTCATAATCTGAAAGTGGACTGAACTGTTGAAGTTTTCTATTTTCTTCAAAAAGCTCTTTTAATTTACAAATTGGTAACTGATACATTTCAGGCCGAAAAATATAGGCATGCAAACAATTATCAATATGGGATTTATTTTTTGGAGCTGAGTATAAGAATTTTTTATCATCTAATCGTGAATCGTATGGAAACATGATAAACTCTCGTTTACCTGAACCAAAACCTCGCTTAAAAAATTCATTTACATACTTTTCAACAACAGAATGAAAATTTATAGTATTCATATTTTTGAATTCCTTTCGACACTGAATCAAAGCAAACTGTAAAAACTGAGTTATTTTTAATACATCTGTCATGCTCTCATGTCTCTTCTGTGGTGTTGCATTAGTTGAACCTTTTTGTGCTGTAAACAAACAAAAAAGCGAACCATGTTAGCAAGCAAGAAATTAATCAAATACAGATCTATATGTTGTCAGAGAAATGCAATATTCATACATTAATGGTGAATCCAACTAGTAATATGTACCCTAATACATATATGTAATATAGAAATCTATGAATAGCATGCTTCTAAAAACAGGCCAATAAGAAATTAAAACAAGGGGCGCCTGGGTGGCTTAGTCGGTTAATTGTCCGACTTTCGCTTAGGTCATGATCTCGCGGTTCGTGGGTTCGAGCCCCGCGTCGGGCTCTGTGCTGACTGCCAGCTCAGAGCCTGGAGCCTGTTTCAGCCTGTGACTCCCTCTCTCTCTGACCCTCCCCTGCTCACGCTCTCTCTCTCTCTCCTGAAAATAAATAAAACATTAAAAAAATTAAAAAAAAAAAAAAAGAAATTAAAACAAAATCGCAGGACATATCAGTAAAGGCAAAAACACCCATTTATTGAAGATCTTCAATTCGTTATGTCCCTAGGCAATTCAACTGATGGCAAGCAAAATGTAAGGAGAAATAAAGAAGTAGGCCAAGATCTGAGGTTCCCAGAAAGAGTACTACAACCTATAGCAAGGTTACTCCTTCCTGATATACTATAACAACTTTAACTACACATAAATGTTCCACCCCCATAAGCAGATATGCAGGCACCAAGTGGCTACAATTTAAAATGTCATTCCTGGGGTGCCTGGATGGCTCAGTCGGTTGAACGTTTGACTTCAGCTCAGGTAATGATCTCACAGTTCATGGGTTCGAGCCCCACATCAAGCTCTGTGCTGACAGCTCAGAGCCTGGAGCTTGCGTCAGATTCTGTATCTCCTCTCTGCCCCTCCCCTGCTTGCACTCTCTCAAAAACAAACAAACATTAAAAAAAAAAAGAAAAAGAAAAAAAAATAGGAAATATCATTCTTAATCTAACAGTGAAAACCATTAGTAGGAATTTTGCATTGAAGTATGTTCTTAGAAACAGTGAAGAGCAAATTTTCTCTAACATAAGTGTGAAAAATATAGAGAACAAACTGAGGGTTACTGGAGGGGAGGTTGGTGGGGAAATAGGTTAAATGGGTGATGAGAATTAAGGAGGACACTTTTGAGGATAAGCACTAGGTGTCATATGTAACAAAATGAATCACTCACTGGGTTCTACTATTCCTGAAGCCAAGGTGACACTATTATGTTAACTAACTTGAGTTTAAAAAAAAAAAAAATCAGTGTGAAAAATTTTTTAATTTTAAATGGCCTAAAGTTAAGCTAGCACGATTCTTTTATTGTTGCTAAAACTTGTATGCAAAAATGAACTAAGCTAATAATAATATAAAACCCTAAAAACTAAGCTATGGTATTTTAATAATTACAGTCAATATTTAGGTAGTGAAAACACTGAAAAACAATCAAATAATTTTTCATAGTTAAAAAAAAAAACAACCAAGTCATATACAATGTGTTTTTATTTTGCTAATACCTCCTAATACTCCCAGGATTTCCCAAAATGTATGAAAACAAAATGTATAGTCAATTGTCTGGAAAATTTCAATAAAATGTTAAGTATCTGAAAGTAACTAGATTTAGATATTCAACTTACAAGGAACTATGCCTCTAGGTTCTTGAAATAGAAATAAAGCATGTAGGACTCGAGACTTGGCAATCTGATGTTCTAAAAACAAAAAACAAAAAAAACCAGAAGCCAAATTGATTAGCAATGTTTTAACTAAAATATTTAAAAAGAACTTTAAAAAATAAAGAGATCACCTACCATATGGAGAAACCATTTGACAAGGAGAGAGAAGAAAAAGGTATCCTCGGTCTCCCAAAGGTTTAACAAGAACCTGCATTTTTGGGACAGGGAAGAAGTTGCATCTGTTTTATTATTACTCATAAGGCAAAGACACTCTAGTTTCTACTAATTATAAAGAAAACAATAAGTTATTGATCATCTTCCTTTAGGAAAAATGACTAAATTAAAAATTCTACTCTCTGATTAACAGAATTCCAATCAAATAAAAATTCCTTACTTTTCAGAATAAAAGAAAATACTACTGAAAAAATTCCTCTAATTAACTGTGAAACCAATTTGTTGATTTTTTTCTTTTCTTTTTAAATGCTTTATTTATTTCTAGGAGAGAGAGAGAGAGAGAGAGAGAGAGAGACAGCGTGAGCAGGGGAGGGTCAGAGAGAGAGGGAGTCACAGACTGAAACAGGCTCCAGGCTCCGAGCTGGCAGTCAGCACAGAACCTGACGCGGGGCTTGAACCCACGAACCGCGAGATCATGACCCAAGCGAAAGTCGGACGCTTAACCGACTAAGCCACCCAGGCGCCCCATTTGTTGATTTTTTTCTTGAAGCGAAAATGTAAAGGCCAAACTAAACACTTGAAATATCCTCATCAGCAATTCAAAAGCATATTATCAGTTGCCAAGGCAGTGTGTTGGATGTTGGGAATATAAAACAAGTACAGCACAAACACTGCCTTTCTGTGTGTAGTGGCTAATCTCAAATGAAATGTGTTGCTATTTTCTAATTTTTTAACATAGTTAATGAACATATTTCACATCTAAGCAATTTGCCTTGTCAGAAATAACTTCAAAGATAAGCAACACAAGAGCCTTGAGAGAAATTTAAAATTGGGTAGAGAGAGTAACACAATATCAAAAAATAGTCAAGACAGAAAAGTTCTCAAAAAGATTTATAAAACAACAGGAAGAGAGAAATTACTATTTATGGTTGAAAGAAATACTGAGAGTATACTTAAGCTGGATTTTGAAGGATGGGAATATTGCCAAGAGGCTGAGATTATGGAAAGAACATTTCAAAAGAGGTAACATGATGAACAAAGGCCGGGTTATAATTGATGGACAGGTTGCAGGCATTAGAGTACTTATGACTGGGAAAAGGGTCATGACAGACTAGGACAAACATACAAGATCAGTGGCTCGTTTGTAAAAAGACAAGAATGCCAGGTTAGCTAGAACGCCCTCAAGAATATATCCTTTCAAACTGGAGTTCAAAACAACAAAAACTCAACAGCACTGTGCAGGAAGGGGAAAGAAAACAATGTAATGCAAAGAAACCTCAGGAGCTATTGTAATTATTCACAATACACTTTAAAGAAAAGAGAAGTAAAGGAAGAACAAAGCATGACAGTTGTACACAAAGGAACTCTGGCCTCTGAAAGGAAGTGTGAAGTGTGTGCTACCTAAGTTTGTATTAAACAATTCCAGTAAACAAAGTCTGTGTAAGAACCCATAATTTAGAGGACAAAAAGTAACTGCTATCAATTTACATTTAATAAAACAGTGGTTTAGGGGCACTTGGGTGGCTCAGTTAAGCGTCAGATTCTGGCTTCAACTCAGGTCTTGATCTCAGTTTCGTAAGTTCAAGCCCCGCCCAATAGCGCAGAGCCTGCTTAGGATTCTCTCTCTTCCTCTGTCTCTCTCTGTGCCTCCCTGACTCACACTGTCTGTCTCTCTCAAAATAAATAAACTTAAAAATTTTTAAAGAAATAAAAAATAAAAACACTGTTTGAACAGCCAAAAGTAAGGTGGATAATGTACCTGCAAACTTTTTGTTTCAATCATTTTTGTCCAAAAATGTTTTATACGTCCTACATATACCTTTTAACATTTTACCCAACTCCTTGTTTGTGAGAACAGGAAATTGGGAAGCATGATTAAGATTTTCATGTCTTGGGGGCGCCTGGGTGGCTCAGTCGGTTGAGCGTCCGACTTCGAATCAGGTCATGATCTCATGGTTCGTGGGTTCGACCCCTGTGTCGGGCTCTGTGCTGACAGTTCAGAGCCTGGAGCCTGCTTTGGTTTCTGTGTCTCCCCCTCTCTCTGCCCCTCCCCTGCTTGCATTCTGTCTCTCTCTCTCTCTCAAAAATAAATAAATATCAAAAAAATTAAAAAAGAAAAAAAGATTTTCATGTTTTGTGGTTACTAAGGAAAAAGATATTTTTTTAATGTCTCACCTCACTCCAAATACCAGGTTTTAAAAAATTCCATTGGCTCTGTGGCTTAAAGACCCTTGTCTTTTTTTTTTTTAATGTTTATTTTTGAGAGAGAGAGAGAGATAGCATGAGCAGGGGAAGGCCAGAGAGAGGGAGACACAGAATCCAAAGCAGGCTCCAGGCTCTGAGCTAGCTGTCAGCACAGAGCCCAACGTGGGGCTCGAACCCATGAGTCATGAGATCATGACCTGAGCCAAAGTCGGATGCTTAACCGACTGAGCCACCCAGGCACCCCAAGACCCTTGTCTTCTAAGGGCCTCAATGTCCCCAGAGTCTCATGGAGCACAGGGACTCTACACCCAGAAGCACCACTCAGGCAGACAGAGGCCCTAATAGTAGTATTTTTGCCCTTTAGCTCCAAGAAACACTTTAGATGCTACAGGAAATCAAATACCTATTAACTACATGCTCCTAATGCCTCTATTACACCTTATTGTTTTCTTCCCCTCAGAAAACAATATTAACCCAGTCTGTCAATTTTTGTTACTTGATTCTACGATTTTGACTTTACATCTAAATATTACAGGTAACATGGTACAAAAACAAAAATGTGTTGGGCATCTGGATGTCAGTCAGTGGAGCATGTGACTCTTGATCTCAGGGTTTCAAGTTCAAGCCCCAAGTTGGACGTGGAGATTACCTAAAAATAAAATCTTTAAACACAAACAAACAGGGGCGCCTGGGTGTCTCAGTCAGTTAAGGGCCCAACTTCAGCTCAGGTCATGATCTCATAGTATGTGGATTTGAGCTCCACGTTGGGCTCTGTGCTGTCAGCTCAGAGCCTGGAGTCAGCTTCGGGTTCTGTTTCCTTCTCTCTCTGCTCCTCCCCCACTCATGCTCTGTCTCTCTTTGTCTCTCAAACATAAATAAACGTTAAAAAAATAAAAAAAAACAAAAAATGTGCTAAAAATATAAAACATCAAGCTTACAACTAGGAAATAAGCTACCCTAAATGAGATTTACCAGAAACAAGAGATTCAAATGCCCAATGGCTTCAAATTGGAATAACAGATGTAATCTATAAAAGAACAGGTATGGGATCCTTAAAGAAATAATTGGTAGAAATGAAAGCATACTCACACAAAAACTGGTACACAGATGTGCACAGCAGCTTATTAATAATAGCCAAAGAACAGAAACAGTTGACAAAATGTGGTATTATCCATACAGCGAAATACTGTTCAGACATAAAAAGGATATGCTACAACATGGATGAAACTTACGAACATTATGCTGAGTGAGGAGTGCTTAGGCGTCTCAGTCGCTTAAGCATCTGACTTCAGCTCAAGTCATGATCTCAATGCTTGTGGGTTTGAGCCCCAAATCAGGCTCTGTGCTGACAACTCAGAGCCTGGAGCCTGCTTCAGATTCTGTGTCTTATCTCTCTCTCTCTCCCCCTCCCCTACTCATGCTCTCTTAAAAATAAATGAACACTAAAAAACCTTTTTCTTTTAAATTACACTGAATGAAAGAAGCAAGGCACTAAAGGCCACATACTGCATAATTCAACTTACATAAAATGTCTGGAATAGGCAAATCCATAAAGACAGAAGTAGATTCAGGGTTACTAGGGACTAGAGGAAGAACAAATACATAATGTATGCTTACCGGGTTATGAGGTTTCTTTTCTTTCTAGGGTGCTAAAAACATTCTGAAATTAGAGAGTGGTGATGGTTGCACAACACTGTGAATCTAATAAAAATCACTGGAAAGGTGTATGCTTAAAAATGGCTAGGGATAGGGCACCTGGGTGGCTCAGTAGGTTGAGCATTTGGTTCTTGATATAGGTTCAAGTTGTGACCTTGCGGTCGTGGGATTGGGACCAGTGCTGGGCTCCGTGCTGAGCACGAAGCCTGTTTAAGATTCTCTCCCTCTCTGTCTCTCCGTTGCTTGTGCTTTCTCTCTCAAAATAAATAAATAAACTTCAGTCAGTTGAGCATCCAACTCTTAATTTTGGCTCAGGTCATGATCCCAGAGTTGTGGGACTGAACCCCATGTTGGGCTCCATACTGAGTATGAAGCCTGATTAAATTCTCTCTCTGCCCTCTCCCTCATTTGCAGTTTCTCTAAAAAATATAAAATAATAACAGAAAAAAGAACGGCTAAAATGGTGAAGATTATTTCTATAAACATCCTGAACATCAGAATATAACCTCCACCTCCTCAGTACGTATTTCTAAAAAATATTAACAAGAATCTGTTAAAAAGAAAAAAAAAAAAAAAAGACCAGGCAGATTTTAGAAATAAGCAAATACAACTTTTAGATATCAAAAATAGGTGAAATTAGAAACTCAATGAATGGATTAAACAGCAAACCAGACACAGCCAAAGACACAATCTGTAAACTAGAGGAGAACTATTATGAAATTACTCAGAATGCAGCAGAGAAACAAGTAGATGTAAAACACAAGAGAAGTTCACAGACATCAAGAACATAATGAAAAGACCTGACATAGGATGTTCTAGGTTCCTAGAAAAACAGTCTAAAGAATGAAGAAGTATAATCAGAAAGATAATGACTAATTGTATTACAGAAATGCACCTTTAAATCCAGATATGGAATTATACCAATAATAAGAAATATTACTTAAATAAGAAATATTATAAGAAATATTACTTGATAAATAAGTCAATAGATAAATAACTGAAAAACACCAAAGATTAAAAAAGCAACCAGGAAAAAGATGACAACCTACAAAGGAAAAATAATTAGACTAAGAACTAACCTCTCAACAAAAACAGAAGCCAGAAGATATTGTAATATAGTCAAAGCACTAAAAGTAAATTGCTGTCATCCCAGAATTGTGTACCCAGGATCTAACAACAAACACACATTTTTGGCAATGCTACAGAGCATCTATAGGGCATGTTCAAAAAATGACCACAAAGTTGGTTTTAGATCAAGTATCAATAAATTTCAAATAATCACCATCTGTTTTTAAAAGAACTAAATAAGGAATAAAAGACAAAAGTATTCTTATGGATTTGGAAATTTAAATACAATCCTCTATATCACGTATCAAGACAGAAATCATAATGGAAACTAAAAAATACTTAGAACTGAATGATAATGAAAATCCTACATATTAAAAGTTGTAGAATGCAACTAAAGGAGTACTGGGAACTCAAAATTCACTGACCATTTTTCCAGCTTAAGAAAGCAGAAATAAAATGAACCCCCCAAAAGTTGAAATTAATAGAACAGCTAAAATTAAGAAAAGAGTAAAACAAAGATAAAACAGAAGGTTAAAACCATAATTTGGTTAAGACTAATAAAACAGACAAACCTGTGGTGAAAGTAACTAATAAGAGAAGACATAATGAAAATATTATCACATAATAATGCTCACAGCAGCTATTTATAAGAGACTATTTAACTCACTATATCACAAATAAACTCAAAAACACAGAAGAAATGGACAAATTCCTAAAAGACAAACAAAACCATAATTATACAAACTGACCCAAGAATAAACAGAAAACCTGAAAAGTTTAACTATTAAATTAACTGGTATTTTAAAATCATCCATAAACAAAGGGAGACAGTTTTATAGTTAAGTGCTAGCCAACATCCAAAGAACAGATTATTCTAATCATATATACAAACATCTCTTACTACCCAACTCAATTCTGAGAAGCTAGTATAACTTTTAAGTTTTTATTTATTTGAGAGAGTATATGTGCATGAGTGGGGAAGCGGCAGAGAGGGGGGGAGAGAGAATCCCAAGCAGGCTCTGTGCTGTCAGTGTAGAACTGGATGCAGGGCTCGATCTCACCATGATCTCATGACCTGAGCCAGGATCAAGAGTTGGATATTTAAAGGGGACCTGGGTGGCTCAGTCGGTTAAGCGTCTGACTTTGGCTCAGGTCATGATCTCACGACTCCTGGGTTCAAGCCCTGCATCAAGCTCTGTGCTGACAGCTAGCTCAGAGCCTGGAGCCTGCTTCAGATTCTGTATCTCTCTCTCTCTCTCTGACCCTCCCTGCTCACGCTGTCTCTCTCTCTCAGAAATGAAGTATTTTAAAAAGTTAGAACAAAAAAAGAATTGGACATGTAACCAAATGAGCCACCCAGGCACCCCACTAGTGAAACTTTGATATAAAAACTAGACAACAATAAAATAGAGATTGCAGGTCAGTCTAACTCATCATCAGAGAAACAAAATTTCTAAACAAAACATTCACAGACCAAACCATGCATTACAAACATCAAAACAAAAACCAAACCAAACCAAAAAAAAAAAAATGAAGTTGGTGTTCTTAACTAGCAACACAAACTTAGTTTTACTACTAGAAAAAGAGAAATATAATTCATCTTGTAAGTGTACAGGAAAATTCTATACATTTTGTGTGTCACTTTGACTGGGCCACAGGGTATCCAGATATTTGGTCAAACTCTATTCTGGCTGTTTCTGAGAATACTTATGGATGAGTTTAACACATAAACTCTCTTGATTCTCTAGCTTGCTGACTGCAAATCTTGGAATTTTATGGGCCCCATAACTGTGTGAGCCAATTCTTTATAATAAATCTCTTCCTATATATGTACATCTTATTAGTTCTGTTCCTCTGGAGAACCCTAATACACCCTGTTACCAACTTGATAAAAGCACCCCCAAAAAAGCATAAAAAATTTTTCAAAACCGATAGTGGTTAGAAAAATAATGAAAGAAATTTTTAAACTGATAAAGGTATCTTTGAAACATCTACTGCAAATTTCCTAATGGTTCATGTTAGACATGTTCTTTTTAAAATCAAAGACCAGAGAATGCCTCCAACTACCACTTTTATCAACACTGTACTGGAGATCCTAGATTACACAGTAATATTAATTTAAGAAAGAGAAATACAAAGATTAAAGACTAGAGAGGGAAAAAAAAAATGTTGCTTCCAGATAATAAAATCTACATAGCAACTGCAAACAATGCACAAAAAATTTACTTAAATTTCATACAGTGATCTAACATAAAATTAATACATAAATAGCAATTACATTTTTATATACACAATAAACAGAAAATGTACTGAAATAGAAAATACTGTTTACGATCACATCAAAAACAGTACGATGGCTGGGGATAAACCAAACAAAAAATAAGCAAGACATGTACCCAGAAAATTATAAAACTCTAAAAGAATGCCCAAAAGAAGTAAAGAGATAATCTTTTTCACAGATAAGATAGTATCACTAAACACATTAATCCTCTCAAATTTCATGTATAGATTTAAAAAAAAACCAATAGGGCTTAAAAACAGATTCTAATTTCTTTTTTTTAAATGTTTATCTATTTCTGAGAAAGGGACAGATAGAGTGTGATCTGGCAAGAGGCGGAGGGAAAGGGAGACACAGAATCTGAAGCAGGCTCCAAGCTCTGAGCTGTCAGCACAGAGCCTGATGCGAAGGCTCGAACCCACAAGCTGTGAGATCAAGACCTGAGCCAAAGTTGGATGCTCAACTGACTGAGCCACCCAGGTGCCCCTAAAAGCAGAATTCTACAATTTTTTGCATAAAGCAAGCTGTGGGGCACCTAAGTAGCTCATTCTGTTGAGCAACAGACTCCTGATTTTAGCTCATACTGTGATCCCAAAGTCATGGGACCAAGCCCATGTCAGTGCGGAGCCTGCTTAGGATTCTCTCTAACATGAAAAAAAATTTTTTTTTTTTTTAAAGAAAAAAGCAAAGCTGATACTTAAATATTTGGGGGAAAAAAACGACATCAAAACACTCCGCAACAAGATGAAAAGGTAGGGCAGATAACTCTACTTCATATCAAGGCTTCTCAGTGGAGAAATGGTTTAGGAACAATTTGTTATTCATATTGGGGGAAAAATGATGTTGGAGTACTATATTATATCACACAAAAAGCGAACAAAAAACCTATTTACTTAACGACTTAGGTGCCAAAGGCAAAATCCTAACACATTCATATTCTTATATACCTGTAGGATCTTGGGGTAAGGAAAGATTTCTTAAGTCACAAACAGTACTTAACATTCAGACAGACAAATTTAATTACACTGAAGAACACTTGTTCTTCAAAAAAACACTGGGAATAAAGTAAAAAGGCAAGCAGATTATGAAAAAAACATTTTAGCTCACATAGCTCAAGTATTAGTACCCCAAAATGTATTAAAAATTCCTCTAATTAGTAAGAAAACACAAGGCAGGGGTAAAATGTCTGACTTCGGCTCAGGTCATGATCTCAAAGTTCGTGGGTTTGAGCCCTGCATCGGGATCTGTGCTGACAGCTCAGACCCTGGAGCCTGCTTTGGATTCCGTGTCTCCTTCTCTCTGTCCCTCCCCTGCTCGCTCTCTCTCTCTCTCTCTCAAAACCAAAAATTTTAAAATTTTAAGAAAATAGTAAAAAATAATAGAAATAATAAAAATTAAATAAATAAAAAAACCAAAAAGCACTCAAAGGAAAAATAGGCAATTGAACATGGAAAGAAATACATTTATAAAAGGATGATCAACTCCTCATATTTCAGGAAAATACAAGCTATAATTACAGTGCAATTTATACCTACCATACTAGCAAGCTTTTGCCGCAGTCTGACTATACTAGGAACCTGGTAGTAAGATATATAAACTGGTACAAATATTTAAAACAATGTCACATTGTCTTATAAAGCTAGTCATGTAGAATTATAATTCAATAACTCTACTTTATTGATAATAAATCTATTATACTAGATATATATCCAAGAGAAAAAAATTCTTGTACATGTCACATTGGGAGATATGCAGAAAAATGTTCACATCAGAAATAACCTTCAAATTTAGTGACATACATCATTTTCCTTTATACTAAGTTAGTTTTAAAATTACTAACTTACCACCAACCAAAGGAAAGCTCAATATAATTTTACTTATATTACAAACCTCCATGTGAGAAAATAAAATTTCCCTAATTTCTCTGTGCTCTGCCAAAAATAGCCTTCTGATACACAAAAAAGTAAACAAAAAGATAGGGAATGTGTGCTTTCACTTCCCCCAGAAATATTTTACTCCTCACATACTTTATGAATGAGACCTATAGCCAATTATCTAAGTAACTGCTCTGATCCAAAAAGATAATTAAATTTCTCTTATCACCCTGAGAGTGCCAAGTGGGTATGCAAGAAGACCAAGAGGTTACGCACAGATTAGTTCCTATTATGTTAAGTTTCAGAGGGCTGAATGCATCCTGAAGAGATTCTATTTATTTACCAAAGGACTGGAGTTAATATTGATCACATTTTCAAGAACTTCCCAGAAGGGGAGGGAGACAGTGGCCTTCTTCCCTTAATAAGCAATGAAAAGTAGTTTTTCCTCATCCCTTGCCTGTGGAATATCCAACCATCTGCAAAGCATAACAGACCAGTCTTTCCTTGGGACGCCCTACGGCTAAGAACTAGGGCAAAGGAAGGCCAATACATTTACTACTGTGAGGTATTCACTAAATCTCTAATTCAGAACATTTAGTGTGTATATTCAAGATAAAATTGAGAACCCAACAGTCCCCAATGCATCTCCCATCTTCATTAGAACTATGAAGTAGCCATAGTTAGAATAATTTCCAATGAGGTTGGGAATTCCCAATAAGGTTGCAGGAAAAGGGATAGCTACACTAAAATACCTAGACTCCACTGAATTCAGGTAGTATATCCTTGCAGAATGCTCATACCCTCGAAGACATAGGATCTTACTCTATTTCTTAACTCTGAGAAAACTCAGTCCTCTAAGAATCTAATATAGTACTTGCTCAGGTGAAGAATAAAATACCAGTATCTTCCTATCCTGAGTCTCACTATTAGAAAGGCAGATACCATAATTTTCTGAAACTCCTCATTGTCAAGACTCTCAATACTCATTCTCTGAGATGCAAGAACTGAACAGATTTGGATAACCCAGTATCTCACCATAACCAAACCTACTATCTATCTAAAATCATTGATACCAACCTCCATTTGACTACCTGGAACTGAGGTTCAATAAAAGGAGTAGAAAGAAGTTAACTGCTGAAAAGATTTTATCCCATTGCATACCTGTGCAAAAAAACTTCCCCTATTGAAATGTCCCATCAACATTAAAAAGTGAGCTCATCTATCTCAGGTTAATAGAAACCTTGGAACAACCCCTCTCCTCTGTAACCACCTCCTCTCCTTCAGCAGAATTGCAAATAGCAAGTATTCATTTTCTGTTCTTGCCTAAACCCATCACAACTAATACCTGACCTAATCCCTCTATCTAAACTAAGTAAAATCAGTATCTATTAAACTGGATACTATCTAGTAAATAGCTCTTAAATAAGTCTCTTCTTGGGGCGCCTGGGTGGCTCAGTAGGTTAAGCATCCAATTCAGCTCAGATCATGCATGATCTCACAGTTCATGGGTTCGAGCCCCACGTCGGGCTTTGTGCTGACAGCTAGCTCAGAGCCTGGAGCCTGTTTCAGATTCTGTCTCCCTCTCTCTCTGACCCTCCCCTGCTCACGCTCTCTCTCTCAGAAATAAATGAAAAACATTAAAAAAAAAGTCTTTTCTTACACCATCATTTACCTCTCCTCCAACCCACTGCCACCCTCTAATGTAATGCTACTTTCCTGTCTCATTTCACCTCTTTATTCTCTAGAGTATCCAAATAAAATTTCAAAACACACATCTGATCATGTTGCATACACAATCAGAACCTGCACTCCCTTTCAAACCAACTGCTCTTAGAATCACATCCAAACTTCCAAACATTTGAACACTGCCTACAAGACACTACAGGACATAGCTGCCCCCCTCCCCGCCCCCACTTCTCTAGCCTCATGTCCTACCACTTTCCCCCAACTACTCTAGTCTTTCTCTTTCAACCTCACCAATCAACTGTTCTGATGATTCTTCAAATATGGCACAGTCTCTACTGGAACAAACCCTATCTACCTGAGTAACTCCATTTATCATTCTATATAATCCAGAAAAATAGTCTCCTTATCTCATTCTTTACTGAATTATATACCCTGCATAAGAAAATAGTATTCAATAAATATTTATTGTCACCATCACAAAATACAGTAAAGATACTTCATGGAGAAGACTGGCTTGCAGAAGGTCTAGTGTCATGGCTTTAAAAAAAAAAAAAAAAGACTACTAAAGGCCATAGTAAAACTGTTCACTAAATGGTATCAACAAAGACAGAGACCCTATGGTAGTCTGAGGCAAAAATGAAATAAAGTGAAATATTAATATGATCACTTATTCAAATATTGGTTTCTATGAAAGAATGAGGAACATTTTAAAACCTTCCACTCACAAGTTTTTCTTTCTCTAGTTTTTGTAGTAAACTCTCCATGTTACTTCCAATTCTTGTCTTTTCTACAACTTCATAAAGGCTGCAATACATTCCATTCTTCAAAACTGACATAAGAAAAAATACATAGTAAATATTCAAATCAGATCTGCTTCTTATATATTTTATTAAAATTAAATAACTTACCTTCACTTGGACCTAAGTATGTTTCCTTATAAAATAGTGCTGGAGGGATTTTCTGTTTCAGATGATCAATACTCATAACTGTTTCAACATCTAACTTTTCAGGACTGAAAGAAAATTGAAAAAGTATGTTTGCCTCACCTGTATTTTTAACTCTAGCAATGTTATCTCCTCCCCACCCACAACATACTATTAATATATTTGATTCTAAAGAGGATTTGATATGGAAAGCCCAGATATATATAGAAGTAGATAGAAAGCCTGGTAATCACCAACCTTCCATTTCTAATCCAGAGGCTGATCTTATACACCAATTTTACTAACCACAAAGGATTAAAGGGTGTCCTTTTATTAAAGACAATTTGAGTATGAATTTTTTTAATTGTTTTGAATGTTTTTTTAAATTTATTTCTGAGAAAGAGAGTGAGCAGGGGAGGGTCAGAGACACAGAATCTGAAGCAGGCTCCGGCTCTGAGCTAGCTGTGTCAGCACAGCGCCCAACGCGGGGCTTGAACTCATGACCATGAGATCATGACCTGAGCTGAAGTTAGACGCTTAACTGACTGAGCCATCCAGGTGCCCCATCAAGTATGAATTGTTAAAGCAATCTTCGAACTTTTAATGTAGGCCCATAATGTTTACTGGGGGTGGAAGCAGAAGATCATTTTAGACCTTACTATTCTAACATATGCTGCATAGGACTGAAAACAGTCTATAAATTTTAACTTACCTCACCAATCAAAGATGTTTTCAACAAAGAACTGATAACTTTTAAGTCTACCATGTTCAAATTGCTAAATGACAAGTATATCTAATTAGGATAAAACTCTGAAAAATCACTTTTAAAATTTAAAATCATTCAGAAAAACTTTTATGCCATAAATGTATATGACTATTTAGCCCATTCTCAAACCAAGACAGAAAAGCAGAGGGCCCATTTTGCCAACTATATTTCCCAAGTTATCAATTTTTTAGAACAAATCAATATTGAAGTTCTTTTGCACCAAAGTAAAACTTAAATATAAGAATAAAAAGCAAAAGAAGAAACTGTACTGAGCAACCATTAATTGCTATTTTCTTGTAATGTAACATACTTACAGCTTGATAGGCAAAAAAGCACGAGTGGCTGACCTCAGAGAAATATAACACAAAAGCTTTCCTTTATTTAAAAGCTGTCCTTTCCACAAGGTGTAGTTAAATTTATCTAAATAAAAAAAGATACAATTCAGCCACTGGCAGCCCAGAAGTAAATACATGTTTACTACAAATAAGGGGAAAACATCTATGACAACAAAAACCAAAAATCACACACACAAAAAACACCCATGACATTCCTATTTATGAGATTTCACATATTAGGATTTTTGTTTCACGTATCTTCTCCCCTACAGGATGATTCCAGCTGCAAAGAATTAACAACTTTGTCTAAATGTCCTCATATCAAACAGCTGAAGACCAAAGACCAGACATTTACTGCCTTCTTATTTCACCCCAAGGAGACTATATTACTATATTAAATCCGGTTAACTACATGAATCACCATAGAATCTCCTACCCTCTCTACTCACTTTCTTTTCATTGTGGAGAAACTTGATGACAGAAAATATCAGTTTTGCTTTTAATCTTCTCTCTGTCTTCTAAATCCTAAGCATGAGTATATTTTAAAAATCTAAATTGTAAAGCTTCTTCGTTTACCTTTATCAAAGCGCTAAAATCTTTTGGTTTACTCAGTTTCAGCAGTTTCTAAAGGAGACCTTACGCTTGGACAATCAAATGTTGATCTAACATGGCCTCACCCCCTTTTTCATACTTGGCAGATTTTTGTTCATTATAAAAATAAAGCAAAACACTAATGTTTTTACTTTATGTACTTATTCTTTCAATTTATAAAACTAAAGGAAAAAAAAGACTCTTACCTGTATTTCTATCTGCATTGAAACTGTTAGATCTACAACGTTTTAAAAAGAAAAGAAAAACATTACTGACTGGTAACAACAAGAAAGTTTACATTCAGGACCTTGACATAAGCACTATTTCTAATGGCATAATGTACAAGAAAATTAAGTCCTTCATCGAAGTGGGAAGAACATATTAACTACTTATTACAACATTTAATACATCCAAGTCTACATGAAGAAAACAGTTACTTACTTGGCTCAAATTACCATATCTGTCCAAATTTATGGGAGCTATTTTCCCCAAAAATAGTCATCAGGAGAAAACAGAGTCCATTACAGTCTCCGTGATTTATTTTGGTGATGAGATTTGAAGAAACAGCCTCAAAATATATTTAAATGCATTTATTCATCATTCAATAAATATTTACCAAGCTCCTATTATTTACCAGGCACAGTTCTAGATAACAGGATTACCAGGATGAATAAAGCCCCTACCTTCATAGAGTTTACAATCTCATAAAGATGCCAGGCAACAACCAAGAAGTAGTATATAGTATACCAGATGATGGTTTTAAGTGTTATGGAGAAAAAGAGAAACCAATAGGGTATGAGGTTAAAAACAAAAATCATGAAAGGCCTCACTGATAAGGTCACCTTTAAGGAGAGATCTGATAAAGGTGTTTAGTGTAAACGATGCAGCTAACTGGCAAAAGAGAGAAAACAGCAAATGCAGAGGCTCTGAGGCAGAAGGATTCATGGCAGCATCTAAAGTATAGCAAGGATGTTCAAACAATGTCATTTAAAATGATATGGAGACCAAAAGTTGGAATCAAAGAAGAGGCAAAGAAAATTAACACAGTTATAAGCCCTGGAGGTATGACCTCATAATTATTAAGTGCTGGGTGTCTTTTAAAGATTACTGTTTAAAAGCCCTATTGTAAATATATCACAGAAATTACAAATATAAAGCCACAAGAAATATGAAAATCCCAAGGGTCTAGATAACATATAAACTGCCACTTCTGGCTATGGATAGATGGTTATCAGGGCTATTTGCCAACATGAAAAAAGTGTGCTGGCTCTCAAACAACTTAAATGAAGAACAGATGATTTGATCTGGAAAAGCAATGAAAAGGTTGACTTCAAAATGTGTTTCATGATATGTGGCTTTTTAAAACAGTATTTCTAGGGGCACCTGGGTGGCTCAGTCAGTTAAGCATCCGACTTCAGCTCAGGTCATGATCTCATGGTTTGTGGGTTTGAGCCCCGTGTCGGGCTCTGTGCTGGCAGCTCAGAGCCTGAAGCCTGTTTCAGATTCTGTGTCTCCCTCTCTCTCTGCCCTTCCCCACCACGCTCTGTGTCTCTCTCTTAAAAATGAATAAACATCAAAAAAATTTTTTTAATAAATCAATAAATAAATAAAAACCGCATGTTACTCACTATGAAAACCTTCGATAGCAAGGAAAAAAAAGGGTCACCTGGTGAGGTTTAGGTAAATTTTAGTTCCATGTAAAGTACATTATTCACACTGACCTTTTAAAGGTCATCATAAACACTCATGTGTCTAATTAGTTGCAAGGCAAGAAAAAAAATGCCAAGAAAACAAACTGTTCCTAGGCAGTGCAGGACATGTAAAACAGTATTCTGAATGATGTCTAAAACTCATGAGTCTTGCTCCTGGGTGGCTCAGTTGGTTAAGCATCCAAATCTTGATTATGATCTCATGGTTCCTGAAATCAAGCCCTGCACTGGGCTCTGTGCTGACAGTGTGAAGCCTGCTTCAGATTCTCTCTCTCTGCCCCTTCCCCACTTGCATGCAAATACACACTCTCTCAAAAATAAACATTTTTTAAAAATTAAAAAAAATAAAACTGAGTCCTTACCTTGATGAAGGTACAAACTTTGGAGTTTGTATATCATCTTTGTAAGTAAAAGATACAACTGCATATGGACACACGTGTCTTGGTCTTCGCCTGAGTTCATCAAAGATATACTCATAAAAATAATACTAAAAATAAGAAAATGCAAAATTAACTTCTGTAAAAAGACAAAAAAGTACATAGTAGAATCTTTAGTTGCCTGATTTTAGAGAAATATAACACCATTCAAGTACCTCTAACAGAAAGTATCTTTAAGCACTGTTTGTCAACTTATTTAAAATAATTTGCACTTTATATTCATTTTATGGGATAAAGTATTCTGCTTCTATCATGCCAGAGCACTAATAGGTACTCGAAAAGCTTACTTCTGAAGAGCTGAGGGTTCAGTATGTGCAACAAATTTTCCCACAAAAATGTTACAAATGGACATTTATAAGCTGTTACAAGTCAACCCAGAAAAATCAATTCAATCCAAATAGTAAAATGCTAAGGACACAATCTCAACCAAATCTAGTATTCTGTTCATTACTTTCTTTTCTTTTTTTTTTTTTTACAAATAGTTTGCCAAATTAGTTTCCACATAACACCCAGTGCTCATCCCCACAAGTGTCCTCCTCCATGCCCATCCCTCCCTCCCCCCCACATCCATCAGTCCTCAGTTTTTGTCAGCATTCAAGAGTCTCTCATGGTTTGCCTCTCTCCCTTTCCCCCACCATTTCCCCCCTTCTTCTGTTCATTATTTTAAAAGAAAAATATATTCTTGGCTCCAACCACAGATAAAGCAGCAAAGAGGAGGTGGAAGAGATTATGAACCTGTGACCAAGGTAGCTAATTATAAAGGTAGCTAATTATCTTCTTACTACCATCTGCTTCTCCCCTTAACCTATTCACAACATTCATAAGGTCATTTTCATTAAAGAATGCCCAGGGGTATAAACAAAGCATTGTCCTTCAAAGTTCATTCCCTTGGGGAAACTACGGATTTCAATAATGTTGCTGCTCTAAAAATGCCTGGAGGAGCACCTGGGTGCCTCAGTCAGTTAGGTTAAGCATCTGACTTCTGGCTCAGGCGTCAGGCTCTGTGAGTTTAAGCCCGGCATCAGGCTCTGTGCTGACAGCTCAGAGCCTGGAACCTGCTTCAGATTCTATGTCTTCCTCTCTCTCTGCCCCTCCCCCGCTCACAGTCTGTCTTTCTCAAAAATAAATAAACATTAAAAAAATTTTTGTTTAAATGCCTGCGAATTTTTTTGGAAACATCAACCCAGTTTACAAGTTCTGCCAGAAAAACCTACCAGTTAAAAAAAGAAAGAAAGAAAAAAGAAAGGGGCACTGGGTGGCTCAGTTGGTTAAGTGTCTCTCGACTTTGTTTGGCTCACAAGGTTCCTGAATTTGAGCCCCGCGTGCAGCTCTGCCCTGATGGCACAGAGCCTGCTTAGGATTCTCCCCCCCCCCCCCCGCCTCTCTCTCTCTCTCTCTCTCTGCATTTGCACATGCGGGCACGCTCTCTCTCTCAAAAATTGACATAAAAAAAAAAGAAAAAGAAGAGCCTACTGCTACCTACTCCAACTACTGTTCAGAAGGCAATCAACTAAGCGAGCTCAGATGTCTTTGGTGAATATAATTTATGCTAACAGCCCCTAACAATATGTCTTGCCCATTCAGAGTCTTCTAAAAGTCAACTATACACTTCAATTAAAAAAAAAAAAAGTTTCAAGGGCACCTGGCTGGCTCAGTCAGTACATTGTTAGACTCTTGATCTGGGGTTTATGAGTTCAAGCCCCATGTTGGGTGTAGAGATTAAGATTACTTAAAAAAAATAAAAAAGCTTCACTCACAATTGTTTTGTTTTTTTAAAGGAGCTGGGTGTGAAGCCTGCTTAAGATTCTCTCCCTTGAGAATCCTGAGCTTCAGAATATGACAGCAATGGCCAACACCATGATTTCACCTGGCGAAACATGAGGAAAGGACCTTGCTAACTTGTCCCCAGACTCCTGGCCCACCAAAACCAAATTATGATAATAAATTTGTATTGTTTTAAGCCACTAAATTTGTGGTAATTTGTTATGCAGCAATAAAAAACTAATACAATGAGAAAAAGAAAAGATCCTCTCTCTCCCAAAAGAAACCGTCATGACTAAAATTTGGTAAATATTATACTTTTAAGTACCTGCAGTTTACTGTATATGAATTATATCTGAATAAAGCTTGCAACTTAGAAAATTCTAAGTTTGTATCTTAGAAAGATGTTAAAATAAAAAATATGAAATCAACAGTACAAAATTACATGAATTAAGGTAAGTCAAGGGGCTTCACCTTTATCTTGAAAAATGAGTAGTATATTATTAGACAGGAGATCTTTCTAGGCCAGGATTTAGACCAAGAGAAGCCTAGGCTTCAAAATGAAATGAGGTGTGTTGGGAGCAGCAATCATAAAGAATACCAGGTTGGAAGGAAGAACTAGACTAAGGAATCTATTCCTCTGTTAAGTCTGGGGAGCCACGAGACTTCTGTTTCTGGTGGTCTTGAAAACAATGAGCAAACAGTAGTGAGAAACACTGGAGTCTGGTAGTGTTATATGGAAACCAGAGGTTAGACTGGTGTGGTGGCACAAGGTAAAGAAAAGGAGACATTTTAAAGGATTTGATGACAAAGAGATATGAAATCATAACACTGAAATGAATCCAGGCACTTACCTGAGTAAGTTCATAAGCTCTATAAGCCAAAAGTGATGTAACTCTATTGGCATTCTTTGACACATGACATTCATGTTTTGGCGTTGGATCCAAAGCAGTTTTATTTAATATAGATTCCAAACTTTTTATTTTACCCTAAAATTAAGAAAACCTTTTAAGTCCACCTAAATTATTGACTACATAACATTATAAAATACCTCTTTGAATATAGATCACCTATGACAACAGTTCTTTCCTTTAATACCTGATAACACTCAACACCTTTTTACCAATATTGAAGCAGTAAAAAGGAGTTAACCATGAGAAAAAAAGTGCTGTTTGAGTAACAAGGAAATAAAAATTTTATACACAACACTGTTCATTATAAATGACATTACCAGTGTATTACCCTCTTCATTCTTTTCTTTGGAAAGGAAATCAAATAGATCAAAGATGACAAACCACTCTGCAAAGCATCTTTATATACTAAACAAAGGAAGCACCAATTTTAATTTAACCAAACTCCTACTAAAAATAGAGCCAACTAAAATGCAAATTAAATGCTGTCCTTGATATATGAAACGTAAATGTTAAAATTACCTTCATTATTTTAAAAATAACGACATCGCCCACTGCCCCAGCTTCCAAAGGATTAGCTTGTAATAAATCAGCATACCTAGAAAGATAGATACCTAGTAAAGAGGGAAAAATTAAAGAATTTGAATAAAGGCACAAATACTAAAAAGAAAATCCATTCAACCTAATGATAAGAGAGAAAAGGTATGACACCTGAAAAAAAAATGTAATGACAGTAAAAATAGCAGATATCAAACCAAAGCAAAACAAACAG
The DNA here is from genome assembly GCA_017311185.1 of Proteles cristata cristata. Classification (NCBI taxonomy): domain Eukaryota; kingdom Metazoa; phylum Chordata; class Mammalia; order Carnivora; family Hyaenidae; genus Proteles; species Proteles cristata. The sequence continues at coordinate 1,504,334 of JAESUZ010001506.1, forward strand.
AAAAAGAAAACACAAACACAAAATAACAAAAACAACCAAAAAAATCCTAATTTCCCAAAATCACCGGGACTGAGTTTAAAAAAAAAATCTTTGATTAATTTGAAGTATGCAAATCAAAAACAAAGGGTAAAACTGGTTTTACACTGCATAACCTGAAACTTCTCTTTTTTCTGAGAACATGACAAAGCAAACAAGAATCTAACTATAAGGACTGCAGCAAAATTAAATATATGTTTAAGTGGCAACTTAATAGTAGATAAATGAAAAAAAAAGATTACCCATGGAAGGACTGCCAAGAATTGTTATTTTGGACTGGCCCACCTGTAATCCTTTTTCACATATGCTTTGCACCTAAATAAACAAAACATTTCATCTTGCAATCATAATAGACTAAGAACATGAAAAGATAATTTATAAACTTGTTTTAAATAAAATCCAAGCTCCTAAACTATGTAAGTTCTACATTATAGAAATTTTATATACATGACAATTTATGACTAAATATCCATGTGAAACTGGCTTATGCTTCCAACATAAGCATAGCTCGTATCCATTTTTGGTTATACTAGGTGTGACAGATACTGAGCATTCATGCCACTCACATATACAAACATCCCCTTTAAAGAGAATTAGAACTGGCAAAATATTTAAAGAAAAAGTAACTCTACCTACACATCTTCAATTAAAGGAGATACACCAGTTCCCAGTACATATAACCAACAATACACAAGATAGTCTACTTTAATAGAGAAAAAATTATTATCAAGCACATCCTAGGCAAAGAAAATAGTTTTGGCCAGAGAAAATATAAGTACATTTGAAAAACAAATTACACGACAATGAAATATCTTGCCCCACTAAATAATTTCTTCTGCATATGTATCCATTTACACATATCATTTCTACTAAAATATAAGACATTAGTTTATAATTATCAAGTGTATTGTTCACATACAAAATTAGTAACTTACAGTGGAAACATTCTCAAATTGTCTTTTATAAAAGTTCACTCACCTGATATCGATCAACCATAAGAAATGCATAGGATTCTGAAAGTTCTTTATCTAAACGACCATCAAACTTCAGTTCTCTTCGCTTTTCTGTGAACTAAATGAAATAAAATCTATAACAAATCCTTCGCATATGATTATGTCTTTCAAGTAATTACTTCAGGAATTTTATTTCTAAGAAATCCCAAATGTAACCCAAGTAGAAATGATCTTTTCTCTCCCTGTAATTTTTGTGTTTCAATTAATTTTTACCCTATTATAACTAGCTTTTTATATCTTGTAATAATCAAACAAACATCTACTATCTATCAATTTTACTAAATGTCTACTACAATTTTACAACATTCCAACTCTCCCACGGATTTTTAAGTTCATGTTTTAGTTACTTTTGGGTCTCTCATTTTACATAACATAGTATACTGCATATAGTAAGTGGTTTAATAAATCTCTGTGGAATGACCAACTTCCCGACTATAAACTCAATTAGGACATGGAAAAATGTTTCGTTTTCTTTATAACTACAATCTTAATGCCAAGTACATAAGATGTGCTCCATACATATTTCCCAGATAAAAGAGTGATGTCCTCTAAGTATAACTGAACTGCAAGTCACCCAAATTGCTTTCACTTTTAAATAAAAGCAAATGGATATACATTCAAAATATGGAACACACATCTAAAAGGTTTATATGCAGTATTCAGGCCATTACTGATACTCAGTAACTGAAGAATTATTAGACAAAATTTTCATATAAAATTAATAAGTAACGCCTATCACACCATAAAATCACATTAAACTATTCAAGGTTTTAATTTTCTCAAGGAGCCAGTAACTTCAGGGATTCCTTCAAAGTTCATTTCTGATGGCCCTGGGTTACCCAACTTACAAAAGTACAAAATTAACAGTATTTCCTGTGCATTAGAAAGCAATGAACACAAATGAACAGCAATGAACACAATGATTTCTAAACATTTCTGTCTAGAAATACAAATAAATCATTTGTATTACTGCAGAACTCCTCATTCTGGCTTTTCCTAAAAACATTTCCAATCTGTACATGAAACTTAAATTTACAATCTTACATACTTAACTGTTTCCCTTTGTTTACACTTTTTTTTTTGTAATGTTTTATTTATTTCTAGGAAAAAGAGAGAGAGAGCGTGAGCAGGGGAGGGTCAGAGAGAGAGGGAGTCACAGACTGAAACAGGCTCCAGGCTCTGAGCCGGCAGTCAGCACAGAGCCCGACGCGGGGCTCGAACCCACGAACCGTGAGATCATGACCTAAGCGAAAGTCGGACGCTTAACCGACTAAGCCACCCAGGCGCCCCTGTTTACACTTTTTAAAAAAGTTTTATTTATTGGGCACCTGCGAGGCTCAAACTCATGAACTGTGAGATGATGAAATGAGCTGAAGTCAGACACTTAAACTAAATGAGCCATCCAGGTGCTCCAAAAACTAGCATTTTTAAGGAAAAGAAACATAAAACAACATTCAGGCTATTATTCTTACAATAAGTACCATTTAAAACCTACCTCCTTTTCCAAAAGTTCATTATGTATCAAGCAAGCACGTTTGTAGTTAAAATTTGTTACTGAGGTTGGTTCAAGGTAAGATGAATGGAGAATATTTAGAACATCTTCAAATTCTCGAGAGCCTGGAGTTAATGGCTGAAAAAGTGCTAAAATAAAAAAACATTAATTTTAAGATTATTCCTTCTTAAATGTAGTTTCTTAAACTTTTGCAGGTTGAATACAACTTTTCAATAAGGTTAGAAAAAAAGGCACCAAGGCTATCTAATTTTGTGATATTCAAAAGAAACACGTATTAACTGAAGGAAAATAAAAATCAATTGCCTACATTGATCAGATCCTTCAGCGATAAGCATCTGACTTCACACATGCACAAGGTTACAATTTAGCAAATCTTAAGAATATTACATTAGTCACCTTTAACTGCATAAAGACTTTTATCTGTGCATAAACTCAACTTTCCTCCACTCCTTTTTTTGTTACACTGAAATAGGCCTAGGACCATTTACTTCAGCAAACTAAATGATTCCAGCAGAAATGAATGCATAAAAACATTTAAGATACTTATGTGCCTATATAATAAAATGATTCCACTTGGTTATTAGTACAAAAGTTAGAATTTTTATTCTACACTAAACTACATCCATTGGCTTCCTGTATTACCAATATAAACTAGTGGGACATTATGAAAGCTTAGTGAAAATAAATGGAAAGATGTAGAGCTTTGGAGTCAAGCATGGACACAAACAGTTCTTTCATCTGTAAAAAGAATTCTAGCTATCCTAATAACCACTAAATATTACATGCCACAAACGACACAGTACATTGAAAAAGCTCTAAACACATCATCTGTTGTCAAGTAAGACAATAAAAGTTTTTACTCTCCACGCCTACAACTAATAGGCCTACAACACCTCATTTAATTTTTAAAATACTCAAATACTCAGCTTGTTCTTGGACCACTGGATTACTGGTCTAATAATTTCAAATTTTATTTACTTATGCATGAAATAGTTTAACTTACTAATAAATTTCAAGAATCTATGTATCTAAATTTTCCCCAAGCCAAAAAAGGAACCATTTATATTTCACTGTATATAGAAGTATTGATAGAACATTGTTATATTATGCCATTTTAATTTCTTTTCAGATACTGTTTCTAAAGAGTCAATAAATTTCCATCAAAATACTTTTAGGTTACTATAAAAACTTGTACATACTCTTAACAGTACTAGACAACTGCTAATAAGATATTTTCACTGTATTTTCTAAACACAGTATTAGGCTTTAAAGGACATGTCAAAAGACATATCCATCCATCCATTCACCAAATCATGTTATTACAAAAGTGTCTGTAAAAATGTAACATGTATAAATGTCTATATCAATGACAAAATGTGTATATATGGTTCCCACTACTTGGGATCGCACACTAAAAAAAAGAAATAAAGCCGAACTAGTTATAATGCAATAAAGACACAGACTAGGGGTAATCAGGGGGGGAAAAAAAAAACAACAACTATTAAACAAAAAAAACTCTCAAAAGAATAGTTCTCAAAAAGAACTATTAAACACAAAATATCCTATAATCAAATCTGTAGATGAATACATTCAATAATCTACTGATAGTAACCTTTACAAGAGCAAGAACTGTATGTGCTTTATTACTCTACCTTTATCACATCAGTAGCTAGAACTGTGAGCACTGGATCCAAGTACGTTGAACAACTAAGTTAGTCAAGAAAGTGAGAATAAACTTCCTCAGAGATTTTTTTTATACTGAGGGGGTCCTGGGTGGCTTCAGTTAAGTGGCTGACTCTGGCTCAGGTCATGATCTTATGGTTCATGAGTTCCAGCCCTACATCAAGCTCCCTACTGTCAGCACAGAACCTGCTTTGGATCCTATGTCCTCCTCTCTCTGCCCCTCCCCCACTTGCATTCTGTCTCTCTCAAAATAAACTTTAAGAAATAAAGTATCATTGTTGTGTCATCTTTAAGTCCCACAAATTCAACAATTCAGTAATATGTAAAACAAAATGTAAGCTCAAAAGAGGAAGAAATAAATCCTCTTAAGTCATATGTTTTACAGAATGTGGTAGGAAAAAATATCCTTGTGACTGTCCCCAACTAAATTGGGTAAAACTTGGCAAGAAAAACAGCATGTGGAATAGTCTTTATAGGCTTTCACATCCAAAATGGGTTAAGCATGATTTTAAAAATTGGGTTTTTATGCATGATTCCTTTTTGTTCCTAAGTGACTTCAGACGTCTAAAATGCTCCCCCCACAAAAGTATCATGTGGCTTTAAACGTTTATGAAATCCTACAACTCTACATAAATTATTTTCCTCAGTTAAGCTGTCCCAACACTATCCTATCAATCTAATCATAAATGAAAAATTTAATAATTTATGCAGAAATTAACATTCCAATTATCAGAAAAGTACTTATTAGCATTTGTTTCATTCCAAAGCAATGTCCTAGAGTCACGTCAAATGTACTCAAGTAGACTGCCAGTGCGGGGGGGAAGAAGTCTTGTGAATGAAATATAGAAAAAGATGCCTGTGTCCTAGTTATTTTATATATCAAATGATTCCATAGGCCAAAAGTGTGATTTTTTTTCCTCCCAGTTTTCATTTCTACAAAAATAAAACTATGCTGTTAACTCTTTTTAAGGATTTCACATCAAAGTGCTGGTAATGATAATTAGAATTACCAAGTTTATGTTCTGAACGTATATTCCACAGTGGCCTATTTTGTTCTTAATACTCCTCTTAACACTGCATCCCTTGGTCAACGTATCCTGTCCCTTATCTTAAATATATATACATCATAATCTTAATTATAGGCCATTATTTGAGGCAATTAATAAACAACCCTGTGATTATCCAAATGGAGAATGAAACATTTTACATGATAATTATTTCACTTATGAAAGTCAGTATCCAATATATTGTTTTCTGGATTCTGACAATTACTGAGTCTAACCATTAGTGTGTTATTACTATTTAGATAACTACACTAAGAGCTTTACATGAATGATCTCATTTAATCATTAAAACCACCCTATTCAGTTCAATTATACTCATTTCACAAATGAACCTGACAGCTAACAGCTAATGTGGCCCAAGGTTACACAGTTATGAATAACAGGACAGGTAGGATTCAAATTCAGGCTGCCTAGCTCCAAATCTTATATCCTAAACTCTAAGTAGAAGATTTATGCGTGTGTGTTTAAGAACTGAAATTAATTATTACAGAGCTGGAAAAATAAAATTGTTTCTTCATTTTAGACCAAGAAATCATATAGAACACTTAGACACAGGAAATTAGGTATGAAACAAAAAGAACTTCATGTCCAGGATTATGCTCTTTCTACCCTCTTAAGTGTCTCTTCTATCAAATCTCCTATTTTTCTCATTTTAATAGGGCCAAAAAACATCTCACCCTTTTTAGGGTTATAAAGGTTAACAGAAATAACAATAGTTCCTCCACACACTGAGAAACATGATTTGCTTATTTATAGGATTTCAATCACATACATGTCAGAAACATGAGTTGAAGTACATAATTCACAAGGTTACCTTACTGACAAAATTATAGATGTTTTGTGGGGCTTAAGAAAGATTTAAAGACACTAGGAGATTTATAATTCAAACAAGGAAAATGAACTAGAAATCAGGTCTCCTGAGGCACCTGGGTGGCTTAGTCGGTTAAGCGTCCGACTTTCACTTAGGTCATGATCTCGTGGTTCATGGGTTCGAGCCCCGCGTCAGGCTCTGTGCTGACAGCCAGCTCGGATCCTGGAGCCTATTTCAGAGTCTGTGTCTCCCTCTCTCTGACCCTCCCCTGCTCACGCTGTCTCTCTCTCTTTCTCCCAAATAAATAAAAATATTTAAAAATATATATATGGAATTCAGGTCTCCTAACACTATACTATCCATACTATCATTAAATATTTTTTATTACTGTAGCATATAAAATATGTTGAATTTAATGTTCTTTTTAAGCAGCTGGAATAGACATAAAATTTAAGTTATGAATTAGCTGTGTTCCTTAGTCAAAGAAACTTTTTTCAATTACTTTTACCAATTTACTCAGTGTAAATCCCAATCTGTGTTTGTATTACAATTATATGTATATGTAAAGCCAAAAAATCCCATCTATACATATATGTAACAAGAAGGTAAACTATTAAAAGATAGACCACTAATACCAAAACATACAAATAGTCAATGTGAAATACACATTCCAATTTAAAGTAACTAATTCAAGGAAATAGCCAAGAGTAGGCTGCAGATCATGTGTGTTCTGCAATTTTCTGAATCCATCTCTCTGATGTCTAGCCATTTGTTCCTCCCAATAATTTACTTGAAAGTTATTTAAAAATCTCTTTTCAGTCTAATAAAATTGCTAAAGACATATCGCTTTAGGAATGGAGGTTTCATCTCTAAATCAAGACTGAAGATAGTACAAAATTAAGAATGAATATGCTGGGAGAGAACTAGAGAAACAAGTACAAATAGGACAAAAACTAAAAACTATTGACTTTTTCTGGCCTAGGGACTAGGTCAAAGAAAATTTTACCTATATTTAGAATTGATACACACTTATCAAATGTTTTATGTGGTAACTGGATTCTGCCTATACTTCCCTGCTTACCTCTAAATAGGGAAATCTGTGGTACTTAGGATCCAGTCATTCATATACAACTACCGAAACACCATGCAAATTTCCTTAAAGGAAACTTTGCACCAAGTCTTTAAAAAAGACAACTCTAAATTCTGTGTGAAAAGATGGGTGTTGGGGAGGAGAATCAGCCATTAATTATGCTAGACTAGACCAGTAGGGACACAGGTACAGGAGCAGTGAGTCTTATGTCCTACAAAAAAAAAAAAGAATCATCACTACTTCATGTCCCAAGAACTCTGGTGGGAAAAATTATATCAAATTACCAATTTTAATTTACTTTTAATGACTTATAGTATTAGATTTTAGAGTAAAAGAAGCCAATAGTGAAAAATCTACTGACAAAATCCAATTGTACAATTTGGTTAAATGTAAGAATAGTGCCTCTTTACACTATAGAAAAGCTCAGCCAATAAACAATACAGCATACATCAAAGAGTAAAATTTTACTCTTCCAGTCAACTTAGGTCACTTAATCTGTCACTACAGACTACATGTGTTAATTGCATAATGAACATAATTTCTGAATCTCAAAATAACCTAAAGATGAAGACATAATAAATATTTCTAAGTTTAAGAGGTTAAAAAATAGGTCAGATCAAAAGTTCTTATATTACAAAAAAAAAAAGAAGTCTTGCTACAGCTTGTGTAACGATAAATACTGAACACCTAAATTCAAATTCCAACTCCACCTTTTCACGAGCTGTGTGACTCCGGGCAAGTTATTTAACTTTTCAATACTTTGGGTTTCCTCATCTGTAAAATGGGAATAGAACCAACTACATAGAACTGAGATATAGTTAAAACATGTAAACTGCCTACCACTTACTGATCGCTATAAAGCGTTTGCCATTACCATTAATTAGAACAGCAGTATTCTGGATGTTATGCTATTGCGAAGACAAAGAACTCTGAGTCAGCAAGCTATACTCACATAGTTATCTAAGGTATCATAATCAAGTCATGTTAAGTTTCACTGGAAACGCACAGTCACAAACAAGTCTGCCATATTAAAATAGGAATGCAACACAATCTTTGATGCTGAAAGGTTCAGAGGGATCTCCTGAAAATGAGCTAATATTCATGACAAAAGACTCCTGAGACTACAACTGGGATCTAGCCCCATCCTATACATAAAGTGATACTTTTCAAGCAGAAAGGATTTGGGGATGAAGTGTGAAATTAACAGTACCTGCTTTACTATTTCCAATTAAACTTTAATAATGAAAAGTTGAATTTTTCTGTTAAATTTTACCACCAAGCACTACCTTCTTTCAGTTTGGATAGGATAAAGTCCATGGTGGTAAAATACCTGCTTATTTAAAAGCTCTATTTAAGTCATCATTGCATTATTTGTACAGCTGCTGCTTAGTACATAATTATTTTCACTAAAGATGAATAAAGTCTAGCCCTTTTTATTTTCCTTAGTTATAACTTCCCTAAGGTTGACAACCTTTTGCCTCTAAATGAAAATGAAAAACAAATTTTCCCCAAGGAGCATCAGACTCAGGGGAGAAAACAGCTAGATTTTATATTTCCTAATTCCTCAATTATCTGCACTTTTAGTGGGTTCAAATAAAGTTCTATTTTACAGCAACCTCTGGATTTACCTAATTAAAAAAACCACATGTAAACAGTGCCTTTCAACATTTCCTGGTGACTTCCCTCATTTCAAACCAAACTATGAGGCTTTTTACACCAATATTCTGGTCCTATCAAAAGTTAAAAGATGGTACATCCATTCTTTATGGTGTAACATAAACCATATTCTTGGGCACTTAAAAGTGAAAGAAAGAAAGGGAAAGAAAGAATAAAAGAAGGAAAAAAATGGACTTCAAAATTTTATCAAGCTAGTAACAAGTTCAATCTCCTAACTCATAACCAGAGGCCACCTGAATGTACTTCCAACCTATTCTCTAGCAATTAATTAATTTAGGATGAGCTTCTAACTTTCCTCATGCAGGCTGTACCATACATCTTAACTAAATAAACGAAAATAATGGACAGCCTTGGCCTTTACAAACATCCTCTTGAACTCTAAAATATAATACATTAGTTCACGTAAAAGATATTTCTAGAAACATTCCTCATGCTAGTGGACAAAAGGTAACTTCATCTTTGTCAACATGGTTTCTGACATCAAGGATTTCCTTGATTTTTCTCATCCAAATAGAAATTAACAGTTTGATTTTATTTGTATCTTACTGATAAAAGGCTCTAACAATTTCAGTTGCGCAAATGGAGACCGTTAAGCACATGAAAAAGGAAGCACATGCTTCAATCAAGATTCCAAGTCTTTACTAAGACTTTAAATCATGAAAATCTGAGCAACGAGGTAAAACAAAGACTTTAAAATGACTAAGTCCAGAATATCCCAAATTACTGGACAGTCAAAAATAGTTTAATAGAAAACTGTAATACTACTTTTGATCTCCATTAGAAAAGTGTCCCAATATAGCATTAAATTTTAAAAATAAAAGTAGTTCATGTAACTGTTCCCATATTGGTTCCAAAAAATAGACTGGCCTTAAAAAAAAAAAAACCCACACAACTGAAGTTCTCTATCTGCAAAATCAAGTTGGTGACTCTTGGGCATAAGCGAATTTTTCTTTTTTTTTCATAGGGCAATTACTGCACCAAGAACCTACCTTACCATTCTTCTCAAATACAAGAGAAAACATACTAAAGTTTGGATTTAAAGAGAGACCTACTTTAATCTAACGCTTGAACAGCAGGGAAAAAAATCTACATGGAAATGAAGTGTGATGGAAGACAGCAGTGTGCATGGATCACGTCTAATGCAGATTTCTAAACAAGGGGAGCCGCTGACATCGAGCAAATTTCAAGTAGACACTTATAGCTGAAGAATTTCCATAGGGAGAAGCACTTGTGGTCCTCTGAATGCAATGGCCTTAGAGAAAGCCCCAGAATCCACGGCCACGGGCTATTTCCAGAGTGTGACTTGTCAGAAGCATCCTGAGGAGGACACACCAGCTTCTGTGCCTTCAGGGGTTGGGAGGGAGGGGCGCCGAGCACCATCTTTCCTCTCTGGGAGCTGCAGCTTTACGGACAAGCTTCAAACCTGAGCTACTTCCAACTTCCACGGGGAGAGGGGGAGCAGGGGAGCGTGGTTTCACCGCTTTCCTCTCGCACCAGGCGCAGCAGCTGGGTGGCAGTGAGGGGAGAGGCGGCTGGCGATGCATGCGTGTTTACGTGTCTCGGATGGGTGTGGGAAGAGGAGACAGAGAGATTCTAATGAAAAGATGGAGGGGAGAGAGAAAGAGGGGTTGGGGGAGAGGGGAAGCACCACCTTTCTTTTCTCTGCTCTTCCTGGGGATCTGAAAACTCCTCCTAACGGGTCTTTCGGGCTCTTCGGGGCCTTTGGGCAGAGCGGCCGCGCCCGCCTCAGACGAGTCCTGAGTCTGTTCGTGGCTGACGCTCGGGGCGGCCGAGGCCGCTGCGGTCTCCTCAGGCCCGGCGCCGCCGCCGGGCTCCGCGATGCTGAGGCCGCCGCCGCCATTTTGTGGGGAGGACTCAAGCTCCGGAAGCGCCTGCTTCATCTCGTCGTCTCCGCCGCCGCCACTTTCCCAGCTCGCGTCCGTCGGCGGAGAGGCCTCCGTCTCCCCAGCAGTCGCCATCGCGCCGGCGTGAGGAGCTCCGGGAAGCTTCTGCCGGCAAGATCGGCGGGGGTGGGGGGAAGGGGCGACGGGCCGGCCTCGCTGCCGAGCTGCTCTCAGCCCACCCACCCCCTTCCCCCCGTGGCCGCGAGCCCCGGTCCCGACCCAGCAGTCTCTCTGGGGCCCCGAAGCTGGCACCCCAACCGTGCAGCTCGGCCCCAAAAGCCGCTCCTCGCTCAGGCAGTTCTTCTGCCGGCCCCCGCCACTCAACGTGCTCGCGTCGGGGCCGGGAGGGGGCGGGGCCGTCGCGGGCCTCTCCGCCAATGGGGGCGCGGCGCCCGCCTCCGCGGGTGAGGATAGACGGGGCTGGAGGGCGGAGCCTCGGGGCGCCGGAGCCCGCCAAAAGGGGCGACTGCAACGCCCTGCGAGTACCTCGACGCGGCGGACCGCTGCGGGGTGGACGCGGCTTAAGGCGAGCTGCGAGTTCTCCGACCGCGCCTAGCCAGCGCTGCAGGCGAGGCAGGCGCGCCTGGATAGGTCCCGCGAGCGCAGGCGTCGCCTATCTTAGCGAGATAACCCCGTTTCTCCGCGCACGAGTTCCCTCAGCTAAAACAGGATGCAAGCAGGGGGTGCAGGACTAGCCCAGCTTTGTGAAGTATTTGCGTGCATCTGTAGACCTGGAGAGAGGAGATAAGACAGTGGCCTTAAACGGACGGCAGCCTGAAAGCCTCCCGGCCCAGTGATCTGCTTTTACCATCGAATCTGCATCTTTACAATATATTATTCCACACACACACACACACCCCCGCCTTTTTTATCTTAAAGGATTAGAACCGGTGACACGCCTCCAGCCAGCAGTCAATACCTGGGACACTTTAATGTGACTTCACAGCCTAGTGTTAGCTGGATTTGGTTCTGGGGAGCTTGAAGGGAGAGCGCCTTCTGGGTTTTAGACTTTCCTTTGGTGTTTTCATTTTCCAGTATTGAGTATATATATATTTTTAAAAAGTTGGCAGCCACATTAGAAAATATACAGTAGGTGGTCGCTCTCCTTCAAAACGATTTGACTGTCAAGTGGAAAGCAGTTGAATTACTTAATGCTGACTAGATTGAAGCTACCATCATGGGTTATCCCGAGTACAGTCAGTATTTACAGGGTGCATTCTGCATGCCAGACATTTTATCTCCGTTGAATCCTCACAACAGCAGATATCAGGAACATACTATTCTACACAATTTAAAAAGTGTAGCAAGACATTGAGCAATTTAAGTTAATAAAATCAGAAATTGAAAGGGGCGCCTGGGTGTCTTAGTCGGTTAAGCGTCCGACTTTCGCTTAGGTCATGATCTCGCGGTTCGTGAGTTCGAGCCCCGCGTCGGGCTCTGTGCTGACTCCCAGCTCAGAGCCTGGAGCCTGTTTCAGTCTGTCACTCCCTCTCTCTCTGACCCTCCCCTGCTCACACTGTCTCTCTCTCTCTCTCTCCTAGAAATAAATAAAACATAGAAAGAAAAAGAAATTGAAGGCAGGTCTATTTAACTCCTTCATAGAGTACTTGCACTTCATTGCTTCTCTAAGACTTAATCTTCACAGAAGCCCCGCACTTTTATGAATTTTGTGGAGGAAGAAATGAGAGATATTTTGCTCAGAGTCTCCAAGCAGCAGGGTCAGACTTGGGACCTATAGCTTCATTTCCAAACCCCAACTGTCTTCCAAGGAGTTGGCTGACCAAACCTATAATTATAATAAAACCCTAGGCCTTGCCACATAGCTAGTTGGCAACAGGAAAGTTGGATTCCTATGTCCTATGTCAAAAATCATCTCAACTGATATGGAAAAGCTAATCATGCTTGCCTAATATATTTGAATCAGCCCAGTAAATCATAGGAAAGTGAATTTAAAAGAATCACTCCCTTTAGTAAATAGTTAATGTAAAAACGTTTTTAAAAACTGGTGAAAACACGTGGGGCTATGTTGAGACAAAATGCTACATTATTTTAAGTTAAAAGTAACATTTAAATTTGGGGAAAGAGACTTTACTTGATATAAATGAGTCTACAGATCAGAAATTCAGATGTTGAGGTCTTCAGATGCTTTCTTTTTTGTTGGTTCATTAAAGGCATCCCTACAAGCTCATTTTTATCAGATCAAAACTGGGAACTAATTGCACACTGGTGCCATTACCCAGCTAAGGCTTTCGACATTTGCTCAGCAAAAGCCAATTCTACTTGGAAAGTAGAAACCGTTAGGCTATACATAAGGCAAACACACTGGCTGTTGGTGATGAGTTACCTAAAACTAAGGCTAGAGAAACCATTAGTCTTCCACAGAGATTGAATCTTAAGTTTTTTGAGATCAAAAATTTTTTCCATTCTGAGAGAGAAAGAGAGAGAATCTTGAGCAGGTTCCATGCTTAGCACAGAGTCTGACAGAGGGTCTGATCCCATGACCACAACCTTAGCTGAAATTAAGAGTCAGACACTCAACCCATTGAGCCACCCAGGCACCCCTAAAGTTTTTTTCTTTTAATGAATTTACTATTATATCTCATAAGGTAAAAAAAAATAGATGGGAAGCTCTAACATAATCTTAACTGTATATTCAGTCATTGTAGATAGCAAAAATACTTAGGTTTAGCTAGGTCACATTACTAATATTCAATATTAAAAATATTTTTTAATTGCTTATTGGGAGCTAAGCACTGCTATGTGATGAGGATGTAACTCTGAAGCTAATGGACATGGTTACCTCATTCAAGTTTACAAATCAGTGGGAATGTATGTAAAATTAGGATCTATGGTGACAACTAAGCAGAGACCTAAAGATGAAGTAAAGTTTCAGCTACAAGAAAGGGATAGAGGAGGCATAAATTGGCTAAATCCTACACATCTCAGGAAAACTAACACAGTAAGATAGAGAAGCTATCCATATGTATATTTATTTTTTTCCCTGTAGCATTTATTTATTTATTTATTTATTTATTTATTTATTTTACAAATAGTTTATTGTCAAATTGGTTTCCATATAACACTCAGTGCTCATCCCCACAAGTGTCCTCCTCCATGCCCATCCCTCCCCCCCACCACATCCATCAGTCCTCAGTTTTTGTCAGCATTCAAGAGTCTCTCATGGTTTGCCTCTCTCCCTTTCCCCCACCATTTCCGCCCTTCTTCTCCCCCTTGGTCCTCTGTTAAGTTCCTCCTAATCCTCCTATACGTGCACACATATGATATTTGTCCTTCTCTGCCTGAGTTATTTCGCTCAGCATAACCCCCTCAAGGTCCATCCATATTGCTACACATGGCCAGATTTCATTCTTTCTCATTGCCATGTAGTATTCCATTGTATAGATAAACCCCATATGTATATTTATTAATATAGATATCCAGTATATATATATATACGTGTATATATATATATACGTGTATATATGTATACGTGTATATATATATATGTGTATATATATATACGTATACATATATACACGTATATATGTATATGTGTATGTATACATACACATATATATATATTCATATTTTAAAACTTGGAAACATAATAACCCAGTTCAACTTCTCATTTTAAAAATAAGGAAAGACAATAGTGCAAGATCATATTGCCAGCTAATAAAACTAAACATTTACTGTGTACTTCCTATGCATCAGGTACTGGTATCAAAGTTTTAGGGGCACCTGGATGGCTCAGTGGGTTAGGTGTCTGACTTCGGTTCAGGTCATGAACTCGCAGTTTGTGGGTTTGAGCCCTGTGTCAGGCTCTGTGCTCACAGCTCAGAGCCTGGAGCCTGCTTCAGATATTGTGTCTCCCTCTCTCTTTTCCTCCCCTGCTCACAGTCTGTCTCTCTCAAAAAAAAAATAAAGATTAAAATTTTTTTTTAAGTTTTATATGTATTGTCTCATTAATCCCCATGAAAAGCACTAAGGTTATCCCTATTTTACAGATAAGGAAACTGAGGCAGAGTTGTTAATAACCAGTATGTGCTAACCTCTCTTATCAGTGGTAAAATAAAGTCCAGAACTCAGTGCATTTTCAGCTATACAATTTCACCTGCCTTCCTCAAACAATACTTTATTTTTTTTAAAAAAAGTTTATTTATTTTTGAGAGACAGAGAGAGCACGAACAGGAAAGGGGCAGAGACAGAGACAGAGAATCACAAGCAGTTTCCATGCTGTCAGCTCAGAGCTTGACAGGTGTGTATATAAATCTTTGATCTCGCAATTTTACTTCTAGAAATTTATAGTACAGATATACACATTCTCATTCAAAATGTGTATTCGGGCATAGCTGTTGTTGTTTATAATGGGGTATCAAGTGTTTGTAATAGGAAAGGATTGGACACAACCTAAATATCTACCAATAACATATACCCACACAATGGAATACTATGCAGCCACAACAAGGGAATGAAGCACTGGCACATGTTACAACATGGATGCAATCTGAAGAAAACATATACTAAGTGAAAGAAGCCAGTGATGAAAGGCCACATATTGTATCATATATCCAGTCATATGTATGTTCAGAATAGGCAAATCTATAGTAACAAGAAAGCAGATTGGTGGTTGCTTATCAGAGGCTTGAAGGGGTGAAGGAGGTGCTCAAGGAATGAAGACAGACTGCTAATGAGTATGAGATTTCTTTCTGGGGGGTAATGAAAATATTTTGAAATTAGATATGATAGTTGTACAACTTTGTGAATATACTAACCACCACTGAATGATACAGTTTTAAAATTTTTATTTATTTTTATTTTATTTTAAAATTTTTAAATGTTTATTTTTGAGAGAGAGAGAGAGAGAGAGGGTGGGACAGAGAGAGAGAGGGAGACGGATGGAAAGCACACTCTGTGCTGATAGCAGACAGCCCGATGAGGGGCTCAAAGTCACAAACCGCAAGATCATGACGCAAGCTGAAATCAGATGCTTAGCCAACTATTACCCAGATGCCCCACTTTTAAAAGTTTGCATTTATTTAATTAATCTCTATATCCACATGGGGCTGTAACTCATGACCCTGAGATCAAGAGTTACATGCTCTTCTGACTGAGCCAGCCAGTTTCCCTGAAGTATACACTTGATTATTTTTTTGAATTATACACTTGAAAAAGATGGATTTTGGGGTGCCTGGCTGGCTTAGTCCATGGAACATGCAACTCTTGATCCCAAGGTCATGAGTTCAAGCCCCATGTTGGGCATAGAGCTTACTTAAAAAGATTGTTTTTTAAAAAGGAAACTGTGGTAAAATAAAGTCCAGAACTTTATTTCTGGATTTTGTGACTTATGAATTATTTCTCAGTGAAAAAAAATAGAGGACCTACTCATTCCCTAAGGACAGACTCTAAGCAGCGGAGACTGTCTGCTGTGTGGCTGGCTTTGATAAAGCAAACTGCAGTGAATTCTACATCTGCCAGCACTTGAGAGCACTTAGAAGCAAATTCTTTCCTAGTGAGTCTCCAGGTGAGAATGAAGCCCAGCTGACATCATTTCAGCCTTGTGAGACCAGGCACAGAAAGCAGCTAAGCCATGCCCAGACTCTGACTTATAGAAACCGTGAGATAATACATGGCTATTGTTTTATGCCACTAAGTTTGTGGTAATTTGTTATGCAGCAATAGAAAACTAACATAGAGGCTACAATATACTTGGCATTTTCTAAGTGCTTTGCATATATTAAGCTTATTCAATTTTATGAGGTAGGTACTCAAAACAATTCCCATTTTTTGGATGAAGTAGCTCATTACGTGCTTTAAAAAAGCAAGGGACAGGGGCGCCTGGGTGGCTTAGTCGGTTAAGTGTCCGACTTTCGCTTAGGTCATGATCTCGCGGTTCGTGGGTTCGAGCCCCGCGTCGGGCTCTGTGCTGACTGCCAGCTCAGAGCCTGGAGCCTGTTTCAGTCTGTGACTCCCTCTCTCTCTGACCCTCCCCTGCTCACGCTCTCTCTCTCTGTCTCTCCTAGAAATAAATAAAACATTAAAAAAAAAAATTTAAAAAAAAAAATAAAAAATAAAAAAGCAAGGGACAGAACAGGATGGATTGAATGATAGTAGCATTTGCACCAAAAAGGGGGAAATATAGTTAAGTATATGCACCTATTTGCATAAAACTTTTGTGGAAAGCTACATGAGTAATTAGCAACATTGGTTTCCTGTGGAAGGGGAATAGGCTGTGAAAGAGGTAGTAGAGACTTCACTCTACATCCCTTCATACTTTAAAGCATATGAATGCATCCCTTACTCAAACAATTATTTTTTAAAAAAGAAAGGGAAAGAAGGTATAGAAAAGCATGCTCAGAAGCTGTCATTGTCATTACTCAGTAGCTCATGCAAGAGTAAAACTAATATGTTAGTAATCACCCAGAAAGCCAATACAGAGATTTTAGAAGGGTCCCTATGTTTCAGTTTAGAGGAATTATAGACTTCCACATGCTGATCAAAGCTATTCGGTAAGTAAATAGTTACAGGATTCACACATAGTCAAACAGAAGCACTACTAATAATAGTACTTCCGAAGTAAACAAAATCACTAATTAGATACATAGTAACAACATTCCCCTAACATTTGCAAAGCAATTTCATGTGTTTTTTTTTTTTTACAGGTGACAGATGTTACTTATGCTCACACATACCTTGAAATTTCAAAGTCACACAGCCAAGATTTTTTTTTTGACACTTCCAATGAATTTCCATACTGTTCATTATTTTTCACCCTGCTGCCGCTGTGTCGGTTGATGAATGAGCCCCTGCTCAAGCTTGTAATAAAGACCCTTATGTACTTGAATTGGTGTCGGCTCCTTGGAGGTCTCTGGGGACTCGCGATTCGGGCATAACAAAACAGTATTAGAAGGCTACGACTCCATTGCCTACTCAGATGCATCAAAAACTATGAAAGTGTCATTCCTTACATTACAGTTAAGAAAAAACAACATTTCTTCCATGGAATCTTCTTTTCCCAAAGTGCTTATCCTGTTACTCACTGAGCAGATATTTCTTGAGTGTATCCCAAGTAAAAGAAGGACCCTGTTAAAACAACAACAACAACAACAACAACAACCACACAAAACACAAAACAAACCACAACAACAAACAAGGAGGGGGAGTGCCTGGGTGGCTCAACTGGGTAAGCATCTGACTCCTGATTTTGGCTCAGGTCATGAACTCATGGTTGTGAGATGGAGGACCCCCCCACCCCCATCGGGCAGTGCACTAGGTGTGGAGCCTGCTTAAGATTTTCTATCTCTCCCAGCCCCTCCCTCACTCATTCTCTCTCAAGGAAAAAAAAAACAACAACCCTGTAGTTTGACACCAAATTTGTTTGAAATTCATTCATGGTTGATGTCTGTAAGGAAAAACTTCCATGCAATGAAGAGAAGCCTCAGGTGAAGATTAGAATATAATTAGGGATGAGCAAGCATGCAAGTAGCTCTTCAACTACACAGGTGACTCTGGTAACACCAATAGCAACTAAACTCAGGGGTCAAGAGCTGTTACTAAGTTTACTAAGTTACTGTTAAGTTTTTGTTTCATTTGAGTGGAACCCTTCTAAGGCCTCTGTTAAATTTAATAAGATGGATGAATTTCACAGGCACAATGTTAAATGAAATAAGTCAGATACAAAAAGAGTATGTATAGTATCATTCCATTTATATGAAGTTCAAGAACAGGCAAGAATACGGGGCAGCTGGGTGGCTTAGTTGATCGGGCATCTGACTTCGGCTCAGGTCATGATCTCACAGTTCATGGGTTTGAGCCCCACATCGGGCTCTGTGCTGACAGCTACCTCAGAGCCTGGAGACTGCTTCGGATTCTGTATCTCCCTCTCTCTCTGACCCTCCCCTGCTCACACTGTCTCTCTCTCTCTTTCTCTCTCAGAAATAAATTTTTAAAAAACATTAAAAAAACAGGCAAGAATAATCTCTGATGATAAAAGAATAGTGGTTTCCTTGTGTGGGTGTGTGGGTGTGTTGGGGAGAGGGTTGTTTCAAAAGAGACATGAGGAACTTTCTGGAATGATGGATATCTTCTGTATCCTAATTTGGGTGATTGTCACACAGTGTATACATATATAAATATTTATTGGACTATACACTTTACAGTTGTGCATTTTACCCTATGAAGTTATTCTTCAATCAAAAAAAAAAAAGTGAGGGTTCTCGTTATGCAATGGATAAAGAATTCTTCATGCAGCCCATATTGCCTGGCTGATTGTTTTTATTTTTTAATCTTTTACTTATTTTTGAGAGAGAGGGAGAGCATGAGCAGGGAAGGGACAGAGTGCGGGGGTGGGCAGAGGATCTGAACTGGGCTCTGCATTGACAGAGCAAGCCTGATGTGGGGCTCGAACTCACAAACCATGAAATCATGATCTTAGCTGAAGTCTGACGCTCAACCTCCTGAACCACCCAGGCATGCCTGGCCTGCGGATTCTGAACCTTATCTACCTTTCCATCCGTACTCCTCTTCCCTAAGCAGACTGGCACAATTGCCAAGTTTTCCTTGCCACATGATGAAGCTTCGCAGGTACTGTTTCCCCAGTGTGGGGTGCCCTTCCTCTTGCCACTCTCTTCTCCATTAGCTCCTGCACTTTCTTTGGCTCAAGCTTCACTTCCGTGCTTAAGCTTCCTTGATCATCTAGATTGGGTTCCCTGTTTGGTGCTCTCACAGAATCTTCTTTCTTACACTCGAACTATTTACTTACTACTTCCCTCAATCTGTTATTACTCCTTCATCTGTGGGATTATTTAATTTAATCTGTCTCTCCCACTAGACCCTATGGTTTGCTCCATGGGCTGAGGGGCAATATCTGGGTTTGTTTACCATGGTATTCCCAGGGCCTGGCACAGTGCTTGGTACATAGTAGGTGTTTCCTAAGTATGTTTTGGTTGCTGAGGACAAAGAGAGTTGCATCTGATATTTTCTACCTGGAAAATTGCTAATATCTCACAGAACCCAATTTTGGTTTATCTCATTGTTTACTGGTATATCTGGCTTTATGTAAACTGGACCATTGCATAAGAATCTAAATTTACCCCAAATAGGGGCACCTGGGTGGCTCAGTCGGTTAAGCATCTGACTTTGTCTCAAGTCATGATCTGACGGTTCGTGAGTTTGAGCCCTGCATCAGACTCTTTGCTGACATCACTGAGCCTGCTTCGAATTCTGTCTCCCTTTCTCTTCTTTTCCCCCCCACCCGCTTTCTCCCTCTCCCTCTCCCTTCTCTCAAAAATAAATAAACATAAAAAATAAATTTACCCAAAATATAAATTGAGGTGTGTCTAGTAAATGCCCTTTAAATGTTCTATACAAATTCAAAGTGCCTTCTAGTACATTTGAGAAGAAAGGTGAACTTCATCTGCCAAATCCAAGATTTGTTTAAATCAAAAGGATTTAACAGTTGGAAGTGGTGCTTGTGTCCTATCAGCTGGCTGACCAGTACAGACCCAGTCATGAGATCATTTATACCACTGCCACTTCCACCTGAAGAAAGACTCAGATTTATACTAAATTTAAATTGAAGAGTTCTCTAAGCAGGAGGATGGTATCAGGGAAACACGTCACACCAAGAGAAAAAAAATGTTCGAGAGGAAGTGGTACACTGCAAAAGTGCAAGCAGTGGTGAAATGTGTGAAAAAAATTTCAACTTAAAAGCGTCTTTGCTTTTATGTTTTTTATAATAAAGGAGAGCAAAAGAAGGTTGTTTAGGAATGCATGTTTTCAGAATACAATGCGTCTCACCACTTAGTTTGGAAGACTGAATAAATTAGAAGAAAAGGAGTAGTGATACAGAAAGAACATTTGAATAACTTTACAATTTACCACAGGCTTATTCATTCTCTCAACAAATACTTCGGGGAGCCCTCTCTGCTGCCAGGCCCCAGGCTGGGCTCCTGGGTGCGCAGCTGGAAACAAAGATCCATCCTGACCAGAGGCTCATAGTCTGGGGCTTCCCATTGCCATATTGAATCTTCATACAAGTTGCCAGGGAAACATTTCCGCTTTGGGCAGAGGGGGCAACGATGGCTTAGTTGTCTTGCTGAAAGAAACACCACAGAGAAGTGAAGGAGCAGGACCCAAATCTGCATCTCCTAACTCCAATTTCAGGCTTTTGCAATCTCACGAAAAATTCCACCTGCTCTAGTGGCCTCTAGTTTGCTGATCAAGGCTCTCAGGAGTTAAGAAACAGGATGAAGTTACAGCCCCATCCTCTCCTTTATTTGTCTGTCTGTTCTTCCATGTCAATAGGAAACTTGCCACCTTACAAACACAAGCTTTTTTCATTTTTTTTTTTTAATGTTTTACTTATTTCTGAGAAAGAGACAGCATGAGCAGGGGAGGGTCAGAGAGAGAGGGAGACACAGAATCTGAAACAGGCTCTGAGCTGGCAGTCAGCACAGAGCCTGACATGGGGCCCGAACCCACAAACCGCGAGATCATGACCTGAGCTGAAGTCGGATGCTTAACCGACTCAGCCACCCAGGCGCCCCAAGCTTTTTTCATTTTTACTTGTTTCCAAAGGCACCTACAGATTTGTAGATGATTTTTAGACAGAAGCAAATTGCTCATCCAGTTTCCTTAACTGACCAAAACCTGAACGAAGAGCGTTCCCTTGTACATCACACGATTAGGGTTATTCCTTTATTATTTGGAGCTTCAGGGTATCAGCAGGGGATTCAGACTGCCTTTAACTTTGAACACTTTCTCCTCAATTCATAAAAGCCTAGTAATAAAAGATGTTTTTGACATGACCTTTTGCTACATAGTAAATACTGATTTTAAAAGAACATTAGCAAATGCCTATCAACTGATAAATGGGTGAACAAAATGTTGTATTCTCCATACAATGGAGTACTATGGAATGAAGAATCAGTATGTGCAATGGAGATGAACCTTAAAAACTATG
Organism: Proteles cristata cristata; assembly: GCA_017311185.1. Taxonomy (NCBI): domain Eukaryota; kingdom Metazoa; phylum Chordata; class Mammalia; order Carnivora; family Hyaenidae; genus Proteles; species Proteles cristata. The sequence goes on from JAESUZ010001506.1 coordinate 1,526,088, forward strand.
CTAAGTGAAAGAAGCCAGTCACAAAAGGCCAGGTGTGGAATGACTCCATTTATATGAAATGGCTGGAATAGGGAACCCTATATAGAGACAGAGGTACATTGGTTGTTGCCTAGAGCTAGAGGAATGGATGGATTTAGGGATGAAAGCTAAAGGGTATGGTTTCTTTTTAGGATGATGAAAATGTTTTAAAATTAAATGCAGTGGTTATACTAAAGACCATGAATTGCATGCTTTAATAATTTGGTGGTATGTGAATTGTATCAATAAAACTTTTTTTAAAAAGGAAATTGGCAAAGCAGTCCATTAATAACTTGGGGGAAATACTTTTTCAGGCACTTGATGTAGGAAGTTATTCTGACCTCCAACCAGTGCTTACAGCTGTGTTGACTATGTAGAGATAGCTGAGTAAGCAATTTTCTATGTTGTCTCTTCAAAGGAAAAGGAAAAACACCAAATTCTACCAATACAGCAGCGGCATAATGCAAATATTACTGGTGAGACATAGTCTGGGTCAATTAAGGCAGCAATAATTGACATCTATATGTGTCTATATCCTACACGCATCTATATCCACCCATTATAATATGTGCATACATAAGTAGAAAAGTGCTAGCTGTATCTTTTTTATTTTTATATTAAATTTTTTTTATTAATTAGTACTAACCCCATAAAAAAGAACATTGAACAGAAGTTCTCATGAATTATCAGTGTAAAATATTCCAGACTATTTTCAAAAAAAAAAAAAAATCCATTTCAGCTATTTAAAAGAAAAGTTAGATTATTGTTTGGCTTTAAATATTTTATTTCAAATGTCCTTTCTCATTATATACCAAAACAGAAAAAAATTGTTTTCCTCAATTATTTTTTCATTAAACATAAAAAAGAAATCCTGGCTAGAAGAGATTTGTAAAAATAAAGCTTTACGAAAAATATGACCTAGAGTTTTAGTACCCCCCGGTGGCTCTGCAAAGATAGGCAACTAATTATTATAAGTTGTCTTCTAAGAAGTCTTTGGGGAACCAGCCAAGTTTAAATAGGATAATTGGTAGGTCTGTGGTTGCAATTTACATAAATTATAGAAACATAACACTAGACATTTATCTAATTGAAGACAATGTGGTGTTTGGTTACTTATCTAGAGGAATCCTGCTTGTGGCTTGTGCCATTTGGTGATCAGTCCCTTCTCTTGAGAATCTAAATGTGTTTCTCTGGGGGCAACATATGGTAATAACATTTCAAATTCATTTTCCTTTACTTCTCAAAGGCTCAAAATATATAATACTATTTATATACATTTCCTTAATAAAGATAGCATTAAAATAATATAACCCTATAAGTCCTTTCAAGATGTTTATCCACATCCCTACTAGTTACTAATCCCTACTAATTAACTAGGTGTTAGTTAGTTACACTCACCATTACGTGCTTCTTTTTCTTTAAATGCTAACAAATTCATCACTCTCCTAATCAATTTGCTATCATAGGTCCTATATCCCTTAGCTGAGTTTCTGTTTCCTATTAATATAAGCTGTGTAAGGGGCGCCTGGGTGGCTTAGTTGGTTAAGCGTCCGACTTTTGCTTAGGTCATGATCTTGCGGTTCATGGGTTCGAGCCCCGCGTTGGGCTCTGTGCTGGCTGCCAGCTCAGAGCCTGGAGCCTGTTTCAGTCTGTGACTCCCTCTCACTGACCCTCCCCTGCTCACGCTGTCTCTATCTCTCCTAGAAATAAATAAAAAATATTTAAAATATATATATATAAGCTGTGTAAGACATTTAATACTGTCAAACTTTTCCAAGTATTTCTTATGCTCTGTAAGTATGAAGGTACCATTTCTACAAAAAGCATATTTGACAGATCTTACATTTTTGCAGAATTGCACATCTACATTCTTATTTCCTACCTAAGGTATCTGAAGTGGAGTCAAACTGCAAGTTTTTTGTTTGTTTGTTTTTAAAATTTTTTAAAGTTTTTTTTTTTTTTTTTTTCAGAGAGAGGATGTATGGAGGAGGGACAGAGACAGAAGGAGAGAGAGAATCCCAAGCAGACTCTGTGCAATCAGAGCAGATTTCTGATGTGGGGCTCGATCTCACAAACTGTGAGATCATGACCTGAGCTTAAATCAAGACATGGATGCTTAACCCACCGAGCCACCCAGGCACCCCATACTGCAAGTTTTAGCATATGAGCATATCTCAATGTCTCAAGCAACCTTCAGTCACAGCCTGTGTAAAATAACCTAGGAAATTTGTAAGGTAGGAGAATGCCTCATACCCTTACACTGGGACACTGATAATTTGGAGCTTACCACTCTCCTGTTACTGGTACTCATTTACTAAATCCATTTAATTAGTTAGCAATTTGCTTTTGAATAGTTTGGGTTTGCCAGGAACTGTATCTGAAGCAGAAGATTAAACATAAGATGTAGTAGTTCCTGTCGGTAAAGACAATAAAGTAATCAAGCAAAGGAGACCATCTAGCGGAGGCTCACTGAGTTAGCAAAGGCCATAGACAAAGAGGAAGTGAAGGGGCAGGGAATCCAGGTAGAGAGGACAGTGAGGGAAAAAGGGACAAAAGATACTAATGTGAGAAGCAAGAAGGTTTACGCAGCAGGAAACACAGGTGGCTCTCGTTTTGGAGTACAGGGTGAGGCAGGAAGTCCAGAGGCAGGCTGAGCTGAATACAGAAAAAGCTCATGTGCTATGTTCAGGAACTCGGACTTAATCCTGAAGGCAAGAGATAAGAACCTAATGACTTTAGATAGAGGCTGACCCAATCAGATGTGCATTTGAGGCAGATCATTCTGGTTCTTGTTATAGAAGGTGGATTTTAGGGATATAACATGAAGGCCAGAAGAGCACTTAGGACAGTGTTGCTAAAATCTAGGTAAGAGATGGCTTAGGATCTCCCAGCCTGAGTAGTAGTTGTCAGCCGAGATACAAACCAAGGCTGTGTTACAGTGTGAGAGAATTTCAGAGAGAAGTAAAGAGATGAAAGAAATCAATACTAGCTCCTAAGGATGGTGTTGCTGTTCTCTCTGCCACCATATTCCTTTTTAAAAAATATGACAGTAATCTAGAATTCCCTGAAAGGACCGAGTAGTAAACCATGAAGTGATATTGCTAGGTGTTTTCAAGTAAGCTGTAGAAAGGATGAAAACACTTACAATTCACAATTCAGATGCAGAAGACCCTACAACACTTCACAAATGTCAAGCAAACAACATCCCCTATGAAATATTATAAGGTATTTTCCCTATTGGAACTGCATAGCAGAGGACAATAGGGTTCGAAATGGAGTGATAGAGCACAAAAGTTTAAGAGCAGATAGTAAGAAGACTGAATGGGTTAAGATTTTCTGTTTTCATTCTAAGACTAGATTCAGGTGGTGTCTGGTGTGTCAAAATTAGATTATGTAACATTTAAATACACCGTATTGTTTTTATTGCAAAAAGAGTTTCAGTGTTTAGAAAATAAAATTTGAGGCAGACACTTAACAGAATATCTAGGACACTTTTTTTTTTTAAAAAGCACTTTTTTTGTAACCTGGAGCACACTTTGGATTCTATTGTGTCTCCCACTTTCTGAGACAGAGCGTGAGCAGGAGAGGAGCAGAGAGAGCTGGAGACACAACAGAATCAATAGCGAGCTCCAGGCTCCTCGGAGCTGTCATCAGAGAGCCCCGCGCCAGGCGCGGTGCTCGAACTCACGAACCATGAAATCGTGACCCCAGCGGAAGTCAGACGCTTAACCGTGGGAGACAACCAGGCGCCCCTAGTCACTTTCCTGAAGCTCCAGGCTCGGAGAATATAATCTATCACTAGGCTAGTAAATACAACACTTGATGCTTTTTAATCCTTTTGTTGCCCGAAACCAGACCTTTGGGAGCATATACACAAACCTTCCAGCAGAGGGCAGCAAAACTTCACTAAGCTGTTTTTAAAAACCGTAGCCACTTTTTTATATTGCTTAACAATATTTTAAACAAATATTCAGCAGAAGAGTATGTGAATATATATGTTATCTTTATATAGATACATATATGTTTATATTTTTTCATATCTATGTATATGTTAGTTTGCCTTATATCTAAACGTATATCATACCTGATATATAGATATAAAAGGAGAATTACAGGTCAATATCCCTGATGAACATGGATGAAAAAGTTCTTAAAAAGATACTAGCAAATCGAATCCAATAGTATATTAAAAGAATTATTCACCACAATCAAGTAGGATTTTTTCCCTGGGCTGCAGGTTTGATTCAATATTCACAAATCAATCAATGTGATACACCACATTAATAAATAAAGGATAAGAACTATATAATCCTCTCAATATATGCAAAAAAAGCCTTTGACCAAATACAGCATCCATTCTTGATAAAAAGCCTCAACAAAGTAGGGATAGATGGAACATATCTCCACATCATAAAGGCCATATGCGAAAGACCCATAGCTAATAGCATCCTCAGTGGGGAAAAACTGAGAGCTTTTCCTCTATGGTCAAAAATAAGACAGGCATGGCCACTCTCACCACTATTATTTAACATTGTATGGGAAGTCTTAGCCTCAGCAATCAGACAACAAAAAGAAATAAAAGGCATCCAATCAACAAGGACGGAGTCAAATTTTCACTCTTTGCAGACGATATGATACTCTATGTAGAAAACCTGAAAGACTCCACAAAAAATTGCTGGAACTAATACATGAATTCAGCAAAGTTACAGAATATAAAATCAACATACAGAAATCAGTGCATTTCTGTATACCAATAATGAAACAACAGAAAAGAAATCAAGGAATCAATCCCATTTACAATTGCACCAAAAACTATAAAAAACCTAGGAATAAATGTAACCAAAGAAGTAAAAAGATATGTACTCTGAAATCTATAGAACACTTATGAAAGAAATTGAAGAGGACACAAAGAAATGGAAAAGCGAATGCTTTGGACTGGAAGAAGAAACATTATTAAATGTCATTACTATCCAAAGCAATCTATACATTTTGTGCAATCCCTATCAAAATACCACCATCATTTTTCACAGAGCTAGAGCAAACAATCCTTAAATTTGTATGGAACCAAAAAAAAGACGCCGAATAGCTAAAGCAACACTAAAAAGTAAAGCAGAGCCGAAGGCATCATGATTCTGGACTTCAAGTTCTTTTACAAAGCTGTAGTCATCAAGACAGTATTGTACTGGCACAGAACAGACACATAGATCAATGCAACACAAGAGAAAACTCAGAGATGGACCCACAACTATATGCTCAATAAATATTTGACAAAGCAGGAAAGAATATCCAATGGAAAAAAGACAAATGGTGTTGGCAAAACTGGACAGCAACGTGCAGAAGAATGAAACCGGACAACTTTCTTACACCATACACAAACATAAATTCAAAATTGATGAAAGACCTTAATGTGAGAGGAAACCATCAAAATCCTAGAAGAGAACACAGACAACAGCCTCTTTGACCTTAGCTATAGCAACTTCTTACTAGACACATTGCTGGAGGCAAAGGAAACAAAAGCAAACATGAACTATTGGGACTTCATCAAGATATAAAGCTTCTGCACCACAAAGGAAATAATCAACAAAACTAAAAGGAAGCCTACAGAATGGGAGAAGATATTTGCAAATGACATATCTGATAAAGGGTTAGTATCCAAAATATATGAAGAACTTAGTAAACCCAACACCCTCAAAACCAAATAATCCAGTTAAGGAATGGGCAGAAGACATGAATAAACATTTTTCAAAAGAAGACCTCCACATGGCTAACAGACACATGAAAAGATCAACATCATTCATCATCAGGGAAATACAAATCAAAACTACAATGAGGGACGCCTGGGTGGCTCAGTCAGTTGAGCATCCAACTCGATTTCGGCTCAGGTCACGATCCCAAAGTTGTGGGATTGAGCCCTGTAGTGGGCTCCATGGTAAGCAATCTCTCTGCTTGAGATCTTTTCCCCTGTCTCCCTCTTGCTCTCTTTATCTAAAATAAAATTAAAACCCCACAAGGAGATGTCACTTCATACCTGTCAGAATGGCTAAAATTAATAACACAAGGAACAACAGGTGTTGATGAGGATGTGGATAAAGGGGAACCCTCTTGCACTGTTGGTGAGAATGCAAACTGGTACAGCCACTCTAAAAAACTGTGGAGGTTCTTCAAAAAGTTAAAAATAGAACTACCCTATCATCCAGCAATTGTACTACTAGGTATTTACCAAAAGGATACAAAACTACAGATTCAAAGGGGTATATGCACCCCAGTGTTTATGGCCCATTAGCAACAATAACCAAACTACAGAAAGAGCCCAAATGTCCATTGACTGATGAATGGATAAAGAAGATGTGGTATATATATATTTTTATCATATATATCACATTTATCATTATTTTATCACAATATCCATATAATGGAATATTATTCAGCCATCAAAAGAAACAAATCTTGCCATTTGCAATGGTGTGGATGGAGCTACAGTGTATAGTATTTTGCTAAGCAAAATAAGTCAGGCAGAGAAACACAAATACTGTATGATTTCATTCATATGTGAAATTTAAGAAACAAATCATGAACATATGGGAGGGGAAAAAAAGAGAGAGGGGGAAACAAGCCATAAGAGACTCTAAAGATAGAGAACAAACTGAGGGTTGTTGAAGGGAGGTAAGTGGGGGCCGGGCTAGATGGGTGATGGGTATTAAGGAGGGCACTAATTATGATGAGCACTGGGTGTTGTATACAAATGACGAACCACTTAATTCTACTCCTGAAACCAATATTGCAATAAGCTAACTAACCAATATGTTAACTAACTAGAATTTAAATTAAAAATTGAAAAAATAAAATAAAATATAGAAAAGGGACACTCTAAGATCAAGTAGTATACATCCTAGGAATGTGAATTTGGTTTAATAATAGAAAATTAATATAATTCATCATATTAAAATAAAAAGGGGGAACCATATGATCACTTCAACAAATTAAATAACTTTTGATAAAATTCAACATGATTCAAGATATAAAAAACAAGCAAAATAATTTCCCAGCAAATTAGGAGAAAAAGATTTAATCTGATATATTCAAATGACCTATTCAAAGACAAACATATATATAATCTATATCTATATCTATCTATCTATCTATCTATCTATCTATCTATCTATCTATCTATCATCTATCTATCTATCATCTATCTATCTATCTATCTATCTATCTATCTCTATATGTATATATATAGAGAAACCATGTCCATTGACTGTAAGACACAATATTATGAGGGCGCTTGGGTGACTCAGTCAGTCAAGCATCTGACTCTTGACTTCAGCTCAGGTCATGATCTCATGGTTCGTGAGTTTGAGCCCCACATCAGGCTCTGTGCTGACAGCTCAGAGCCTGGAGCCTGCTTCAGAATCTGTGTCTCCCTTTCTCTCTGCTCCTCCTCCACTTATGTTCTGTCTTTCTCTCTCTCAAAAATAAACACCAAGAAATTAAAAAAAGAAAGATACAATATTATTAAAATGTAATTCTCCTTGAAATGATCTTAATCAATACAATACCAGTCAAAATTTCACAGGTTTTTTGTAAAAGTTGCTAAGTTTACTCTACAGTTTATTTGGAAAAAACCAGAGGATTTAAAATAGCCAAAGTAATCATGCAAACAAACAAACAAACAAACAAAAACAAGAAAAAATGCTTGGACTATCCAACTTTAAGAAATGCCATAAAGTGACAAGAATCAAGGCCATGTAATATTAACGGGATAGTCATTTGCAAAGCAAAAACTGGATAAAAAACTTGCTTCCATAATATATAAAGAGCTCTCAGAGCTCAATAGTGATAATGCAAATAACCCTATGAAAATGAGCAAAATATTTGAACACTTCACAAAAGTAGATGTGGGGATGGCCAATAAAGAACATGAAAAGAATCTCAACATTATTAGTAATCAGGGAAATACAGTGAAAATCGCTATCAGATATGATGACATGCCTACCAGTATCTTGAGAGAAAGGGAGAACGCTAAAAAATACCACGTGTTTTTGAGGACACAGAGTAACTGAGATTTACTTCTGGGGATAAAAAATTATACAATCATGTGGAAAATAGTTGAGAAGTTTCTTATAAAGCTAAATGTACACTTAAAATATACCCCATCAATTGCACTAATTTACCTAAAAGAAATGAAAATATAGATCTATACTGACTTGCATGTGAATGTTTACAGCAGCTTTGGTTATAAGTCCATCAACGTGTGAATGCATAAACAAATTGTGGTATATTCATATCATAGAATACTATTTACCAACAAAATGTTGATGGAGTTATACATCCACCCGTATATATACATCCATATACTCCAATAAGAATGTACTGTTGATATATATGACAAGCTGAATATTAAAAATGTTGATGAGGGAAAGCAGCCAAACACAAAAGAATACATACTACTTTGTTCCAATTATATGAAACTCTAGAAAAGTAAAACCTAATCTATAGTGACAAAAAAAAAAAAAAGAAGAGTCAGATGGAGCCAACAGCAAGATGGGGAGTAGGTGAAAGTATTGACTGGGAAGGAGCACAATGGAATCTTTTGGGATAATGGAAAAGTTCTACATCTTTATTGTTGTGGCTACATGATTGTAAACATTTTTCCAAAGTCAGTGGCAGTACACTTAAAATGGGTTCTTTTTCATGTATGTAAATTATACCTCATTAATACGATGTAAAGTGAAAGATAAATCTTTGCCTAGCCCAGTAGGTTGCAAACCAAATGTGGACGGACTAGGCATCCCTGACTCAGTCACCTGTATTGTCACTTGATGTCTCATAGGAGACTCCAGCTTAACACATGTAAACTGGAATTCATGGTGTTCTCTCCTAGACCTGCTTCTCCTTCAGCATTTGCTATTCAAGCTCTACATTGCAGCGAGGCCATCTTGTAACTTGTCAGTTCTGGCTTGGTTTTAATTGTTTTGTTTGTTTTTGCTTTTTGTTTTTTCCTCTTCACTATGGGTTGTACTTTCCTGCATGCCTTGTAGCCCTCTATTAGATGTCAGACACTGTGAATTTTACCCTGTTAGATGCTGGATAATTTTGTATTCCTGTAAATAATTGAGTTTTGTTCTTTTTTTTTTAATTTTTTTAATGTTTTATTTATTTCTAGGAGAGAGAGAGAGACAGCGTGAGCAGGGGAGGGTCAGAGAGAGAGGGAGTCACAGACTGAAACAGGCTCCAGGCTCTGAGCTGGCAGTCAGCACAGAGCCGACGCGGGGCTCGAACCCACGAACCGCGAGATCATGACCTAAGCGAAAGTCGGACGCTTAACCGACTAAGCCACCCAGGCGCCCCAATTGAGTTTTGTTCTGATATGCAGCTAAGTTACTTGGAAACGGTTTGATCCTTTTTAGCTTTTCTTTTAAGACATGTTAGGTGGAAACCAGACTGGTATTTACTGCAGAGGTAATTATTCCCCACTACTGAAAGTAGGCCCTTCTAAGTATTTTACCCAATTATGATATTCTTCTATTCTTCTGGTGTGGTTTGTGGGAACAGGCACTATTCCCAGCACTGTGTGAGTTCCTTCTAATCCTTTTGGATAGCTTCCCCACCCTCGGGTAGTTTCTTCACATGTGTGCACTGATCAGAGCTCAGCCGAGCACCTGAGTGGGTCCCTTGCAGACCACCAGAGTTCTCTCTCCAGGCATTGCTCTCTTCCCTATAGCGTAGCTGCTTTGGTCTCCCAGAATTCTTAGCTACATCTCTTCCACTCAGTGTGTCCCCTGGACTCAGTCTGGGTTTCCACTCTCTGCACCGCTGCCTGAAAACCCTCTCAAGGCCATAAGCTGGAGCAGTTGCAGGGCTCATGCATTTGCTCTCCCTCTCTCAGGGCCATTGTTCTTCAATGTCTGATGTTCAGCATCTTTAAAGTTGCAGTTTCATATATGTTGTTTTTGTTGTTGTTGTTGTTTCAGGTGAAAGGATAAAACTAGCCTTGTGACTCCAGAATGGCTAGGACTCGTTTCCTTTAAGGAGATTTAAACAAGAAGAAGAGGATTTCCTATTTTCCCAGAGAGTTGCTTTTTCAATGCTTTTCTTTCTGTTGCATGGATCCCTACTTCCATCCGGTATCATTTTTCTCCTCGTGAAACAAGGTTCTTTAACATTTATTGCAGCATAGGTCTACTGGTTATGAACTCCTTTGGCTTTGGGGTGTGGCATGCCTGAAAAAGTCCTTGTTTATTTTGCCTTTGTCTTTGAAAGATATTTTCACATTTCTTCTCATAAAACAATCCATCACAATAATAAGAAACAGAAACAAAAAAGTCCAGCTTTGATGAGTCCCCAAGATCTTTGTATCCTTGAGCCATAACATATGAAAATACACTGCAGATGGTGGAAAACAGTGATGATGACGATGACAGCACATGTAGTATTATGTTTATTATGTCAGCCACCAGTATCCATCAGGGGCTTAGCAGGCTCAGCAGCGGATTCAAATCAGGTTAATTCAAGGAGGACTTCATAAAGGGACTTTATGCAATTGTGGGCAGGGCATAGGAATAATTCAGTCTCCTAGGGCTAGTGACAGTAGGCTGGCAGGCTTATGGGAACTCAGAGAGGACTCCTCAAGAGGAGCTGTGACTTCCTGTCATGAGATGCAGTCAGGCCAAAGCAATTCTTTGAGAGAGCTGGGGGCAGAAATACTCCAACCTCACTTGCTTCCCTCCCTGATATCGTGCAAGGACTCCCCTTTGGCCAGAAGCTACAAGGAAGAGAGCCCATTGATGAAGTACGTGTAGATCTCAGAGGCACAGAAGGATCGGGGTAGAGAGTGGCTCTGGAGAGGTAAATGCACTTATCTGGCATTACCTTCTTGGACATATTAGCTCCTTTACTCCTCTCTCAAATCCCATATATTACTATTATTATTTCCAGATGAACAAACAATGCAAGAAGACGAAAAACTCAACAAACTATGATGCCCTGGGTTTACAATACTTATTGCCTTCACTAAACAAGAACAAGATGGTCTAAGAATAAGGATGATGACAAAAAAGGGGGAAAATTAGCAATAAAAACTGTGATTGGGGCACCAGGCTGGCTCAGTCAGTAGAGCATGTGACTTTAATCTTGTGGTTGTAAGTTCAAGTTCTATGCTGGGTATAGAGATTACTTAAAAACAAAATCTTAAAAAAAAACCTGTGATAGCTAACCCTTTCCCCAAATTAATAGAAGGGTTAGAGGACAAAAGTAAATAAATTTCCCTTATACAGAACAAAATATGAGAAAATAAAAAGTAGGAATAAAGAGATAAGAACATTGAAAACCAATCAGGAGTAGAGACCAAATCCACAAGGTTCAACATCTCTCTTTCTCGAGTTCTTGAAAGATAATTGTGGAAAAAAATAAAATAAAGATAATTGCGGGAAGGAAAATACCAAAGAAAAAATACGAAAAAATACTCCAGATTTCCTGGATTAAAAAGACCACTCACCCCCCTTTGAAGTATGCAGTACAATGAATGAAAAAGGCCAAAACCATACTTTTGAGAAATTTCATAACACTAGGTGTAAATTTAAAAGTATTAAATAACAACAATGAAAACTATTAGCTCTTACTAATTTTCAAAGTGATTTCACATTCACTGTCTCACTTTTTAAAGTGTTCACAGATATGTAGACAGGTATACTGAATATAATACCTGCAGGGTGTTATTCTTCAAACCTTTCACAGATGAGTGGCACAGGTCATTATTATTTAGGTGTGTTTGTGTGTTGAACACATATGTGTAAATAGACAAGTTATTTAGAATACATGTGCAGTTTCCTGAACTAGATGATCAGCTCTCAGATATAGAGCACAGTTTCTAATTCCTTGCTATGCTGTCCAGGTCAGTTGAAGAAGTGCTTAGTCTGGGGCACCTGGATGGCACTGAGTGTCCAATTTCAGCTCAGGTCCTGATCTCACAGTTTGTGGGTTGAGCCCCATGACTGGCTCTGTGTTGACAGATTAGAGCCTGGAGCCTGCTTTGGATTCTGTGTCTCCCTCTCTCTGCTCCTCCCTAGCTCAAACTCTGTCTCACAAAAATAAATCAACATTAAAAAAAAAAAAAGAAAAGAATTGCTTATCTGGGTGGATTTACATAGCCAACTGATGTGCCAACCAAGCCTGGAGGAAGGAGCTGTGATACAAAGAACAGTGATTGTTTTGCAGCTTGTTTGTATAAAGGCTCTGTAGGTGCCGGGAATATAGTCACCTTTTCTCATTATGTGTTCCTATGGGCAAGGTTTTAAATCTTCATGATCTTCAGATTTCTTCTGGTGGGTTTGGGCTTGATTCACCATCTTCAAATTCCCTTCTGATACCATAAATCCAGCATTCTGTCAACAAACAGGATAGTATGAGTTAAATGAATCAACTACATCAGTGAGAAGGGTGGGGGGAGGGTTTCCGCAAGGCCAAGGGGAGACAGGTGGGGGAAATGGCCCAAGTGGAATTGTGTGATCAAATCTCCCCAAAAGTCCTCAGGCTTTTGGATAATTAGTAAGAGGTGGACATAGAATGTAAATGGAAAGTTGAACAGCTTGTTCACCAAGACAGTGGCTTGCAGTTTCCTGTACCCACAGAGACTCTGTGAAAACAACACCATTGTAATGAAGAGTTTTGCATTCCCAGTTGCTAGAGATGGTGCCAGGAATGGAAATGAAAGCAGTTAGTGGAGGTGACCACAACCCAGAAGCTGAAACCACACTCTAATTTTGCACAAAATTGCTGGTTCTGACTCTTCTTTGCTTATACTTTTCATTTAACTGCAAGGATTACATTTAGTTATGTGTTAAATAACATCTTGAGAATAGACCGAAGATGTCTCCCTGTCATTTGTACTAACCCACAACATGTCAGTACATTTTCTAATATACTACTAGGGATCCAGCCTCCAATATCAAAGTCAGTACAATCATGGGAGTGAGAGGTGGAGGGAATACCCAAAGAGACACTGAAGAAGGTTAAGGAGGATGAAAAGGAAGGAGAAAGATGAGAAGAATGAGGAGGAATGAGTTTTTGTTTGGGAAAAAATTTTGACTTACATTCATGTGAATATCTTGACTAATCTTGGAATTAACAACACATCAAAGAGGGGCACCTGGATGGCTCAGTCGGTTGAGCGTCTGACTTCGGCTCAGGTCATGATCTCACGGTTCATTGGTTCGAGCCCTGTGTTGGGCTCTGTGCTGACAGTTCAGAGCCTGGAGCCTGTTTCAGATTCTGTGTCTCCCTCTCTCTCTGACCCTCCCCTGCTCATGCTGCCTGTCTCTCTCTCTCTCTCTCTCTCAGAAATAAACAATATGTCAAAGAAAATTGTGAGAGCCTGTTACAAAGATGAGACTATGCACCAGCTCCACTGGGCCACCTCGCTACGGAGAACTGGTGACCCATAGCTTGAAACTGTTTAGCCTTTTCATCTAAAGACACTTTTTGTAGGAATAAAACTAATCATTTTAATTAAAGAAAAAGTGGCCTGAATTTCCAGCAAGAATTTCAAAGTGGAATTTGCCTTTTGCTATTTGGCCTCAGGTTTCTCAACAGTCACCTATCCTAGCAATGAGTTTCAACATTAAAAAAAAAAAGTCTATTTATTTATTTTGGAGGTGGGGAGGGGCAGGGAGATAAGGAGAGAGCGAATCCCAAGCAGGCTCTGAATGGTCGGTGCAGAGCCCAACACAGGGCTCCATCCCATGGATCCTGAGATTATGACCTGAGCTGAAATGAAGAGCTGGATGCTTAACTGACTGAGCCACCCAGGTGCCCCTGAACACTTTTTTTCCTGTAACAATTATAACTTATCCCTTGACTTTATATGCAGTACAGATTGAAGATACGGTTGTTAAGTATGAATAAATGAATAAGGGAATGAGTAGAGAATGCTCGAAAAAAAAATAGATCTTAGAAATAGCACTTCTACAAAAGTTTTGATAGATCAAATCAGATCATTTATTTCATCCTGCACCCTATCTTAAAGTTTGTATTTGGGCAAAACAAGCAAACATTTCAGAAAGAACCTCCCAGGAAGATAGCTGAAATTTGACATTTGTAGGACACTTACATACACCGAGAGAATGACATTTTAATGTAATTTATTTGAAATGCTTCCAGAAAAGTTTAAGGCCTTTATACAAAAACATTCATTTCATCAAAACATTCACTTTCTTCCCACAGGCCAGCACTTAACAGATCTCTTGCTTCAACCCACCGACCAAGACCAAAGTGGTGGCCGAAGGCTCCTACAGAGAATGATTCACTCTTTTCCCCCATCATCAAACAACAGGTTCTCAGCTTCTGTCTGATTCTACCTGCAGCAGTTCATTCACTTGCTAAGTTAATAACAATTTGAGAAACAAAGCATTTTAAATAAACTTGTAATAGAAAAAAAATTCACCATGTTTAAAATCTATAAATACAGAAATCTGTTTTACAGGGTATAATTGACCACAATATTTTTTTGTTTTTGAAAAATAAGTAATATTACCTTGTTTTTATAATGATACATCTTGTCACACAGCTTCTCTGAATGCACATATTAGATGTACATAATAAAATGACAACACAGCATTTACTGCTTTCTGTAAACTTGAAAGACACAGAAGATTAAAAAAAACTTTTTGGCAATAATTTAGAATCATTACTACTAGTGCTGGTGTGGGAATAATTTTGCACAGGTCATCCTTAATATTTACACTCACAGGGAGCTTTTCTGTGTATTCAGTTAGCTTCTTTTAAGGTCTGCAGTCCACCCTGCACTGTAAGCCAAGGCTGGACAAAGAGGTTACTAGTTTGGCTCATTGATCCTAATTAATCATAGAGTTAATTAAAATTGGCCTTTGGAGAATGTAATTATGACTCTGATCACAGCACAGAGCCAAGGCGGCAAAGTGATGACCCAAAAGGAGAGCAGGAAGACCCAAGGCTCTGGCCTTTCCCAGAAAGGCACCAGATCTTGCTTTTCATGTTTCCCCATAAGAGGTCACGATGAAGCACTTCTTCCAAATTCTTCTTCTCACATGTTTCTGTGAACAGAGGCACGGCCTCTCCTGCAGTCTCTTCCTCAATGCTCCAAAATATGAATAGGGCTTGGCAGATGAAACAAAATGATGACGGGCCTTCTTATTATCCTGCCAGACCTCTTGAGTTCTATTCTGGTGTTTTAGGCTAGAAGTGGCTCTCTACGGCAAGCCAGCAACTTTGACAGAGAGACCCCCTCCCCCATCCCACCCTCTACCCCCCCCACCACCCAGTGCAACTGCATTTCAGTTCAAGATTCAGAGCTGACAGCTGCTTTTATGCTGGTTCTTTTAAGGTCAGACACTATTCCACATCCTAATAGATTATTGCATCAAATCTGCACTGGATGACATTGCAAGGTCAACACAGTGCTTCTTGCTTTGCAAAATTAAGGGTCCAGAATCCCCAGGGATGTTTTCATGCTTTCTGGTTGGATAACATTGAACCAAGTCACTGCAAGGATTGATCTTTTCCCATTTTCCTTCAAATACCATCACGACACACAAGTGACTTCCTCATGCCCTGTTTGCAAGGCCCTGTATAATTCATGCCTTCAGCTACCATGTCAAAGAGCTAGAAAAGCATTATAGAAACATGAGAAGACTCTTTTAAGCAATCTACATGAAACAGTAGTTTAGAGATTCTTTTCTAGTTTTTAAAATCCAGCAGGACAATTGAAAGTAACTTGTTCAAGTACCCCTCCGTCCATCCAGACACTTGTGAAATACAATACAGGGAACCAGTTGCCACAGATCCCAGCTTACACAGACAGATTGGCAGTTACAGTACTAAGGACAAAGGTACAGATACAAGTGACTGGGTCAACACGGTCACAGAAATATTAAAAAGTGCTTCTCCAAACCGTTCCATGTATGGAATGCAAATACTGTACAGGTAAGACACAGGTCTACTTCCAGGAAGTACACATGCTTCTGTCAGACATCGCTTTCAATGTGCCTGCTGTTCCCACCGGAAGAGTCTGTCTGTTCCATGCGCTCACAGTCAAGGCTGACCTCACTCGTGTCCATACTACAGTCTGACTCACTGTCTGATTGGTCCATCTGCTCAAGTTTTGTTTCTCCTTGTGGCTCCCTGCTCTCGGTGGTGGGATTTAGGAACGGTCCCTCGGAATCCAGCACCCCAGCCTGCCCGGCAGCACACTGCACTGTTTCTTTGGCTTGACGAATACAGTTGAGCCACTGCTGCTTGTTGAAGGTGTCGTTGGCTTGTAGTGAGTGGGTCTGACTTTGGGATCCGTTTTTGAAACTCACTCTGAAGAAGTTTTTAACTAGGAATGAAAAACATGGTTAAGAAAGGTCAATGGACCGACAGTTCCCGGGGCAAAGATAACCTATATAGTGACAAGCCCCTGAGCCAGGGCAGTCGTCATTAATTGATTACAAACTGTGTCCCACTGGTCTGGAACATGGCTCAGCTGTACCCTGGAGCCGCCATCAATCAACTGGAGTTGACCTGGAGTTGACACCAGTGTAGCTTTCAGTCGCCTTTGAGGCTAGCAAATAGACATCAACTTAAACCTGGGTGTGTGTTAAAGTCCTCTGTAAGTTTGTTAAAAACATACATGCCTGGACCCTGCCCTTAGAGATTCGGATTCAATAGGTCTAAGGTGAGCCTGGTAATCTGGAATTTCAACAACTGCCCCAAGCTAGAGCCTTTTCAAGTTTAAGAAGCTCTTTGTAAAATCAAAACATGCCCATAATCCTTCACATGATAGTACATGTACATATAGTACCCAAATGATTGAGAAGATATGTAAAGACTCAGAAATATTATAAATTTGATTTCATTTTAAAATAAAATTACATTTTAATTACCTCCATAGGAGCTAAGTGCATTTGAAAAATGGTAGTGCACAATGGAAGACATTTTATTTAGCTTAACATAACAGGCCCCGTGTGCCATGTGCAATGTTTGGTTCATAGAAGTGTGGGTGTTCAGTCCTCTTGCACTATCCCTGTAGCCAATAGACTGGGAACCACGTCTTCAGATAAATTCAGGCTCCACCCATTGCTCTTAGGCAAGCGCCTTAATTCCTCTATGTCTCAGTGTCCTTACTTGTAAAATGGGAGAGACAAAGAGAACCTACCTAATAAGGTTATTATAAGGTTTAAATGTGATCATACATATAAGTGCTTATACAATGCCTGGGACATAGTCAGTATTCAAGAAATACAAGTTACCACTACACCACGACCATCACCACTACCTCCAGGGTGCATGGACTGATGAGTAGGTAAGAGGCAGTACCTATTAATTACTTTGACAATATGATGCCAGTGTTAATCCAAGATGCTCAAATGTCACTTTCTCAAGGAAGACTTCTCTGATCATTTCCTCTGAAGCAAACCTGCAACTGTTATCCCTATTTGTCCCATGCTGGGTTTTAGTTTTCTTAAGAGCCCCTGAATATTTATTCATCATTTATCTCCTCTTATAATGTAAGTTCCACAGAGGCAAGGAGTTTGACTATTTAGGTGACCAGTGTTACTAGTACCTTGAATGACATGTATAAGACACTCAGTAAACACTGCCATCTTACCTTCTCTTGATTAATTTCCTTTTTTATTAAGTCTCAAGTTAGAGAAGTTGCAATGTGCAAATGGTTACATAATTACATATGAATCCTCAACCAAGTGACCATCCCTAAGCTTCTTTAGGGATAGTTTTCTAGCTCAACAACAAGGGCCAGCAGTAAGCAGCTGGTATCTACATAGGGGCTCTCTGGTATTAAGCATGCATTTATTCAATGGAAGGAGACAGAGAAGGGGAACTTAATGGGCCCCTGCTACGTGCAGGCAGGTTCACTTGCAGTATCTTAATCCTTACAACAACCTTATAAAGTAGGCACACATACATGCCCATTTTGCAGATGGGAAACTGAGGCTCATAGAGGTTGCACAAGGTTGCACAGTGAGTGATGAGATAGCTTGGAATGTAGGGTGACTCCAAGGTGATGGCTCTCCTCTTTCTACCAGCCATCCACTCCCTCTGAACCACTGCACCCAAAACCATTCAACAGATCAAAACCGCCTGCCATCCGTACTTCTCTCATTGTTGCTAAATGCGCCACGCAGGGAGCCGCCCAGCCTCACTTCTCCATCCTGCAGGTCTTCCAGCAGAAGGTCTTTTACAGGGATTGGCTGCCGGTACAACTGGTAGCAGAGCTGCTCATTGTGCGTTACGGCTCGAGTGATCACAAGCACTTCTTGGAACAGGAAAACATGCAGCTTCTGGAAGAAAAGGATCCACAGGATTTCTCTAAGCGGCAGTCCAGAAAGATTTTCCATGGAGAATAGGTTCCCAGGTACCAGGTTCACATTGTATTATAAACTTTTAGGCTCAAATCTACCTCCAGAACAGAAGTTGGGCAACTTGGAGGTATTTCTAGATGCATCTAGTGCCTTTCATAGAGGAGGGCCTCCCTAGAGCCTCCATGAAGAAGGTCCTTCTGCCTACAGACATCTGTAACCACGGCTGCAGGCTCTAGGGATAATCACATTGCAGTCCACAACCTGTGCAGACAAACACAGCCTCCAGCTTCCGTAAGAAAAAATGAGAAGGGGGAGTAAAATAAAGGGGACCATGAAGGAAAAAAAAGTACCCCTACCCCCATCCCAGCTTTAGTTTGTAGCACCTAACATAATCCTAAGAGATCAAAATGAACAATAGTCTATAAAGGATGCGGCTGGCATATCAAAGCCTAATATCAATTTTTGCTTCCCAAACCCATAAAAACACTTGTTCCTTGAGCCACAGAGCTGACTATCAGCTCCATCCAGGCACTCCAACTCAGAACACTGCCCATCCCGAGGGAATTGGAGCATGCCGCTGTAGCCGCAGAGAAAGATAATCAAAGCATTGGTCCTTCTCGATTATGTTCATCAGAACCTCAGTTCTCTGAAGAGGCTGTGCTTTAAAGGCTGATGACTGATGTGTGTGTTGTGGGCATAAAGAAAATCTCAAAAATAAAGGCTTGTCTCCAACCACATCATGAAAGCAGTTTCGCTGGGTGGAGCTGGGGCAAATTGGCTCTATTCCCTTCCAAGTGCCAGGCTCATCTCACAGTTTGGAAATGCTGATGAATTGAAGTGAAAAGATCTACCACTTTGGTAGCTGGGTTCTGGTTTTCCAGTGGAGATATTTGGGAATGTGAAACCAGGTGGAAATTCATCTTGATTTGGGGGAGGGAAGCACATTCAGCATTATCAGGCAATTTTACATTTAGGAGAAAAGAAACTTGTGGATCTCCTCCATGCCTTCTCTCTCTCTCTTACACACACACACGAACACACACACACACACCCCTGTAGAAGTTAAAGCTCAACCAAATGTTGGCTGGTAATACAAATGATAATTTTGTACTGGGTGGGAGGAGATTGAGGAGTGAAATTTTGTTTATCAGAAGGATCAAATGTACATTTAAACAGAGTAAGGCAAAAAATAACCAAGTTAAGGGCTTTTTTTTTTTTTTTTTTAGAGAAGGGAATGTAGTAAAAACGTTGAGATTTTTCTTTTGAGGATGGACAGAGAAGGGGTTGGTCACCGTAAACATGATCAGAGATTTTTATAATGTTTCTACTTCAATCAATCCTCTAGCCAAGATGAACAATTTGAACTCATTGGGAAATCTTTGAAAAACATCCCTTATTTATGAGTGTTTGCTGAGAATTCCCCTTCATAGTCTCAGCTCCTTTTAGCTCTCAAATGATAGAGCTTTTCTCTTGATACAGAACTTGGTTCTGAATGACTTCCATGATTCTGTTGGGAAAAAAAATAACTAAAACAAACCTCCCACCCCAACTACTATCTTTGTTTGGAAAAAATCTACTGCTTGAAATATGAACTAGGGTTCATTTTTAATGCTCTAAGCACATCCAATCAGAGAGAGTCTCAGTCCTTGACTGATGGACAGAAAAAGAGAATAGGCCCTCATCTTAGAAACGATAAATCTTCCCAACTATTTCCCACAGGGCTTCTGACAAAGAATGTTCAAGAAGCCAGAGTACCAGACATTAGAAGTCGACTGATGCTTTCTGAAAATCAGCAAGAAGTGGAATGTAGCTTTCTTTCAATCAGTAAGTCTGTAGTCAAACAGAAACCCTTCTTCAAGCAGTGGCCTATGAGCTGTCTCATTACCTCTGTTGCACCATCAGCTGATTGGATCCCTAGTAGCTCTGATAATGGGTGCTTCTGACACATACTTAGTGATTTCAAATAACATTTTTGAGCCTGCTCACAAATGCCACTCCATATTCCAGGTCAAATGTTGTCCTTTGAATCATCAAAGCTTTATTAAGAACTATTCAATCTAGTTTTGGCTTCCATTCTAAGGGTTGACTAGATACTGAAGATGAAATACAATAAAAGTGGAGATTCTCTTTCTCAATGGCTTTTCCAACATTGAATTTAAATATATATTATACATAATAAAATCTATACATTATATATACATTTTAATGTATAATACATAAAAATTATAATATAGGATATACATATTAGCATTAATTTCTATTATTTCTAATATTATTTCTAATATTCTAGCATTATTTCTAAAAGTAGCCTGGTGAGTTAAATGAATTTTGAACTCTCATAAAATTCAAATCCATCTTTCTTTATGCAAACATTCACATTCATTCATTCACTCACTCATTCACCTAATATTACTGAGTGCTTAGTATGTGCCAATCCCCACAATAGGTGCTGGGGGTTAACAAGACATAGTCTCCATCCTAAAAGATTATAGCATAATGGAAGATACCGACAGAAAGATGGATAATTATAACTCCCAGTAGTAAGTGCTCCAGGGAGATCTGTCCAAGTTGCTATGACAGGAGAGGAGGAACAATTTCAATATCTACTCAGGAATAAAAGTCAGGAAATTGGGCAGAGTTAGATATAGCCAATACAGGGTAGGTTATTGTTTTATTTTTTTTCTTTAATAATGTTTTTAATTTATTTCTGAGAGAGAGAGAGAGAGACGGCGTGAGCAGGGGAGGGTCAGAGAGAGAGGAAGATACAGAATCTGAAACAGGCTCCAAGCTCTGAGCTGGCAGTGAGCACAGAGCCCGACGCGGGGCTCAAACCCACAAACTGTGGGATCATTACCAGAGCCGAAGTCAAACGCTTAACCAAATGAGCCACCTAGGTGCCCCAGGTTATTGTTTTAAAAAAACAAAAACTGGTCTTAAAATGGCAGCCTGTGGATGGGGACCTATCCAAAAAAATAAAAAAAAGCAAAGAATTTCTCATAAAACTAAGAGTTTTAATTTAAGAGCTGTTTTTCTGAGATCATATACTTTTAACACCCTATTTTCTTACATCAAAGTTGGAGGACATTTTAGCTGTTCTTCATTTATTATTGAAGGTCATGATCAAACAAAATACAAAGTTGGCAACCCTATGTTGGTTTCCAATTCTTCCTGAATATGTATTAAGCTGTGAAATTTAAAACATATATATAATATATACCTTGTGTAATACATATAAAATATATAGTAAGTTAGAAACATCCAATCCATATTATTTATAAATTATATGCACAATATAGAAATACATATATACAAGGTATATATATATATGGGATCCAGTGATATAAAAGACACTGGAAATCAATTTTTGTCTGAAGATGCTTGATCGTCAAGGTGCAGTAGCAGGAGGCTTGGTATCAAATGGCCTTTCCCCCTGGACACCCAGGAAGAGACCACTGAAGAAGAGGAGCCACTCACCACGCCTCGGTTGTTTTTCAGTTCTCCATGACAACACAGCACTCTTGAGCTGTCGATTAGAGAGTCTTTCTGGCCTTCTTCCAAGTAAAGAAGCCGTTCTTTATAATAGCGGCACTCAGATTCCCCAGTCTTGGTGTTGATTTCTGCCACGATTCCCTGAATGATGTTTATCTATGGAAACAAAGAAGAAAGTATGGGGGAAGTAAGCAAACCATCCACATCAGCAAGTCCCAGGGGCTTAGCCTAGAAGGTCACCAAGATAGACTTGCATCTAATTCTGAGATTCTGTTATCTAACTTGCTGTTTTGGGAAAAGGCAAAAATAAATAAATGCTTTTAATATATTGTGTCTACCATCTATACACGTACACATAGATATACTTATTCATACATATATATTTGTATACAGATACAGATATTTGTTTATTAAATTGGTATTGATACATACTTTTATCTGAGAGGAAGAGATATAAGGTACAATTTTCAATGTGCAGGACTCATAACTACTGAGCTCTATGTTGCA
This sequence comes from Proteles cristata cristata, assembly GCA_017311185.1. NCBI lineage: Eukaryota > Metazoa > Chordata > Mammalia > Carnivora > Hyaenidae > Proteles > Proteles cristata. Next base: position 1,548,434 of record JAESUZ010001506.1, read on the forward strand.
CATTTCTTTTTTTTTTTTTTTTAATGTTTTATTTATTTATTTCTAGGAGAGAGAGAGACAGCATGTACAGGGGAGGGTCAGAGAGAGAGGGAGTCACAGACTCTGAAACAGGCTCCAGGCTCTGAGCTGGCAGTCAGCACAGAGCCCGATGCGGGGCTCGAACCCATGAACCACGAGATCATGACCTGAGCGAAAGTCGGACGCCTAACGGATTAAGCCACCCGGGCGCCCCTATGTTGCACATTTCTTAAACCATGCTTACAATGTTGAAAACATAGGCATCTAAAACCTTCAGCCAAGGAGAGAAAACAAAGCAGAATGTAGTAGTCCCAAGAAGGGATCATCTTTGGGGATTTGAACCCAGTTTCAAGGTCTCTCCACAGGTACTCAATCTAACCTACAAACAGTATTTGCAAATTGGGTGTGAAGAAATGGTTTGGATATCTTTTTAGTGATGAGCACAAATGATTTATAAAGGACAGAGAACTAGAAATGGAAAGAAAACACATCATGATGGGAACCGTTTGTCTCTATATTTACACTCACACCCATGCCTAAAGCACATGTGAATAAGTTAGGGGCAAAGGGTTTTCAGAGCAATGGTGGATACACTGTTGTTAACAGAGAATGAAACAAAACAAAGCAACAAGAGTATAGCACTCATATACACACAGTGGGCCTTTATTCTGATGTGTTGTTCTATCACATGAATAATATGTCTAAAAGTTAGAAAATGCTAAAAACAAAAGGAATAAGAAGTTAGTTGAGTAAAAACTCAATGACATCAACCAAAGGGAACATGATGACTTCTTCAGCAGGGTCCTCTGTCCTCTAATAGTGAAAAGACCACTATTTTTTAGTTTTCATTTAAATTCCAATTAGATAAGATACAGTGTAATATTAGGTTCAAGTGTACAGTGTAGTGTTATTCAACACTTGCATACAGACCTGGTGCTCATCACAAGTGTCTTCCTTAAACCCCATCACCTATTCAACCTACCCCCACTCACCTCCCTTCTGGTAACCATTAGTTTGTTTTCTATAGTTAAGAGTCGGTTTCTTTGTCTGTCCGTCTGTCTCTCCCTCTCTCTCCCCTTTGCTAGTTTGTTTGGTTTCTTAGATTCCACATATGAGGAAATCACATGGTGTTTGTCTTTCTCAGACTTATAGCATTATACTCTCTAGCTCCATCCATGTCATTGTAAATGGCAAGAGTTCATTCTTTTTTTGTGGCTGAGTAATAATATATTGTGTGTATGTATATGTATACCACATCTTCTGTATCCATTCATCAGTTGGTGGACACTTGCACTGTTTCCATATGGTGTCTATTATAGATAATGCAGCTGTAAACACTGGGGTGTATGGATCCCTCTGAATTTGCATTTTGCATTCTTTGGGTAAATACCTAGTAATGCAATTGCTGGATTGTAGGGTAGTTCTGATTTTAACTTTTTGAGGAGGCTCCATACTGTTTTCCAGAGTGGAGGCAGCAATTTGCATTTCTGCCAACAGCACAAGAGGCTTCCTCTTTCTCCACATCCTCACCAACACCTCTTGTTTCTTGTGTTGTTGATTTTAGCCATTCTGAGAGGTGTGAGGTGATATCTCATTGTAGTTTTGATTTGTATTTCTCTGGTGATCAGTAATGCTGAGCATATTTTCTTATGTCTGTTGGCCATATGGAAAAATGTCTATTATTATTTTCTGCCCATTTTTAATTGTATTATTCATCTTTTGGGTCTTGAGTTTTATAAGTTCTTTACATATTTTAGATACTAACCCTTTATCATATATGTCATTTGCAAATATCTTCTCCCATTCTGTAGGTTGCTTTTAGTTTTGTTGATTATTTCTTTCTCTGTACAGAAGCTTTTTATTTTGATGAAGTCCCAATATTTATTTTTGCTTTTGTTTGCCTCGCCTCAGGAGACATATGTAGAAAGAAGTTGCTACAGCCTATATCAAAGAGGTTACTGCCTGTGTTCTCCTCTAGGATTTTCATGATTTCAGGTCTCACATGTAGGTCCTTAATCCACTTTGAGGGTTTTTTGTGTATGGTGTAAGAAAGGGTCCAGTTTCATTCTTTGGCATGTTGCTGTCCAGTTTTCTGAATACCTTGTGTTGAACAGACTTTTTCCCATATGATATTCTTTCCTGTTTTGATGGAGGTTAGATCACCAAATAGTTGTGGGTTATTTCTGGGTTTTCATTCTGTTCCACTGATCTATATGCCTACTTTGATGCCAGTATGATACTGCTTTAATCACTATAGCTTTGTGATACAAACTTGAAGTCTGGAATTCTGATGCCTCCAGCTGTGCTTTTCTTTTTCAAGACTGCTTTGGCTATTTGGGATCTTTTATTGTTTCAAACAAATTTTAGGATTGTTCTAGCTTTGTGAAAAATGCTGGTGGTATTTTGATAAGGACTGCATTAAATGTACAGACTGTTTTGGGTAACAGATATTTAACAATATTTGTGTTTTCAATCCATGAGCATGGAATGTCTTCCATTTCTTTGTGTCATCCTCAATTTCTTTCATCAGTGTCCTGTAGTTTTCAGAATAGAGGTCTTTGGGGCGCCTGGGTGGCTTAGTCGGTTAAGTGTCCGACTTTCGCTTAGGTCATGATCTCGCGGTTCGTGGGTTCGAGCCCCGCGTCGAGCTCTGTGCTGACTGCCAGCTCAGAGCCTGGAGCCTATTTCAGAGTCTGTGTCTCCCTCTCTCTCTGACCCTAGCTCTCTCTCTGCTCTCGCTCTCTCTCTCCTAGAAATAAATAAAAAATAAAATTAAAAAAAAATATGACAGTAAAGCTTAAAAAAAAAAAAGAATCGAGGTCTTTCATCTCTTTGGTTAGGTTTATTCCTAGGTATCTTATTATTTTTGGTGCAATTATAAATGGGGTTGATTCCTTAATTTCTCTTTCTGCTGTTTCATTACTGGTTTGTAGAAATGCAACCAATTTTTGTATGTTGATTTTGTATCCTGTGACTTTAGTGAATTTGTTTAGCAGTTCCAGCAGTGTTTTGGTGGAGCCTTGAATATTCTGTATAGAGTATCAAGTCATTTTTTTTTTAATATTTTTTAATTTATTTCTAGGAGAGAAAGAGAGAGAGACAGCGTGAGCAGGGGAGGGTCAGAGAGAG